>BSBM01000898.1:2862500-3450000 GCA_027924585.1 Larix kaempferi | reverse complement strand
AAGAGAGAGGAATAGAGAGAGTCAAGTGGAGGGGATGTTAGAAGTAGAGGGAGAGGGAGGGTGGTAAGAGAGTTAGATATGGTTTTAGGAAATGTTAGGGAGAGTAGGGGGAGATAGAGTGAGAGGAAGGTAGCAAGGAGAGAGAGAGATGGGTATGTTTTAGGGGCACATAGAGGAGAATATGGGTGAGACATAGAGAGAGAGAGAGATGGGGGGTTTTAAGTTGTAGGGGGGGAGGTTTAGGAGAGATAGAGTGAGAGAGAGAGGTTTAGAGGTAGGGGGAGTAGGATACAGAGAAGAGGGTTGTGATCGAAAAGGAGAGTAGGAGGGGCTTAAGGAGAGAGATTGTGTGTGTTACGTATAGTGATAGTGAGGGGGAGAGAGGGACAATGTTAGGGAATTGGGGGAGACAAAAAGGTGTGGGTGTTAGGTGTAGGTAGATGTTTAGGGGAGAGAGAGGGTTAGAGAGAGATGGAAGGGTGGTTTTTTGTATGGGAGGACAAGTAGACTATGTGAAAGAGAGAAGGGATTGGAGAGATAGGGAGAGGAGGTTGGTAAGAATTAGAGTGAGAAGCAATTGGTAATGGCTAGGGAGTGGTGGGGGGAGAGAGAGGAGGGGAGTTAATGGTAAAGCGAGGAGAAGGGGGTGAGAGAGAGAGGAAGAGAGAGTCAGAGAGAGAGAGAGAGTTGGGGGATGGTAAGTTGTAGGGGAGGGTGTTTAGGACAGAGAGACATAGACATACATGTTTAAGGGTAGGGAGAATAGGAGACCGAGGCAGGGGAGGGTATGTTTATGGTTAGGGTGAGTAAGAGCGAGGTTAGGAAGAGAGAGTGAGGTTTATATATTGAGAGAGTTAGAGAGGGGTGATTTTAGGTCTTGGGGGAGAGAGAGAGGTGTGTGGGTTAGGTGTATGTGGAGGGATAACGGAGAGGGACAATGAGCGAGGGGGTTAGTAAGAGTTTGTCAATAGATGTAATATAGAGGGAGAGGGGGGTTTAAAGGTAGGTGGATGGTGTGGGTTATTTGGGGTAGGGTGAAGGGTGGGGGCTGGGGGAAAGAGAGAAGTGGGGGTATATGATGGGGGTAGAGATAAAGAGAGTGGGGGTAAGTGGTAGGAGGAAGAAGGGAATAAGGGGAGAAAGAGAGAGCGAGAGAGGGGGATATGGGGGATGGAGGTGGAGGTTATTTATAGAAGTACTATGAGGAAGATTCAGAAGATAGAGTGGCTGTTATGGGTAGGGATATTGAGAGACAGGGGTTGTTAGGGGGTTGGGGGAGAGAGAGAGTCTGCTAGGTTAAGTGTAGGTTGAACAGTAGGTTAGAGACAATCTTATAGAGGTGGTTAGTAAGGGTTAGGAGGAAGAGGGGGTGTTGAAGGTAGGTGGAGAAATATGGGGTGAGAGAGTGAGAGAAGGGGTTAGTAAGGATTAGGGAGAGGAGGGGAGAGAGGAAGAGGAGTGGGTTACTGTTAGTGGGAGGAGTAGGGGTGATTGTATGTGAGAGAGAGTGAGAAAATTTGTGGAGGCTAGCAGTAGGTGGAGGAGTAGGAGAGAGAGACAGAGAGAGGGGGGGGGCTTAAGGAGAATATGAGTGGGTTTAGGGAGAGAGAGGGGTTAGGGGTACTTAGAGTGTGTGTGAGAGAGAGGTAGGTGTTAGGGGGTCACAATAGAGAGAAAGGGGTGAGGGTTAGGTGGAGGTGGAGGATCTGCATAAAGAGTGAGTGAGAGATGGTATTAGTAAGGGTTAGAGTCAATAGGGGGATAGAGAGAGAGAGAGAGAGAGAGAGGAGAGCGGGTGCGAAGTAGGGTAGTGAGAGAGAAAGCAAGGGGGTTAGTAAGGGTTAGGGAGAGAGGCAGATATAGAGGAAGGAGGTTAGTGGTAGAGGGTGGAGTAGGGGTGTCTGTGAGAGAGAGTGGTAGAGAATGGGGTTTTGCAGGAGGTGTTATGTGCCTAAGAGAGAGGTAGATGGAAGAGCGGAGGAGTAGAGGGGTGTTTGTGTTGTGTGTTGATAGAGAGAGTGAATGAAAAAGAGATAGAGAAGGAGAGAGATTCAGGGAGTGAGGGAGGGAGGGTGTGGGTGACTAGGTGTAGGGGGATGAAAGGTGTTGGGGGAGAGAAACATATAGAGATTGTAATGGTGAAAGGGGGGTAGGGTCTTATGGAATATTAAGGATGTTGTAGGGAATGGAGGATATAGGGTGGGGAGAGAGAGAGAGAGAGAGAGAGAGAGATGGGGGGCGATAAGATGTAGTGGGAGGTGGATTAGGAGAAAGAGAGAAAGAGATAGGGTTAGTGGTAGGGGGAGTAGGAGAGAGAGAGAGAGAGAGAGAGAGAGAGAGAGAGATGGGGGGTGATAAGATGCAGTGGGAGGCGGATTAGGAGAAAGAGAGAAAGAGATAGGGTTAGTGGCAGGGGGAGTAGGAGAGAGAGAGAGAGAGAGAGGGGGGGGGTAGTTATGTATAAGAGAGTAGGAGATGGGTTATGGAGAGAGAGCGGGGGGGGGTAGGGGTAATGTGATTCTGATATAGAGACAGGGGGTGTTAGGGGGTTGATGGAGAGAATGAATGGTGTTGGTTAGATCTATGTAGAGGAATAGGTGATAAGGAGAGTGAGAGAGACATTTAGTAAGGGTTAGGGGGAATATGAGAGAGAGGGAGAGGAAGGGGGTTAATGATAGGGTGATGTGTATGGTTGTGTGAGAGAGAGAAAGGGTGTTAGTAAGTCAAAGATAAAGAGAGAGAGGAGTGTGTGTGTGTGTGTGTATGTTAGAGAGAGAGACAGAGGGGTGGGTGTTAAGTTATAGGGTAAGGGGGATTAGGGAAGACAAAGAAAGAGGGGGTTAGGGGAAGTGGGAGAGAGAGAGATGGGGGGTTTTAAAGTTATGATGAGGAGTATTGTTGTGAGAGAGTGAGAGAGGAAGTTAGTAAAGGATATATATAGAGAGAGAGAGAATATGCATGTGTGTGTGTGTATGTGAGAGAGAGAGAGAGAGAGAGAGAGAGAGAATGAAGATGTTCAGGGGTTGAGGGAGAGAAAGAGTAGTGCGTGATAAGTGGTAGGGGACTAGGGATTACCAGAGAAATAGAGAGTGGGGGTCAACTGGAGCGGGAGTTGGTGAGAGAGGGGGGTATCTTAGGGAGATTATGAGTTGGATTAGGGAGAGAGATGAGGGATTAGGTAGAATGAAAGCATATGAGATAGGGAGAGGGTGTTGGGATGTTGGTGGATAGAATTGAGTGGGGGTTAGGTGTATATTGATTAGTAGGGTAGAGAGAGTGTGAGAGAGGGAGTTAGTAAGGGTTAAGGAGAAGAGGTGGGTGGGGAGAGAGAGAGAGAGGAGTGGTGTTAGAGGTAGGGGGAGTAGGGGGTTCTGAAATTTAGATAGGGGGTTTAGTAAGGTTTAGCAAGAGAAGGGGTGAGAGAGTTATAGATAGAGGAGATGGGTAAGTGGTAGGGGTAGGGGTAGGTGGGTATGTGAGAGAGAGAGATAGTGAATGAGGGTGGGAGGGATGTTTTAGTGGGTTGGGGGAGAGAGAAGGAGATGGGGGTAATGGGCAGGTGGAGGAGTAAAGGGGTATCGATGTGTGTGTGTGTGTGTGTGAGAGAGAGAGAGAGAGAGAGAGGGGGAGAGAGAGAGACTTAGTGGGTGATTAGGGGTAGAGAGAGGAGTGGGATTGGTGGAGTGAAAGAGATACAGATCAAGATGGAGGGATGTGGGAAGGGTTGTATGGAATATTAGGGAATTTAGCGAGAAGGGGGGCATAGGGTGTGGGAAAAGAGAGTGTGAAAGAGAGAGAGAGAGACATTGGGGAGTAAGTGATAGGGGTGGGGAATTAGGAGAGAGCGAGAGTAGGGTTTTTAGGGGTAGGGTTTATGATAGATAAAGAGGGAGAGGGGAAGAGAGGGTGGTTATTATTAGAGAGAGTAGGAAGGTTGTTAGGGAGAAAGAGTGATAGGTTCAATTTTATGAGGGTGAGAGAGAGAGTGGGGGGGATTAGGTGTAGGTGGAGTAGGAGAGAGAGAGAGAGAGAGAGAGAGAGAGAGAGAGAGAGAGAGGGTATAATGGTTATAGATAGAGGGGAAGAGAGGTGGGTTTGTTTGTAAGAGGAGGAGTAGGGACATGTGGGTGAGATATAAAAAATCGAGGGTGCTAGAGGGTTGGTGGAGAGAGAGAAGGGTTATTTTTAAGTTGTAATGTCAGGGTGATTAGGAGGGACACACAAAGAGAAGGAGAGAGAGACATTATGGGGAGTGGAGAGTCGAAGAGACAAGAAAGGGGGATTAAGAAGAGTATGAGTGGGGTTAGGGAGAGAAGGGGAAATTTAGGGGTAGTAGGAGTGAGAGAAAGAGGGGGATATTAGAGGGATAGATTAGGGAGAGAGGGTTGGAATATAGGTGTAGTTGGAGGATTAAGGTAGAGAAAGAGTGATAAAGGGAGTTAGTAAGGGTTAGCCAGAAGAGGGGAGAGAGAGAGGGGGGGTGTAAGAGGTAGGGGGAGGAGTAGGGGGGTGAGTGATAGGGGAGGGGGATTAGGAGAGAGAAGGGGGCATTAGTTGTAAGGGGAGTAGGAGAGCAAAAGAGAGATAGGAAGACGGGTTTTATGGCTAGGGAGAGTAGGTGGCAAATTAGGGAGAGAGAGTGGGGGGTTAGGGATAGCGAGAATGTGTGAGAGAGAGGGGGGTAGTGATAGGGTGTTGGTGGAGAGAGTGAAGGGTGGGGGTTAGGCATATGTAAAGGAATAAGTGACATAGAAAGTTAAAGAGTTGGTTAGTTAGTGTTTTCTAGAATAAGGCAGATAGAGAGGGGGGGGAGTTAAAGGTATAATGAGGTGTACATTGATGAGAGAGTGAGAGAGGGGGTTAGTAAGGGATAGAGAGAGTGAACCAAGAGGAGTGTTTGTAGGGGGGAAGAAGAGAGAGAGAGAGAGAGAGAGAGAGAGAGAGGAGTAAGTGATAGCGAAGTGAGATTAGGAGAGATAAAGGCGGGTGGGGGTTTTTTGTGTAGGGGAGTAGAAAAGAGAAAGGGAGATGTGAGGAGAAAGTGGTTTTGGGTAGGTAGAGTAGGAGGGGAATTAGGCAGAGAGAGAAAAGGTTTGGCTATTGTTAGAGTGTGAGAGGGATCCTAGGAGTGCTGGTGGTTTTAGGGAGAGAGAGAAGGGGGTTGGGGTTAGGTGTAGGTGAAGGAGTAGGAGAGAGATAGACTGAGAGAGGGGGATAGTAAGGGCTAGGGTCAAGAGGTGAGAGAGAGAGAGAGAGGGAGAGAGAGAATGCAAGAGAGAGAGGATGTTTCTAAACATAGTGTTAGGAGTAGGGTGGTGAGAGAGTGAGAGAGTGAGAGAGAGGTTTACCATTACAGAGAGATAAAGGGAGAGACATATTAGGGGTTTAGTGGTAAAGGGAGGAGTAGGGGTGTTTATTTGTTTGTTTGAGAGTGAGAGAATTGGACATGCTAGGGGGTTATGGGGGAGAGAGAGGGTTTGGTTGTAAGTTGTAATGGTAGGGGTATTGGGAGAGACAGAGAGAGAGGTGGTTAGGGGGTGTATGAGTAGGAGAGAGAGAGGGGAGGATTAGGGAGAGTACAAATGTGGTTAGAGAGAGAAAGATAGATGATGGGAATTAGTGGTGTGTTGAGGACTAGGTGTGTGTGTGTGAGAGAGAGAGAGGGATAGAGAGAGAAAGAGAAGGAGAGAGAGAGAACAAGGGGTTTTTGGAGATTGGAGGAGAGGGAGAGTAGTGGGGATCATTGCAAGTGGAGTAGAGAGAGAGAGAGATCAGGGGGTGTGATAGGGGGAGGGTGTGGTTGATTAGTTATATGGTTGGTAAGGGATTTCAAGTAGAGAAATATATATAGATTGGGGTGGGGGAGGCGATATATGTTAAGGTAACTTAGAGGGAAGCGGGGGTAAAGTGTGGGGTAGATAGAGAGAGGGGATATTTTGGAGAGTATGAGAGGGGTTAGGGAGAGTGATGGGGTCTTAGGGGTATTGAGAGTGTATGAGAGAGAGGGTGGATACTTAGGAGGTTGGTCTAGAGAGGGATGGGTGGAGTTCAAGAATAGGTGGAGTAGAGTAGAGAGAGAGTGAGAGGAGGGGTTAAGCAAGGGTCATGCAGAAGAGAGGGGGGGAGAGAGAGAGATAATGAGAGAGACAAAGAGGGAGAGAGGAGGGGGTATTATAAGTAGTGGAATAGGAGGGGGTGATAGAGTGAGAAAGGGTGTTCATAACGTTTAGAGAGAGGAAGGGAGAGAGAGTAAGACACGAGTGGTTTTAGTGTTAAGGGGAGAATTAGGGGTGTGTGAGTGTGTGTGAGTGAGAGAGAGAGAGAGTGGGGATATTGGTAAGGGTTGGGGAGAGGAGAGGGATATATGGGGTTGGTAAGGGTTAGGGAGAGGAGGACAGTTAATTGTAAAGAAAGGAAATGGGGGGGTGCAAGAGAGAGAGAGAGAGAGAGAGAGAGAGAGAGAGAATGGTAGGTGGGAAGTGAGGGGTTGTTCTGGGGTTGGGAGAGAAGGAGAGGGGTGTGGGGGGGGGGGGCGAGAGAGAGAGAGAGAGAGAGATATGGGGGGTTGTAAGTGATTGGGGGAGGGAGAATAGGAGAGAAATAGGTATAGGGGTCATGTTTTGGTGTAATGGGAGTAAGAGAGATAGAGAGAGGGATGAAGGGTATGCTTATGGTAGGGATATTAAGAGGGGGGTTGGAGAGAGATAATGGGGGTTTGTTTTAGTTAGATTTAGAGAGTTAGAGGGGATTTTATGGGTTATAGAAGAGAGAGAGAGATGTGGGGGTTAGGTGTACTTGGAGGAATAAGGTAGATCTAGCGTAAGAAAGCGGGTTAGTAAGGGTTAGGGGAGGGAGGGAGAGAGAGAGAGAGAGAGAGAGAGAGAGAGAGAGAGATGATGGTGCTAGTGGAAAGGGGAGAAAGGAGGTTAGGGGATGGGGAGTTGGATAGAGGGAGAGAGGGAGTCTTAGGGAAAGTATGAGTGTTCTAAGGGAGATAGAGAGGGTGGGTTATGTGTACTGAGTTTTTGAGGGAGAGGGTAGGTGTTAGGGGGGTGGGGCAGAGATAGAGGGTTTGGGATTTTGTGTCGGTGGGGTAGGGTAGATAGAGAGTTTGAGAGGGGTTTATCAAGGGTTAGGGGAAGGGGAGGGGAGAGAGAGAGAGAGAGAGAGAGAGAGAGGAGGATGAGGAGGATGGGGTGATAGAGGTAGGGGAGGAGTAGGGAGTGAGCGAGTGAGAGGTAATTAGGAAGGATTATGCAGAGGAGTGGAGAGAGATAGAGGAGGAGGGATGTTAGTGTTATGTTGACGAGTATGTGGGTGTGTGTGAGAGAGAGAGAGCAAGAGCGAGAGAGATTGAACGGTGGGAAATAGGGTGTAGAGGGGTTCAGAGGGAGAGAGGGTTGGGTTTAGGGGTAGGTGGAAGAGCATAGGTGTCTGTGTGTGTGTAAGAGAGAGAAAGAGAGAAACACAGTTAGCTGTAAGGGGAGAGAGGGGGTTAAGGGGGTGGATAGTAGGAGAGATAGAGAGGGGAGATTAGAAAAATTATGAGTGGGGTAATTGAGAGAGGGAGAGAGGGAGGGTTAGTGGCAGTGAGAATGTGAGAGAGGGGGGGTGTTAGGGGGTTGGGGTAGAGAGATAGGGTTCAAGGTTTTGTGTAGCTGGAAGAGTAGGGTAGAGAGATAGATGGATAGAGGGTTAGAATTGGTTAGAGAGAGAGAGAGTGAGAGAGAGAGAGAGAGAGAGAGAGAGAGACTTGGTCAAGGAAACGTTCGAGTGGGTTATTAGGGGTAGGTTGGAGGAGGGGGGTCAAGGAATATAAAGAGATCTTGGTGGGGGGATGACGAGTATGCATTTAGGAAATCTTAGTAAAGTTAGAGAGAAGTGGGGGTGTAGAGATAGAGATGAGGGGCTAGTAAGCACTAGGAGGTGTTGAATTAGGGTTAGTTGTAGGGTTAGTATAAGAGAGAGGGGGAGTTGGAGGGGATTATTATGTGTAGGGAGTGTAAGAGGGGGATTAGGGAGAGAGAGTGGGGTGTTAGGAGTAGTGACAGTGAGACAGAGGGGGGATGCTAGGGGGTTGGGGGGAGAGAGAGAGGGACAAGGTTAGGTGCACGTTGAGGACTAGGGGAGAGAATGAATAAGAGGGGGGGATAAATAATGGTTAAGGGGAATAGGTGAGAGAGACAGAGAGAGGTGGAGGGGGTTTTAGAGCTAGTTTGTAAGACAGTGAGATACAAGGTTACGAATTATAAGAGAGCGAGAGGGGTGGGGGTTAGGGGTAATTGGATGGTAAGAGGGGTGTGTATTAGAGAGAGATAAAGAGAGAAGGGGAGGGGTGGGGTTATGGTAAATGGAAGGGGGGTTTATGAGAGAGAGAATGAGAGAGACAAAGAGTTTTACGGGTAAGTGGAGTAGGAGAGAGAGAGGGGGGTGGAAAGAGTGGTTATGGGTAGGTAGATTAAGAGGGGGTTTAGTGAGAGAGGGTGGAGATTTAGGGATAATGAGATTTTGTGAGAGAGGGGTGTTTTTAAGGGGTTAGGGGAGAGAGAAGGGTGGGTATTAGGTGTAGGAGAAGGGGAGACAAATAATGAGAGATATATGAGAAAGTTTAATGATATTGGAGGACAAGGGGTGAGAGATAGAGAGAGAGAGAGAGAGAGAGAGTGGAGGTTGGTAACCGTTAGGGAGGGGAGGTTTGTAAGGGTTAGAGAGAGAGGAGGATGGTAAGGGTTCGGGATAGGAGGGGAGATAGAGAGAGAGGAAAGTATTTAATGGTAAAGATAGTAAAATAAGTGTGTGAGAGAGAGAGAGGGAGTGGGTGGTGGTGGGGTATTTGGGGGTTCTGGGTGGGGGAGAGAGAGAGAGAGAGAGAGAGATGGGTGGTGGTATGTGGTAGGTGGAGGGATTTCAAGAGAGAGAGAGAGAGTGAGAGAGAGGTTTATGCATAGAGAGAGAGAGAGAGAGAGGGGGGGATGGGGAGGAGGAGGGCATGTTTATGGGTAGGAAGAGTAAGAGCGGGGTTAGGGAGAGAGAGCTAGAGTTAAGTTTTAGTGAGAGTTAGAGAGGGAGGGGGTTTTAGGATTCGAGGGAGCAAGATATTTGTGGGGGTTAAATGTATGTCAAGTAATATAGGAGATGGATAGTTATATAGGAGGTTTGTAAGGGTTGAGGTGTTTTTTTTTTTTTTTTTTTTTTTGTGTGTGTGTGTGTGTGAGAGAGAGAGAGAGAGAGGGCTTGTAATTTGTAGGAGGTGGAGAATTAGGGGGGTAGATAGATAGATAGAGAGAGAGAGAGAGAGAGATGTGGTCGGGTAGTTGAAGAGAGAGAGGAGGGGTCGGAGGGGGTGAATATGGGTAGGGAGAGTAGGATAGGGGTTAAGGAGATAGATTTGGGGGTACGAGTAGTGAGAGTGAAAGATGGGGGTGTTAGGGGGTTGCAGGAGAGATACGGGGCTATGGTTTAGGTGTAGGTGTAGGAGAAGGGGAGAGAGAGAGAGCGAGAGAGAGGGCAAATAAGGGTTAGTGGGAAGAGGTGAGAGAGAGAAAGAGGGGGGACGGGAGGTGGAGGGTTTTCTATAGGTAGGGGCTGTGAGAATAAGATATGGGGTTAGGAAGTGTTAGGGAGAATAGGGGGAGAGAGAGAATGGTGGTTGGGAGAGAGGGAGAGAGGGGTGGCGTTTAAAGGTAATTGGAAGAGTAGAGGGAGAGAGAGAGAGAGAGAGAGAGAGAGATGGGGTGTGGTAAATTGTAGTACAATGGGGTATACGATAAAGAAACTGAGAGATATATTTAGTGGTAGGGGGCGTACGAGAGAGAGAGGGGGGTGGAGGGGGTTTTTAGGGGTAAGAAGAGTAGGAAGGGGGTAAGGGAGAGAGATTGTGGGGTTTAAATATAGTGAGAGTGAGGGAGAGAGAGAGGGGTAGTGTTAGGGGATTGGGAGAGAGAGAGGGGTGGGTATGAGGTGTAGGTAGAGAGAGATAGAGAAAGAGAGGAGGGGGGTTAATGGTATGGGAGGAAAAAATGGATGTGTGTGTGTGTGTGTGTGTGTGTGTGTGTGAGAGAGAGAGAGAGAGAGAGAGATTAGGTTGGTAAGGGATAGAGTGACAGAATGGGTTGGTAAGGTTTAGGGAGAGGAGGAGGGAGAGAGAGAGAGAGAGAGAGAGAGAGAGAGAGAGAGATGTGGGGTGGTAAGTGTGGTAGGAAGATGATATAGTGGCTAAACTATATATGGTTTAGAGGAATTAGGTCTGATAGGGGTTAAAGTTGATAAGGGTTATAAAGTATATGTGTTATAATAAGGTATAGTGTATGTTATAATTACCAAGGAAAGAGATCCTAACTCCTAGGTTGCATGAATAGAGTGTCAACAAAGGGGGGTCCCTCGTTAGACCACTTCAAAAACCTTGTGTATACATGGTCGACCACCCAAATTGGGGCGTACTGGGAGGGCTTCTCTGGGAGTCACCTCCCTCCACCTATTACTAGCGCAACGGCGTCCCAGTTCCCAGCTACAACAAAAGGCACATGTGTCAAGATACCGAGTTAGGAAATTGTTTCCAGGCAATTTCCCAAAATGGTCCTTTGAAAACACTCTACACATGACTTTAATAGAAACCCTATGGTCAACATACTAATGCAAACGATATAAGAAAAATATAGAATTTAATATCCATAAAAATTATTTTCTACAATCTTCTTCTAATTTAAATATTCTAATTAAACTTTTATATATAAAAGAAATATATAATTAACTATTAAAAAAACATTACATTTTGGTTTACCATCATTAAAGTAAATAAGAGAACAATTATAATTTAACAATAATCTAAAATATTTCAACACCCACAACAAAATAATCAATATAGTATCATATTGAAAATAATTAATACCTTATCATACCATAAAATATGCATACAAGACAAATTCCAATGCAACTTAATTACTAATATTTTGCAAAATCAATTACTAACAACAATTTTAAACAAATTTATTTACTAACATATATCAAACCAAATTAGTAACCTATTGATAATTGACAATGTTATTTCTAAAATTAGATAAATGATTAGGATCTTTGGATAAACTAAAAAAGATACAAAATGTGAACACCTATACAACAATAACATGCAATGTTACATAAGTTATAATCTAAAATACAAAATGGAGAAATATTGATCACTTAAATTCATATCTAAAAATTAGATGACATGGAACTACTTATTTGTCCAATCTTTCTAGCTAGAGTGGACATGGAATAACCAATTTTTCTTTTCACTAGAATGAGCATGGACCTACTTACTTATAATCTAATGAGATAATTCACTTGCAAACACATAAACTAATAATGTGATCACAAAATAGATTAAGTTTTTCAATAGATTTAAAATTAAATTGAAGATCTAACATATTCAATCCAAATAAACTATACAAAATACATGAACAATCCTTGGATCCATCCAATCCACACCAATAATGACAACTTAATCTAATTTTTCAAATCTAATCTAAACGTATCACTTGTTTCGGGAAAAAAAAAACATATACTTTTAATAATAAAAATAATATATATGTAGTTATCGAGTAATCGCAACTAAAGGAGTTAGTTATAAGTTTTGTAAAAACAATTCTATACAAAATACATCAAGTTTAATTCTATACAAAATTCTATAAGTTTTGTGATCACAAAATAAATTAAGTTTTTCAATAGATTTAAAATTAAATTGAAGATCTAACATATTCAATCCAAATAAACTATACAAAATACATGGAAAATTTTAGGTTTGCACTCGAAAAAATAGCAATAAATAAACATAAATATTCAAAATACATGAACAACCCTTGGATCCATCCAATCCACACCAATAATGACAACTTAATCTAAATTTTCAAATCTAATCTAAACTTCACTTGTTTCGGAAAAAAAAACATATACTTTTAATAATAAAAATAATATATATGTAGTTATCGAGTAATCCCACTAAAGGAGTTAGTTATAAGTTTTGTAAAAACAATTCTATATTCTAAATCTCTCCACTCCTATTGTATTTAAAAAAACTAAAAACTAGAAAAAAAAATAAATCATATATTTTTAGTAATAAAAATAATATATATATAGAGTTAACTAAAGGAGTTAGCTATAAGTAATAAAAACAATTATAAATTCTAAATCTCTCCGCTCCTATTGTATTTCAAAACATTTTAAAGTTCTAAATCTCTCGCTCCTATTGGTTTTGCATAGATAGGTTGCTGATTGAACCCTTTTTATCGTCCCAAAAACTACTCCTTCCTTTCTCTAGGTCTTAAAGCTATATCGGGTTAATAAAAGGTATTCAACGATTATAAAAACCCCACGTATGCATTACTTCGAACGGGTCGATAAATAAAAGGTGTAAGAATAGAAAACAAGTTTCAGCCCAAGAAAAAGACAGAATATGCGGACAAGTCAACACGAAGGCTTACACGCAGGTTGGCACCCAGCGACAAGGGTTGGAATATCAAACAATGGTCGCCCATCGAATTCGATGACGTGTATGCCGGTCGCCCATCAAATTGGAATTTCATTATTTCGAATGGTTAAGACAAGAAAACACAGGAAGAACGCTTGGAATATCAAACAATGGCCACAATTTACAACATAAAAAATGCACCAGTGCTATCGGCAATATTAGTCTGACACGAAGGCTGTATTAGTCTGTATTAGTTTCACATTGCAGAAAGGAGCAGAGAGGAAGATCAACAATGTTATATCGAACAGAGAATTGGCCGGTGGACTAAGACAGCCGGCCATGACAGCCGTGGACGAAGACAGCCGGCCATGACAGGTGCAACGCCCGTGGACTAAGACAGCCATGACAGACATGACGGCCCAAACGGCTTGGTGGCAGTATCTTAGCGAGGAGGCAGTGGAGAGGACCAGGATCAACAAAGGCATGCAATGGCTCCATTAAAAAGTGAATGCATCAGAGAGAATCGCTCCATTAAAAAATGAATGCATAAGAGAGAATGGCTCCATTAAAAAATGAATGCATAAGAGAGAATCGCTACAGCAATAGCAGCCAAAGACAACAACAGGCTTGGACACACATGGAGAAAGAAATGAAACCCACGAAGAGACAGGAACGTCCCAAATGAAAGGGAGCATTTGGAATGTCCTTCCATTCCGAACGAGGTGATTTTCATTTATGTCAAGGATCGAAGCAGTGCGATCTACGTAAATGATGGACATTTTATGAAGGGTTGGAATAATGTTACCCTCGGAGGGACTGGAAAACAAGGGAGTGACCGCCACCCGAAGATTGGAGATGGCGTGCTAATTGGCGCCGGAACGTGGTAATATCAGTATTGGGGAGCGTGGTAAGATTGGAGCAGGCTCTGTTGTGCTCACGACAGTGCCCCCTTACAATACGGCTGTTGGCAATCCTGCTCGGTTGATTAGCGGTAAGCTAGATTTAAGACTGCCAGTTTAGCTATGTAATCTCTGATAGGTCAGACTATGTAATCTAGATGCTTTGGCCAAATTGGTTTCCCTGCCGACCAGGGATTAGCAGCGCTAATTGCATGCTAATTTGCTATACAGGTTCTGTGCTGAGCTCATTTCCTATTTATACCTATATTTCCTTACAATTTCATTCACCGAAAAGAAATTGTTGTATATTGCTGCGCCTTCTAATCTACCTCAATGCAAACACACAAATTAGCACTAGCACATAGATACCCTCATTAATCTAAGCATAGTACATTCTCGTGCTTGCTAGGGTATATATACAAGTCCAGCTCGAGTTCATCATGAAATGCTTAAACAACTAGTGTAAATACTATAGTTATATACCATACTTACCTTTTTAGTAGTTATTTTACGACCAGCGTGTCATAGTGATAACTAATCATCATAGTAATTAGTACGATTGATCGGATAACTATTAAGTACTGAATGAGTAACGCATTAGACTATTCATCTAGAGGTATATTAACTAGATTTAGGCATTAGACTATTTATCTAGATGTATATTAACTACGAGTATACAAAATTATGCATATTGTTTATATTTCCTCATATACCTCTATGAATACCTGTACAGGGAAAATATTCCAGCATAAGGTAATTAAATGACTAGATACACTTTATACGCGTAAACACATGGTATTATTTATTTCATAAACTAGTAGACACTCGTAGGTATATAAAGAAATAGGCCGAGGGAAATAGGCCGAGGTTAATTAACTCCGCTGAATTCCAGCACATAAAATTACACCACGACCCTCTCAAATTCTGACACCTAACAGTTCCACGTATCTGAGCCACGAATCATATGTATATCTACTAAATGTAAACGACTAACCATAATAACATGTAAGTCAATCTTTCAATAATCGGGATTATCTATTATATTATTGAATGTCTATTAAATTTAAACTAGTAACCACACCCCATACCATACCGACACACTCATTGAATTATGGGTTGGCCTTACATTTTTCATTATTGATAAAATTTAACTGAGCGGTCTCCTCTTCTTCTTCTTATAGAAATGGAAGCAAAAAGAGGTTATAAGACATTTAGGGAAGCATACCTTAAAAAGTTGAATAGTTCCGGAATCAAGATGTCATCCACAAAGACTAAAAAGAGTTGCGCAGCTGTTTTCAAACATATTGAAGAGTACCAATTAATTACGGTACAAAATCAACCAAACAAATAACATATATAAAATCCATTAATATTAACAAGATTTTTTAAACAACAAATCTAACAAATAACATATGTGAAATCCATTAATATTAACAAGCCTTTTTAACCAACATAACCCTAAATCTAGAAGCCAATAAAAATTACTTAATATCATAGAAAAATAAAAACATAAACATAGAAATAAATCTTAATATCATTAAAAATATCTTATCAAAAATTAAAATAAAACTATTAATACATTGCCATAAATCGTAACATTCGTGAAACTACTCTATCCAAAATGAAAATAAAGAATTACTACACTCCCATAAATCCTACTATGACTAAAATTACTCTATCCAAAAATGAAAATAAAACTATTATTATACTGTCAAATATTTGGTATAAACTAAATATGAACATACCTTAAAAAGCAGACCTCACCACATAGATGATGGCACCATATGCCTTTATAGAATCATGATGTCATTTCTCGGTTCTTTAACAATTTGGTATAAACTAAATATGAACATACCTTAAAAAGCAGACCTCACCACATAGATGATGGCACCATATGCCTTTATAGAATCATGATGTCATTTCTCGGTTCTTTAACAATTGTATCATTGAATTTCAAACTGGACTCAAACCCTAGGATTTCATTGGAGGCGTTCTCAGATGAAGCTATCAAGGTGGTTACAACAAAATAATCTATTAATTTGATTCAGTGATTCTCCTTTATTTTATTAATCGAACAAATCCACTAAGTCCAGTTTTCTGTGCGATCATCTAACTATATGAAAAAAAATAATGATTATTATTAATACAAACTAAAACACTATACACATAGAGATAAACCTTTATTTTAATTATATTTAAAATCATAAAAAATGTAAAAAACTTATAAATCTTAAATCATTAAAAAATACCATATCCAAACTGAAAATAAAACTATTACTACGCCATTTGCTATAGACAAAATATGAAGATACCTCAGGAGCGGACCTCACCTCAGCGCGACACAGAGAGGATGGCACCATATACCCAGCCACATAGCTAGACTTTCTCATACCTAATCACAATGTCATTAAAATAAGTATACCGAATCACAATGTCATTAAAATACCGATTAATTTGGTTTGTATAAAATCAACAAACCAAATAGCATATCTGAAATGCAAGATTTTTAAAAACAATAAAAAAATCCTATGGATCCCATTACAGGCAAACCCTCGGATCCCATTCGAGGAACTCCCGGCGGGGCCGGTCTCCTCGTCATCACCGTCGATGTTCGGTATCTATTTACTTCCCACCTGTCCTTCACAGGCGTGCAATGACAACAAGTCTGTGAAGGTAATCGAGTTTCTTTCGAAATAACGAGTTTCGAATTTCCAGATTGTCCATTAGTTATGATTAGATTTTATTTTTCATGATTAGATTGGATTGGATTGGATTGTTTGTTAGTTACTTGTTAGTTGTTAGTTGTTTTTGAATTATGATTTGATTTGATTTATTTTTATTTTTATTTATTTTTTTTTATAGTTTTTCATCTCCTCCTTTTAATATGTTAATGGTAGTGAGAATAAATAGATATTTAAAATTTTAAATTTAAATTTAATGAAATATAATTTAAATTTTAAAATAGATTTTTTAGAATTTAAATTATATTTATATTTTTAATATGAAATTAAAATAATAATTATTTTGCTAAAGCATAAGGGTAGAGTAATTGTTAGTGAGTAATTGAAATGAGAAGCTCTAAATAGAAGTTCATAAGTTTAAAGTGGTCTCATATGATATGATAAGTATAAAAAATGGGTTTTCTATTCTTTATGAATCACAATGATAAGAGAGGTTCATTGGATTAAGATTTTTGGCATTATTGATTATGGTAGAGATATAAATGATGCATTGAACTTTTAAGATAAAATTGTCGTGTGAAATATATATGGTCAAAAAGAGCAATGTTGAGTTACATGGAGGATTTTAGAGTCTCTTTTTGTATAATGGAAGTTAATGAATTTAAAAAATATTAATTCAAATTTTTTCAACTTTATTTTAATTTCTATTTCTTTTTGGAATTTCACTTTTATTATATTAATTTAGATTTTATGATTTAGATATATCTTTTTATACACTTAAAATTAATCTCTCTTTACCATTTAAATCCTTATATAATTAAATATTGTGTATGATAAACCATTTTGATCTAATTAGCTTCTAAATTATATATATATATATATATATATATATATATATGCCTACAAGGATGTACCTTGTATTTTAAAATAATCAATTTGTGGTTTGTAAATGATCAATCTTTTAAAGCAATTGATTTATAGTTTTGAATAGTTGACTAGTTTTTAACCAAATAGAGACAATTTTAAGTCATACTTTATATTTTTTGACTAAGGTAAAGTTTTTATCCTATAGATATAAGCAATTATTATCTAAAATTATAATTTAATCTCACATTTAAAAAAATATCATCACATATTTTAAAAGATTATTTTAAAATTTTAATTACATCTTTATTAAATTTAAATTTCAACATAATTTATTAAAAAAATATACTTCACAAAAAATTACAATAAATAATTAAACAAAATAAAATAAAACATAACCAAGACTAAAACTTAACCACATCACACAACTATACATACATTCATAAATCTTATTTTTGTTGTAACCAACTTGATAACTTTAAAGATAAACTTGATTGTAGATAACATTGAACGGTAAATAAGAAATTCAAGGTACATACTAAACACAAAATTTAATGTATCTTAATATTGTGTGGTAATGAACATATGTGTGTTGGAGAAGGAGATGAATATATTACAACCCAATTATATGAGTTAATATGTGTGCCATGACTCCCTACTCAAATTCAACATCATGATTGGATTAGTGTTAAGTGTTTTTATTTTTATTTTATTTTCTTCATTTTATCTAGATATTTATTATTCTTCTATTACTAATAAAATTTACAATTATTTCTTCATTTTATTTTACATATTTATTATTCACCTATTCCTAATTAATATTAGTATTTTATTATTATTTTCTTTTAGATATTTATTATTCTCTTATTACTAATAAAAACTAGAACTTCTATGAAAAGAGAAAATTTTTAAATTTAAATAGAAGAAAATTAAAAAAGAATAACAATACTAGTTTCCTTAAAGGTTTATGATATATACCAATAAATAATCTTAGTTAAAATACTAAGGTACCTAGGTCAAATTTCGTGAATCTAATCTATGCAAATATTTCTACTTCTTTTCACTTAATTGTTATATATGTACTATTCATGCTTTCTTTTCTTAGGTTGATATTTTTCACATAATTAAGATTCTGAAAATTTATTCATTACAATTATAAAATTATGGAAGATCTTTTAAAAATGATAGGAATAATTTAATTATTTGCATTTAATTAATTTAAAATAAATATATTTTAAGTTATATATATATATATATACACATATATATATAACATTAATCTTATTAATTTTACAAATTATATTTAAAAAATAATTTATAAAACAATAAAATGTTTATAAATGTCAAAATAAAGATATAACTAACCATAAAGACTTGAAAATATATGATACAAACCAACTTTATCAGATACAATAATTATTTTTAAATAATTTAATCAAATTCTGAAAATATTATTATTGACATACCTTGGATATTTATTTCCAAAGCGATATTAAAATAAAACATAACCAAAGCTTTCAAACCAGTCAAGTGGAATGTTCTGTGATCATCCAACCATATGAAAAAAACACAAGAATAAAAAAGTAATTACTACTAATAAAAAAACAAAATAAAACCAAAACAAAACATAGGCATACCTTAAAGAAGCTGACTTCCCCACAGAGGATGATGGCACGATATGCCTGGAATAGTTCCAGAATCATAATGTCATCTACCAAAACTAAAAAGAGTTGTACAGCGGTTCTGAAACATATGGGAAGAGTACCAATTAATTACTGTAAAAAATCAACAAAATAAATAACATATATAAAATCCATTAATAGTAACCGTATTTACTCCTATCGTGTGATGTATGTACCCGTATGAGATATGAGTGCAATGAATATGGAATAAAGCCGGTCTTTGTTGCATTTACTCACCCACAGGACGTTGTCTGGGCCATCCAAGACAACACCGACCTACCTTCTTTGCACAACCCCAGCATTATTTGTCAGTGCTTCTTCCTGCATCATACCATCACCAGATGGTCCCTCTTGCTTTTAGCGAAGACCTCGACAGCTAAGTTGTGGAATCCTCCAGAAAGATTTTTTAAACAACATAACTACAAATGTAGAAGCCAATAACAATTATTTAATATATTAAGAAATCATAGGAAAATAAAAACATAAACATAGAGAAAAATCTTAATATTATTAAAAACACTTTATAAAAAATGAAAATAATAGAATTATTATTGCATTACCATAAATCTTAATATTGCGATATTGAAATAAAACATAGCCAAAGCTTTCAAACCAGTCAAGTGGAGTCTTCTGTGAGATCATCCAACCATATGAAAAAAACACAAGAATAAAAAAGTAATTACTACTAGTAAAAAAACAAAATAAAACATAAACATACCTTAATGAAGCTGACTTCCCCACAGAGGATGATGGCACGATATGCCTGGAATAGTTCCAGAATCATAATGTCATCCACCAAAATTAAAAAGAGTTGTATAGCGGTTCTGAAACATATGGGAAGAGTACCAATTAATTACTGTAAAAGATCAACAAAATAAATAACATATATGAAATCCATTAATAGTAACCTTATTTACTCCTATCGTGTGATGTATGTACCCATATGAGATATGAGTGCAATGAATATGGAATAAAGCCGGTCTTTGTTGCATTTACTCACCCACAGGACGTTGTCTGGGCCAGCCAAGAGCCATAGTTATTTTCTAATTTATTTACAACCCCGACCTACCCTCTTTGCACAACCCCAGCATTATTTGTCAGTGCTTCTTCCTGAATCATACCATCACCACATGGTCCCTCTTGCTTTTAGGGAAGACCTGGACAGCTAAGTTGTGGAATCCTCCAGAAAGATCTTTTAAACAACATAACTACAAATGTAGAAGCCAATAACAATTATTTAATATATTAAGAAATCATAGGAAAATAAAAACATAAACATAGAGATAAATCTTAATATTATTAAAACCACTTTATAAAAAATGAAAATAATAAAATTATTATTACATTACCGTAAATCTTAACATCGGTTTAAAACTACTCCATCCAAAATAAAAATAAAACTATTACTGCACTTCCATAAATCCTAACATCAGTGAAACTACTCTATCCAAACTGAAAATAAAATTATTATTATGATACTTCGAAAAATTTGGTATGAACTAAATATAAACATACCTTAAAAAGCAGACCTCGCAAAATATGCCTTTATAAAATCATGATGTCATCCATGATCTCATTCCAGGCTTTCTTAACAATCGTATCATTGAATTTCAAACTGCATTCAAACCCTCGGATCTCATTCCAGCGTTCTCAGATGATGCTATCAAGGTGGTTACAACAAAATAATCTATTAATTTGATTAGCGATTCTTCTACTTTATTTCATTACTAGAAAAAATTCCAGTAAGTCTCAGTTTTCTGTGCGATCATCTAACCCTATAAAAAAAATAATGATTATTACTAATTCAAAGTAAAACACTATACACATAGGGATAAACCTTAAATTAAGTGTATTAAAAATCGTAAAAATAAAAATAAAAACTTGTAAAAGACTTATAAATCTTAAATCACTAAAAAAAATACCATATCCAAACTGAAAATAAAACTGTTACTACACCGCTAAACATTTGCTATACACAAAATATGAAGATTCCCAAGAAGCGGTCCTCACCACACCACAGAGACGATGGCACCATATGCCCAGAATGTCAGCTACATAGCGAGTCTTTCTCATCTGTATTAAAATACAGAATTACAATGTTAAAATAAGTATTCCAAATCACAATGTCATTAAAAAAATAGCGATTAATTACTGTACACAATCAACAAACCAAATAACATATCTGAAATCCAGACTTTTTAAAAACAATATAACATCAAACCGAATTACAATGTCATTAAAATAAGTATTCAGAATCACAATGTCATTAAAAAAATAGCGATTAATTACTGTACAAAATCAGCAAACCTAATAACATATCTGAAATCCAAGCTTTTTGAAAACAATATAACATCAAATTTGAATGAGAAAAGCAATAACAATAAGAGGTTACATTGAATTTCGAACTACAGGCAAACCCTAAAATTCTTATACACATTGGACAATGAATTACTGCACGCACACAACAAAATCCAATGACAATCACATGTGCGTTGCAATACCCATCAAAATATAGAGACAGTTGATATGAATTACTACACGCACACACTAACAGTTATGAAATCCAATGACAATCACATGTGCGTTGCAATACCCATCAAAATATTGATATGACGATTACCTTGTCCCGAATCCTCTCTCCTGTAGGGTAGAAGATAGATATAGTTTACTTGACAGAGAAGCAAGCTGGAAATAGTGAAAATGTGCATAAATTAGTATTATGCTAAAACGACCATACCGAACCTTTATTCAATCAAATTTCCATTTTACTCACAACAATAATCGACGAACATACACTCTTCGTCATGAAATCAACCCGTACACGTAAAACAATGTACCAAAGTTTGAGGGTTTGTACTCGGACGTTGTCCCCCAAAATAAGATGAGAACCTATCAATATCCATGACTATAACTCAAAAATTCAATCTAGAGGGTAATAAGCCAGGTAAGTAACTTCTTAAAGCGATACTATGTCGTCCAGAACCCTTACATCCTACAATTATTATAAGTAGTTAAGTATAGTTGGAATATGAAGGCCAAATTGGAAAATTAATGCCGTAAAACAAATGTGTATAGGTAAACTTTACCATGGTTTTAAAAAGATCATGTAGCTCGGAAACGGTTTAGGGTTCATCCATAGTTGAAGACTGAAACCAAGATCCAGCAGAGAAAAGAACACAGACCCAGCGAAAAGAAACCTGGTGAAAAAAAGAAACCTACTCCGCAGCTCAAACCCAAAACCCTACTGGTAAAAACCCTGCTCGACCAAATGTGCATTCACAGGTCATGTTGATATTTGATATTTATATATAAGACTAAAATGCCACAGTTCGGAGAGAGGATTCTTACCTGATAGTGCAGGAAGCTTAACTCATGAAGCATCGAGGTAACTGGAAACCAAATATAACTCAGGTTGCAAAGGAAAATTTATATGAATTCAATCCTGAAACGAAGCTAACAACCCTTCATAAGGGTTTGGTAATACAAGTAAAACAAATAAAATTCTAAACCGAGAAATATAATGTGGATATAGATTTTTTTAATTTACTTGGTAACGACGTTGAAGAAAAAACCGTCCTCTCGGAATTTCATAACAGAGTGTCGCTTTGTAATGGAAGAACTGTTTCCAAACAATACAAGTAACAGAGTTGAGGCTATAATTGTTATCCATTCAAATACAAATCTAAATAAACATCTTATCACTACAGAAATCAGAAATCGAACACCATTTCTTAAGACAGAAATCGAAGTCGAACACCATTTTTTACCACATTGAAAACCAGAAGAGAAACAAACATACCCTCTTCGCGGATGTGGATGATAAGCGTGTTGGGAACGTCCTGGGCAGTCACCCACTCGTTGATCTTAAATTTTAGAAGTCCTCCCATCGTTCACCGATTGCTAATCACCCACTTCAGGACTGTTAAAACAGATGTCGGAAGAGAAGTTAGATTCATATCACCCTCCACTTAGCTTTTCCAACGCGCCATTAGATTCATATCATAAAACTGTACTTAATGTACTACATATCATAACCCAACAAGGATTAAGAAATTCAAGCTAAGAAAAAGACTTCAACCTAGCAGCAATTTAGGACGCTCTCAGGAATACTAACGATTAACCTTCATTAGCCAGAATCAGGAAGAGATTTGAGGTGTTTTGAAGGCTACTCGCGCATTTGGGCATCAGCTCAAGCTTCGCAGCAGTTTCAGATATAGATGAGGTGATCTTCGTCTCGGCCCTCTCCAACAGATCTCATCGGCCAAGTTTGTTCTATCAAAGGTAGCTGCATCCAAATCTTCAGCTTCCAAATCTCAATAACAAGTGTTCGAATTTCAAAATGCACGCTCACCCAATTCGATTAAAGGATTTTTCGAATTTCAAAATGCACGCTCACCCAATTCGATGAAAGGATTTTTCTTTTGATAGATCACCGTTGGCTTTTTGGATGAAGAATACCGTTGTCATGCAACGGCTAGTAATGATGCTTTTGTGATTTACTAATGATGCTTTTCTGACATGGACAACGCAGAGTAGAGATCCGTGAAGTTTTTGATACATGGCCTGCATGCCTGATATTTACCGTTTAAATTTGTAAGTTTTCTCTCCGCGTATAATGACAACGTGGAGTTTCTTTTTGAAATAAGGTAGTGGAGTTTCTTTTTGAAATAAGGTAGTGGAGTTTCTTTTTGAAATAACGTGGAGTTTGGAGTTTCCATATTGTTCGTCAGTGACGATTAGATTTTGTCATTCGATTGTTGGTCAGTCACTTATTCGTCAGCTATGGTCTGATTTTTATTTAGGTTATAATTAGCTTTTATTTATGTTTATTTTAAATATCTATTTTTTAATTGTTTTTACGAAATATATTTTTTAATTAGGTTTGATGCTGATCCCAATTGTTTGTCTAAATTAATGTAAAATATGATTTCTATTTTAAAATATCTTTTAATTTAATGTAGATTATATATAAAGATACATTCTTGTGACAATGTTTAGCTAGACTTTCATTTAATGTTAATCCTTTTATTTTTTCAATGCAAACCATGTTAATATATTTATGAAGAAAGACTTGAATCAGATTTGAAATATACATTGGTAATTTTTATTTTTTTATTTCATCAATTTGATAATGCAACGTTATGATTAATGTCAAAATAAAAAAATAAAAACAATGTTTAAATATGAACAATATTTAATAATTTTTTAATTGTTTTTTTATGAAACTTGTTATCAAATGGAAGTCAGAACCTGTTTTGGTGGTGATCGAGCTTGTTTGTCTATATTATTGTAAAATATGATTTTGACTTTAAAAAAAATATATTAATTCAATATTTTTTAACTTTATTTTATTTTTAATATTTTTGAAATTTCACTTTTATTAAATTACGTTTTATGATTTGGAGGATGTTTTTTTATACAATCAATTCAAGACTAAAATGTTAATAAGTATATAATTTTTATATAAAAGATATAGTGTTTTAACTCTTAAAATTAATCTCTCTTTATCATTGAAATCCTTATATAATTAAATGTGTTGTATACTAAATTATATTGATTTAATTAACTTTTAAATTATATATATATATAATCTTACAAAAGTGCACCTTGTTTTTTAAAGTAATCAATTTGTGGTTTGTAAATAATCACTTTTGATTTATAGTTTTCAATACTAGACTTTTTTTAATCCTATAGATATAACCTTATCCAAAATTGCCACTTAATCTCACATTTAAAAAAAAAATCATTTAATATTTTAAAATTTCAATTACATCATTAATAAATTTAAATTTCAACATAAATTATTAAACAAATCTACTTCATTCAAAATCATAATAAACAATTAAACAAAATAAAATAAAACATAACCATCAATGATAAAACCCGTCCTCTCTTTCAGGTAAACCCGTCCTCTCTTTCATTTGACTTATATAAATAATGACCAAATAAAAAGTAATCAATAAATCTTATATAAATTGTATTGATTACAAACATAAAATTAAATGTATCTTAATATTGTCTGATAATGAAAATATATTGTTGGAGAAGGAGAGGAATATATTACAACCTAGTTATCAATTCAATTAACCTAATTAATAGGTATGCCATGACTCCCAACTCAAATTCAACCTCATAATTAAACTTGTGTTAAGTATTTTTATTTTTATCTTTTCATTTTCTTCTAGATTTTTATTATTCTCATTTTACTAATAAAATTTAGAAATATTTCTTCATTTTCTTTTAGATATTTATTATTCACCTATTACTAATAAAGATTAGAATTTTTTTTTTTATACATAAACATAATTTTATTATTCACCTATTACTAATAAAGATTGGAATTGTTTCTCTATATATCAACTTCTAAAGGAGGTTATGGAGAAAGTTACATTGGTTTCCTTAAAAGTTGATGATATTTAAAGAATAAATATCTTGGCAAAAGACATAATCATGATACAAGATAATAATTTTATGTTATTTATTAATTAAATTTTAAAATACTAAGGTACTTCTCAATTTTTATTGATAACTTCTAGCCATCTATATCTCTAACTAAGATGTCCAAATATTTCTATTTCTTCCCACTCAATTGTGATATGGGTACCATTCATACTTTTCTTCTCTTATCTTTTAAAAAAGATAGTAATAATTTAATTATTTGCATTTAATTTAATTATTTAAAATTTTATTTAATTTAAAATAAATATATTTTAAGTTAAAAAGTTGATATATATATATATATATATATATAACATTAATCTAATAAACTTTACAAATTAAATCTAAAACAAATTAATTTATAAAACAACAAAATGTTTATAAATGGAATAAAGATATAAATAAACATAAAGACTCTCAATTGGGTTGTAGCTCCTCAAATGGAAGTCTTTTCCCTAGAATAGGGTTCAAAGAACTTACAAAGTTTGAATATCTAGTTGATAGAGAAGCCTTACTTTATTGACATGAGATACTGAAAGTGAGAGATGCTTGAACACTCTAGAGGTATTAAACTTAGCAATCTCAAAAACCTAGTGTATTTTCTCCCAAACCATTTTTTTGTAATATCCCTCTGTGACCCCTTTCTTATTGTAAATGTAATACAAAATGTAAATTGTAGTTATGTAATTGTTCCTTGCGAGGATCCCAAGGCCAAGGCCCTTCCAATGAACATTGTAAGTATTGTTATGATTCCCTAAGTTGAACCATGCCATAATTAAAGCATGGCAATGTATAATGAAAATTGGAAATGACAAAATAATGAAAGTCGACCTAGGGGAAGGAAGTGCATTGCAACAAAATGACATGCACAATGGAATCTACTAGGGGGGTAGGTTGAGGGATAGGAAACTGTAAGAACCTAATTGATGATGATAGGTTGTCATCATGGTGCCTTAGGCACTCAAGGGAAAGTGAACTTCTATTGATCACTTGATTTCCTAAAAACCTATAGGTGCTAGCTTAAGTCAATAACTGTGCTTATGAGTTTTCATAGTTTTGATAATTTATTAATAAGAGCATTGTTAATAACCACTCAATTCCTAGGGGTTCATTGGGATTTTAATGGAAACTAATTTTCATTTTTAAGAAATGACTTAGTCACCATGTGTGTGTGTGTGTAAGAACACATTAAATATATGTATATTAAAAATGAATAACTTGCCTAGTTAAATTTATAACAAATGGTGAAGAAAATGATTATTGTTCAATTAAATTATTTTAAGTGGTTAGGGTTCACCCCTTGAGTAGAAGAAGGCTTTCACTTAAGGTTCTTCCTTTCGATGGAATTTCAACCACATCATGAGAGTAGATATGGGGTGGAGCGGTCTCCATTAATTAATAGTAGGGAGTGGTCTTGAGTAGGTGGTTGGAAGTAGTTAGAAGAGAAGATCCCAATGGTTGTAGACCACGAAATTCAATACCTTCCATGGATTAATAGAATAAAAATATTGGTGATAAATCTGAATGGGATCTTGGATCAATTCATACCTTGCGGTCTCTTTACAAAAGTGTCACGTTCTACGTGTTCGATATGCGCTTTTATTACAATTCGTGTCTCTGTTATGAATATTGTTTGTCCGCTGTTGGTATTATACCATTTCCACCTTGGGTAAGTGTGAGGAGAAGGAAGGGTTGTCGCTCCATAGTGAGGGTCGAACTAATTCTTAGATTCTACCGTTAATCTTATATTATTTTTGGTTAGTGAAGAAGAGTGGCTACATGCTTTTCTTTCTCAATACTTTTACATTTTGTTCAAGAGAGAGAGTGAGCTCTTTTGGGAAGCTAATGGATTTCATTGTTATACTTTAAATAAAAAAGAGTGAATGTAGGAGGGGGTGGAGGTTGGAGAATGGATTCCGAAGGGAGTGTGAGAATAAATATGCATTGTTCACTCTCTACAATTGATAACATAGCAAGTGGAAGGAGGCTCGGCACTATCAGATAGAAGGTCAGTCTCTTAAAGTAAATTCAAACCCTATGCTCCCTACTTGTAATGCAATCTATTACTAAGTTATGTTTCTACATTTTGTAACGTAATATTTTGTTGATGAATGCTAGATCAAAGAGAATGTTATCGCAAAAGATATTTGAAACTCCGTTGTTATCTTTTTACACTCAAGTGTGTATATATATAATTAAAAAAAGAGATATGTGGATGAAGAGAGGGGTCTCTCTGAGAACCAGCTCCAAGATTATCCTTAAAATTAACTGAACTTCTTTTGTGATTGAAGAATGTAGTCTCTCTCACTTTGTGAAGAAGGACGTGAGTCTATTGTAATAGTTATTTATTATTGTTTATCGATATAAGGGTGAATTCTACAAAAATATTGACCCAATTTATTATCTTCACCAACAATATTTTCAAAAACAAATTGGGGCATCCTTTGTAGTGGAGATCTTTGCTATCAATCCTTCTCATTATTATGTCGCTTTTTCTATTTGGTGGGAGAGACATGCTCTATATTATTTTTATTGCAATTATTTTTATTTATGGACAGTATGTACTCGGTATGAGAGAGTCACGCTTTCATTTATTGTTTATTCTATCTATTTCTAATTACAATTGGTGGGAGAGATGTGCCCTTAGTTTCTTCTTCATTAACTACTTTGTTTCGATCCTTGGAGAGTCCTGACTCTATGAAAAAGCCACACTCACTTTGTCCATTGTCGTTTTAAAGTAATTATGATCAAACAAGTCGACTTATTTTGGACTGCTCTCCCAACTTATATTTAAATGAATTTTATTGGTTCATTCTCGCTAGATAGAGGACAACCCTTTGGAATACTAACTCATTGTATAAAATGGATTGAGTCTTACCTATGGGAGGTCTGATCCAAATACATATATGATGTTAACGTATATTTAAGGAAGACAGAAGGAAAACATTGTGAGAGAATCAACCCAAGTTATAATATTATTAATTTAGATGTCAATCATAAAAGGTTCAAGAAATTTACTAAGTTATTGGAATTAAAATTTGAGCGTAACTAATTAATATGAAAAATTAAGCTTATATATATATAGGGATTCTATCATTTAATAAGAGTTGAGTCTTTCAATACTATATTGTTTAATTTGGAATAGTAAACTTTATTGCATTGTATAGCTTATTATCCATTACTACTTATTAACCTAGTGGTGACAAGCCAATATTTATTAGTGTAAACAAGATGGTTATATTGAGGTAGGATATAAGCCATCGAGTTTTTTCAAACACTTTTGTTTACCGGAAAGTCTAGTATGGGGGGCATGGACATAACATCCACGTCGTATTGAGTAATCAATATAAGGTATTTCTCTAGTACCTTCATTCTAGTGGATACAATGCCCAACTCGAGGGTGGCCTCTTAGCTAAAATATTATAGGCTGACAGAGTGTCTACGGTTGGGTAGAAAGTTGTAATTAGGCATTTTGTGGCCTCGTAATTTTTCATTAGGTTAAATATTTATTCTATGTTACGTTATTGAAAACTGAATTGTGATTGATTAGTTAAATCATCCTTTATTCATTGTGTTATTGTGTTACTCATTCCTATTTAGTTTATAATGATCATGTGATGAATATTTTTATGGTATCAAGATCTCTTTCCATGTTTAATTAGCTAAGAATCATCACATGGTGATAGTATCATTGAAGATGTATCATTTTTAAAAGTTAGTAATCACAAGGGAAACTAATATATTACCTAATGAATAGTATAAATCCAACTAATGCATAATATTTACTCGTTGTAATAAAGTTTCACTTGTTGTCATATTTGATTGTAGTTTGAATTGGAATTATGCCTTATACTATGTGTTTACACATATTTGATAAAGGGTTCATTAGCCAGAAAATAAATGTAGTTAAATAAGTATGTTAGTCATGTATTCAAGGTTGAGATCATTAGATAGTAATTATAAAATTATTTAACCTTGAATATGGACCTTTAATGTTGTTTATTATCCCTCGAGAGGTCTAGAAATTTATGATGAGGGTATAGGGATTAATACTTGGACTTCTGTAATATCCCTCTTTTCTACCTTAGGGTTTCTGCAATAGAAAGTACAACTGTGTACCCGCCAATGGTAAGGAGCTCATGACAAGAGCTCTGCGGGTAAAAATTTGTAAGTATGATTATGTTTTCCTAAGTTTTAAGTGAATTTGTAGACTTAGGAGACAGAAGGCTTGACGCAACGAAACAGATGAGGCATGGAATACACTAGGGGGAGAGGGTGAATGGCTTGATAGGCATGAATTTGATGACAGTGGTCATCCTAATGTCGTGTGCACTTAAAGTGAACTAATATGCTCACCAAGCAAACACTTAAGTTTAAAAGTATGTTAATAGTTAGTCCTAGATAAGGACGTCAGATAAACTTCTAATCTCCAGAAGGGAGTAATAATCTACCGTGGCTTAACTATTTGCATAGATCTAACCCTTATTGAGTACCATTAAGTAAAAATAAGAAGTTATCATAAACAACATTAGTACATTGGCCTCGACAAAAGATTGTGTTAAAGTTCCTATACATAAAAATGATTTGATATTTTCCTAATTATAATTTAGGAATGAAAGATAAAATGATTTATTATATTTGTATGCATAAATAGATATGTATATGTTATTTCAATTAAGATAAATAAATTAAGTAGAATTGAAGAAGCACTAATTGACCTTGATTAAAAGTAAAAGCTTTACAACTATAAAAGATTATCTACAAAAGAAGAAAATATTAACTAGCAGTTAATACATGAATAAGCATGGATAGCAATGCATGAAAATGCATGAATAACTCTCAGCAGTTAACCAAGTAAATAAAGATTGACTATGAAAGTCAATACGTTGAATATTACCTAACCAAGTTAAGGTTAGCTAACTTGAAGGATAAGTTCAGATATATAATTATGTTTAGATAAGATAATTATGTAAAGTAAATTAATTACAGTCAGTTAAAGACCAGTTAACCGATTAACTAAGGGTCGATTGGGTAATTCAAGCAGTTAAGATTAACTAAAATTAAAATAAGTCAAGTTCGAACAAAAACTTGTCTTAGTAGTCCAAACCTAAATACGACTAATTACTCTGCTATCCTAGTGGATTCGTGCCCAGCTCGTAGGTGATCTCCCGGCGGGAAAAACTACGCCGGACAAAGATCAGATTGAATGGGAGGAACATTACAGTCAAGCTTTTTCTGATATCTATTTATGGGTGCGATTTCTGTACATTAAAAATGGGTTCACTGCAAAATCGTTATGTGGACCGATCGAATATTTAATCTTGAGCTCCCTTCCGATGATGCACTCATTCTGCTCACATTTATTATTTTATTGGATCTTAGATAATCGATGTATGATTGTATTCATTTCTGCCCTTACTTATTGTCTCATTGGATCTCGAATAATCATTGCAGTTCGAATCGTAACCTTCTATTTCAAGAAAATGGAATAGACCTATATCCTATTTCAAGAATATAAAATCGAAACATAATTCCAATTCTAGAAATCCGCTTGAACTCTGTTGTATTTATCGTCTTGACAGTCATAGATTGAATCTGGAGCTTGAATCCCTGTGTTAACCAAATTCCCAAATCAGACTATTTAACTTGACCTCCGCTGTAAAATCTCATTATTTTGCTTATAATTATTAATCCATCGAATATTGGGAAATCCCTGTGGATTGTACTCCTTTTACTATGCTATTCGATAGGATCACGGAAGATCGTCGGGGATCGATTTGCAAACCTTCTAATTTTAGGATTATAAATTAGATCCATAAATCCCATTTCCAGAATCATATTTGAACTCGCATGAACCTCATTGCAACCCTGTGTATGTATTTAAATTTAATATTGATTAAGATTATATCCCCACATCATATCGCATGGTTGATCCATCGCTATACTCTCTCTCTCTATATATATTTAATTTAACTTATGTTAAGGTCATATCCTCATGCCAGATCACATGGATCCATTGCTATACTCTATATATATATTTAATTTAACTTATGTTAAGGTCATATCCTCACACCAGATCGTGTGGACCCATCGCTTTACTCTGTATATAGATTTAATTAATCTATGTTGTAGATTGTTGCAATGCTTTTCCGTTACTTATTTTCTGTTACTTATTTTCCATATCGTATGCTGCTGCGATCTCGTTTGACCTCTGTAGGAGCTATAAATTATAATGGATGCTGCTACGAATTCTATAGATATTTGTGATATATCCATTTTCCTATTGATTCAGATCGAAGATGGATCTCTGCCTTTTGTTTTTAGTTGGATTTCTGCGTGTGGGTTGAACTAGTCGTTGTGGGCATGTGATACTCCAGCGTGATACTTCTACCTGGCATTTGCATGTTTACCAAAATGATAACTGTGTATTCCACTAACATCATGTTTTCGTATTGCTTATCCCCTATTTTTCTTCCTCTAACTGCGACTTGGTGAGAGGCACAAAAGGCGCAGAGGGTAGACTCAACGTGTTAATTGAAGCTCTGTCTCTTTTTATAGTTGTTATATATTTGATATTCCACTGACAACTCTCCCACTGCCAACGTGTTTTTGTATTTCTTGTTCCCTATTTATCACCTAGGTGATCTTCTTCTAAACTGCTGATTGGTGAAAGGCGTAGAGGAAGGTAGATTCAACGTGTTAACTGTAACCTCTGTTCGTTATTTTTATATATATAGTTTTTATATAATTGATAGCAAATGCAGTTTGGAGACATGAGGAGTGCATTGGATTAGAATAGAGGTAATAGATATAAATTAATTCATATATTGTTTATTAAGGTATTCTCATTAAGTTAAAAGAAAAGTATACAAGTGACGTACATATTTTGATAAGGAATAATTCTTTTAAATATATGGAAGTTGAGGATATTTGTTAATGGAAAATAGTATGGTTTGTATTTCTTCTAGAATGCGCTTAGTACTTGAGTTTACTAGTTTAAAATAAATAATACATACACAGAAATCATGTATATATATTTATATATAATATTAAAATGTGGGGTTGCATTTTATAAACCGAATACATATACATCATTGAAATTATGTTTAATTTGGGTTGGATTGTAGATAAAATTAGATATCTAACTTAGCTGAAAAATAATTGTATTTGTGGTAATATGTTTCTATTTACATGCTAGCTGAATGTGATGTGGCCCATTACTTAGATAAGTGTAATAGTCAATTAGGGTAACCAAATGTTTACAATGTTAATTCTTGGGTAAAGGATAGTAATATATTCTCAAAAAGATATAGAAGGAAAAATTAAAGGTGACTATTCTATTCACCACTCCTATAGTGATGCAAGTTATATATATATATCTTCGTTGAAAGCTGATGAGAGTTGCCATAACTAAATATACCTATAAACTTATAGATAAGTAGAGATTTGGGAAAATATATATAGGTTGTATTATTAGATTTTAATTCTTTTATAGGAAGTCATAACCATGGATAGGGTGAGGAGAATGATATATATATATATATATATATATATATATATATATACTATCACAAGGTATCATATACTTGGGTTGTATTTATGGGTTCTAATTATGATATACAAATGTTTCAGGTGTGTATAAATATTTTTCATATATTGAGATTAATGATTAGAGGGAATCATTGTTGGTCAAAATAAAGCATAAGTGTAATAAACGAGAGATTCTAAGTCATAATTGAGTTAAAGATACAGCTCTAAAGTTGTGTAGAATTTTTATGCATGTGTGATATAAGACAATGCTCAATTAAATTCCATATCAAGATAAGTTAGTCTATAATACTATTATTAATAGGCTCCATTCAATACATGAGTGAACTGAACCGCTTCGAAAGTAAACATGAAGAATGCCAAAACATCTTACTAGAGCAGGAACCTAGTTAAAATGTGAATAAGGTCTTACGAAAATCATGAAGACCATTAAGAAAAAAAAAATTAGGGTGTATTTTGAGGGACATTGCAAGTGGTATTAGAGAGCCTAGTTACAACACTACGGCCTATGGACTCACAAACGTGCAAGTACATTGCATACTCTATACAATATTTCAAATATAAATATGTTTCCTAGTAGATAAATACCTTAACAGTAGTTTCTTATATTATTAAACATGTGTGATGTAGAAAGTATCATTCAAACTAGTATATCATTAAAAAATTGTTTTATATGCTATAGTCAAGGAAGCAAGACTGGTAGGTCCTATAACAAAATTCGGTTCCAAGTAAAATGATAGGTTTTAAAAAGCCTTTATTAGAATAAACCTAAGAATAAAGATTGACATGTTTACCTTTTATATGACCAAAGAGTCAAGAGACATATATGCATAAAAGTGATAGTTATTATTCTGCATAGAAATTTAGAGAAAGACTTCAAGAAACCCTAAACGGGAGTATCACAAAACCATGTAAAGAGGATAGAGGGCATATACAAAAAAACCAATATGATGTGAAAAGATATACTTAGAAGACACGACATCAGTTGATTATCAGAAGTATTTGTTCATGAATATTAATGGCATGAAAAGGGTTCCGAAAATTTGGCATGACTAGTTGATTGCATTATAGGTGCATTAGTCATTAGTATTTAAAAACATTGTTTGAGATAATTAAAACTGCATGTGTGGTCGCATGTGATGAATCGTAAATCATAAATACTAAAGAAGTATGGAAATAAAAGATTGAAATATATGATATGTATGCTTTAAAAAAAAATGTTCGCTTAGGGAAATAAATGTTTAAACTGTTTGAGATTTTAGTGTTGGAAGTGTAAATAACATTGGTATATTAGAGTATAAAGTTATCAAAGCTACATACAAGCCTAGTCATACCTAGGTTTGTCGAAAAAGAAGTGATCATATGGGTACAACAAAAAATTTAAAACATAAACTATCGCAAACTGAAACTAGTTATGAAACACTAGACTTGGTCATGGATTAACCCACATAGAGCTTGAGAGTTGGACTCTTTCAAATATTAAATATATCATATTGAGTGTGAAACAACATAAACAATAGAATCAAGGACAAATTTAAAGTCCTATGCACGAGGTACTAGGAGCATTTATGGTTCAACAACAGCTACGACTAAAGTCTACCAAGGGTTCTTTAGTACATCATCATATGCATACTAGACTCTACCACTTACACTTGAAGGAAACCAAATGGTGGATATTAGGTAATTACCCCCTAATATATTGTTGGAAAAAAATTACATATATTTTCATAGGATTTGGCAGTGTTTGGAGGTAAAAGGAGGAAGAGCACTATGGAGGACTACTCACCTAGCTTACTTCCAGGATCTCTACACAGGAAGAGGCAGCTACAAATCCTGAGTCTGAGACTGGGATGGGATTCATCACCGCCTGAAGAACCCCATATTATTTACATAACTAAAAATATCCAACTATAACTATTAAGGACTAAAGAGACAGTCTTGATAAATATGAGTACAAACAACCTCTATAGCTCTAGAATTCTTACTCAGATGATTAATATGAATCATATACTAGTAAATTTTGAGTAGAATACATTAACAAATCTTCCTAAGTAGTAAATAGAAGTATTTTTATCTTAGAATACACAGAGAGTCTTCAATATTGACTTCTTACAATGATTAGAGAAGTGTGCTTCCAAGGAGAAAAGAAGAAGGAATATTTTCACTATATATACAACATAGATGGTCAAAGAGTATTTGGATGCTCATGGAAGGCACACCAGGCTTCAGCGGCGACTCACAAGGTGCATTCATCAAACTGGTCCTTCTCCTTTGGATAGATCTCCTCAAGAAATCTCTCTAACTAGACTGAAACTCATGATCTCTTTTTGGTGGATTGAATTCTCGAATAGTAGGTTGATTCAGACATGTAAAATAGAGCTCAATATCTATAGATCAAATCATGAAAATATAGAACACATTCTCCATTGGGCCACATCTCCCAAGCTCAGTTAAGGTGCATCACTAAAACTTAAGAAGTAGATCTCTCAATCACTAAACAAATGGAAAAAAGATGTGAGAGGAGCACACTGGCCTTCTTTTATACACTGGATGGCTTCATGAGAAAGTAATTGGCATGTGTGATTGGATGAGTGCGCCTTCCTTAGAGAGAATTCAAAACATATCTGCTTTGTGCAACCCTCCTTGATTTGTGATTTTCTTCTGCTTTTAGAAACTGCGCCCTCCTTTGCTTTCTGGATGTTTCCTACTTTTCAAGGCTAGCCTCTTTTCTGCACATTCCTGCTTTGTTCACCTTACCACTTTATGTACTTGCCTGATTTTCACTAATTTTGTTAGTTTCCTTCTCTTTTTTGCCATCACCTTGGTTTTAGCTACTTTCTTCTTGTTTCTATGTTTTCTCAAGTGAGTGAGTGAGGTCCACCTTATCCTGATGTGCCATCCTAGCCACACGAGTATCACCACTTCTACCAAAATTAATTAATCATGATAATAAAAATAATTACAAAGTATTTCAAAATTTTAAATTATTAATTAACTAACTACTATACGCCTCGTACCAAATATTCCCAAAGAGTTAGTAATTCCTATCTTTATTTTTCTCCTAGACCCTTAGGGACTGAAGGGGCCCAAGGCTTGACCAAGTAGCCACTAAGGAAGGAACATGACAATTTTTGGAGCAAAATCATCTAGTCTTGAGGAATTTTCATTTCTTGAGTAAGGGGTTGAGTTAATATTCCCAAATTTCATATTGGGGATATTACAAACATATATATTTTTTTAAATTCTTGAGAAACAAAAACATTATGAAAAAAAAACGAATAGAGTGTTTTTAGATTTAAGAAGTAATGACACAAGAAAAATAGAAAAAAAATATTTTTAAGAATAAATTACATATTTAGAATCTGCAAAAATATACTATCTAGGTGTACAAATTCCTAAAAAATGCTTGTGGGTAGCATACAGTGATGAGTGGTAAAACACAAGCATATTGAGAAATGGGTGAGATGCCCAAATTGCTATGGTTTACCATATTCCATAGAACAGGTTGTTGATGTAATTGTAACTTCGGAATGTATTTCACCTATGTATATTGTACTCCTATAGAGATGTTATTATTCCTCTATATGGAAGTGTCGTCATTTGTATTGACAAGTGTTCAAGTGTCGCAACTTGCAAGTGATGGGTTATTAGACCACCAAGGGTGGGGTCGGCTCGAATTAATGTAACCATGGGTTATTAGAATCTTCTAGAGAAGTCATCCCTGCTAGTGTATTAGGAAAGTCGAAACAAGTATAAATAGAGAGTGAGAGATCTCTATTTGATCATCTCATTATTCAGTCCTACATCACTCGGAAGGTGGCGCACTAGTTGAGGAGGAGGAGCAGCTTCTAGTAGAAGACTATCTCTTGTACTTTGGTTGTATCATTGCTCTTTCTATCTCTGAGAAAGTTGTGGGGTTTTTCACCTTTATGGTTTTCCCCAGTGAAACTCTATGTGTCTATTGTCTCATGTGATTGCTTGGTGTGATTGATATGCATTGTTATACTTGATATGCTATACATGCTATTCTCTCAGTAAAGATCTTAGAGTATGTTGAATTAATGCTCTAAAATTAACATGGTATCAGAGCTAAACTAAGAAGAAGACATTGTGTAGTGGCGTAAACTAGGGTTTCTTGTTTATTGGGTTTCTCTCCACATATTTTGGAAAGGAATCAAGGTAGATTGACTCTACTCATCAAGGAGAATCGTTCTGTCCAATCAGAATTCAATTCTGGGCACTTTCATTTTTGGCCCTAAAAATTAGGGTTTCCACAAAAATATGAATTTCTGAAATCTGAGGACATAGCTGGGAGCTCCTTGGAAAAATCAAAGTTTAGAGCTTTGGATAGAGATTTTTTGTTGGGTGAAGCTTTGAGAAACTCAAACCCTACTTCAAGGTCCTCCCGAGTGAATCTGGGAAATTGAAAAGCATTTCTGAAGGGTGAAACTTTGCACTTTTCAATTTCTGAGTATACCAGGCTGATCAGCTCATCAAGGCACATCTTTATATCCTTTCAGAAAGTTGAAATTCACATTTTGAATTTTTAGGGTTTCTCTAACAAACCCTAATCTCGCACCAGATCTAGATTTCTGCAAATCAAGTGGTAAGACCTAAATCTTTTCTATTTCCATTTGAAGTACTCTTTAAGATGTCTCACCACACCAAGCTTGAGGATAATCCTGAAGGGGCTGATAACTTCCGATCATGGAAGTATAGGATTGGGTTAATCTTCGAAGAAAATGAATTTGATACTTACATAAGTTCTGAGGTCCCTATCCTAGAGGAAGAAGAGGCTAAGGCCTTACATAAGAACAAATTGGTTAAGGAAAAGAGGATCATTGTTGATTCTATCAAAGACCATCTCATACCACATGTGTCATCTCTAAAGACACCCAAGGAGATGTTTGATTCCCTGACCAAGCTATTTGAAGGGAAGAACATAAATTGGAAGATGACTCCGCGGATTCAATTGAAAGGGGTAAAGCTTCATAATGGAAAGACGATTCAATCTTATTTCTCTAAGGTCTCTCAGATCAAGGAACAACTCAAAGCTGTGCATGAAGTAGTGGACAATGGTGAAGTTGTCATGACCACATTGAATGGCCTACCTAGGTCATGGGACTCCTTCATCCAAGGAATCTGTGCAAGGAGGAAGTTGATCTCATTCAGTAGACTATGGGAAGAATGCTCACAAGAAGAAGCAAGGCTTGTGGACCGAGAAGAAAAGATGGGGAATGAATATCAAGCCCTCACAGCACACACCAAGGGAAGCAAGTTTAAGAGGGAGAGTTCTCATAACAAGAATCATTCTCACTCTCATCACAAGAAGAAAGATCTATCTCATGTTCGATGTTTTGATTGCAATGAAGTAGGACACTTTGCTTCAAATTGTCCCAAGAAGAAGAAAGATAACAACAACAAATTCAACAAGAAGAAGAGGTACAACAAGAAGATGTTTCATGCTCATGCTGCTAAGGATGATGAACCTCCCAAGAAGAAGGATAGGGAAAAAAGTGATACTTCATCAAGTGAAGATGAATATGTTCTAATCTCTGCTCTCATAGGTACTATCTCTCATGGATGTAATGATTGTATTATTGATAGTGGGGCTTCCAAACACATGACTAGGTTTAAAGAATCTGTTGTAAATCTATCTGAAGATGAGTCACCCCATAAAGTGAAACTTGGGGATGAATATCAATATCCTATCAAGGGAAGTGGTGAAGCCTCCTACAACCTAGACTCTGGGAAGTCCTTGAAGATGAAAGATGTTCTATATGTACCTGGGCTCAAAAAGAACCTACTCTCCATATTCTCATTGGATGCAAAAGGCATGAGGGTTGCATTTGTAGATGGCCAAGTCCTAATGTAGCCAAAGGGTAAAACTATAGATGATGCAGTAGTGATTGGAGAGCAAGAGGGAGGATTGTACAAATTGAAGGAACAATTTGAACATGCCATGGTACATGAATCCATGGAGCCAAGTGAACTTTGGCATAGAAGGCTTGCACATGTGCACTACTGAGCACTACCAATTGCAAGGAAAACTGTAGAAGGTCTTCCTGAAATCAAGACAAAGCATGAAGGTGTTTGCAAAGGATGCACAAAAGGAAAGAACATTAAGAAGGCATTTCCAAGCAGTGAAAGAAAAGCAAAAGGAACCTTGGAGATTATCCACTCTGATGTATGCGGTCTGATGTCATCCAGTTCTCTAAGTGGGTATGTATATTATGTCTCTTTCATTGATGATTTCTCTAGGAAGACTTGGGTTTATTTCTTGAAGAACAAAGATGAAGTGTTTGATAAGTTCAAGGAATTCAAAGCCTTGATGGAAAATCAAACTGATAATAAGATCAAGACATTTAGATCTGACAATGGCGGAGAATTCACTTTAGGTGATTTCAAGAAGTTATGTAGTGATTCAGGGATTAAGAGGGAGTTGACTGCTCCCTACAATCCACAACGGAATGGAGTTGTAGAAAGGAAGATTAGAACAATCATGGAAGTAGCATGGGAAATGCTACATGACCAGGATCTACCTATTCATCTTTGGGCAGAAGCAACTAGGACAGCTGTATATGTGCAAAACAGAACACCTCACAAGATATTGGACAACAAGACACCAGAAGAGGTCTTCTCTGATAAGAAACATGAAGTCAGCCATCTCATAATATTTGGTTGTCCAGTATATACACATGTTCCAAAGGAAAAGAGGACAAAGCTAGATCCTTCATGAAAGAAGGGTATATTTGTGGGGTACAGTGTAAGCTCAAAGGCTTACAGAATATACTTTCCAGGGTTAAAAAAGATTGATGTCAGCGGGGATGTAACATTTGATGAGGACTCAGCTTACATCAAATCAAAGAAGGAACCTGTTGAAGATCATGAAGAACCAAAGGAAACCAGATTTCAAGACACCACCATGAATGAAGCAATTCCAGAAGCAGATCGTGTAGTTGAAGATTCGCAAATACCTGTCGATCCACCCCGTGAGAAGAACTCTCACAAGAGGAAGCCTACATGGGATAGAGAGCTCATTCAAGATGCAGAAAGATATGGAATTCCAGAAGAAGAACATAGAGAAAGGAAGAGGACTAGATCACATACTAGTTGTGTTGCCCTACTGTGTGATATTATGAACAAATAACCTTCCAGTTATGAAGAAGCAGCAAAAAAGAAAGAATGGAAGGATGCCATGGTCGAGGAATACCATTCGATCATGACGAATGATGTTTGGGATGTAGTCCCAAGATCTAAAGGGAAGTCGGTTCTGACTTCCGAATGGATCTACAAGATCAAGCATGCTGCAGATGGTAGCATAGAGAAATACAAAGCAACATTTGTAGCTCGTGGCTTCTCCCAGAAAGAGGGGATAGACTATGAAGAGACTTTTTCTCTTGTATCTAGGTACATTTCCGTCACATCGGTACTTTCCCTAGATGCAGTGATGAAATGGAAGATACACCAGATGGATGTCAAGATAGCTTTCTTGAATGGTGTAGTTGAAGAGGAAGTGTATGTGGAGTAGCCACTTGGTTTTGAGACACATGACAAGGGGTCATATGTGTGCAGATTGAAGAAATCCTTGTATGGCTTGAAGCAAGCTCCTAGAACTTGTTATGGTAGGATAGACAACTTTCTATTATTAAGATTCAATATTCTAAGACAGAAAATATCAGCATTGCATTTCATTTCACAACAATAGCATATACAGGATCACTGAAGAAACAACAAGCATAGCATAAACATAAGAGACACAAATTTATCCTGGGAAACCCTCATGGGGTAGAAAACCTAGCAAAGCTTCCTCAATATAGATGACCAGCAAATACAAAGATGCAAACCAAAGACATGAGCTCCTCCTCCTCCACAGCAGACCTCTCTCACACAAGTGCGCCACTCACAAGTGAATGAATCAGTGAGATAAGTGAGGAACATTCTCCTCTACTTATACTTGTTCCCCCACTGACTTTTACACAAGCTAGGTCGGCCCCAACTTAATTACTGTGTTAAAAACCCCATTGCAACTGACTGGGATGACCCCTCTAGGGTGGTCTAATAACCCTTTGACCCACATAACACATACAGAGATGACCCCCATAAGGGAAGTCTAATAACCCAAGTTACCACAATCCGACGGAGGAATAAACATCTCCGGATATACAATAAGATCTTCACGGAGGAATGAAACATCTCCGGAATAATAAAGTACAAATATAATATTCTTAGAAGTTACAATATATCAACACTCCCCCTTAACGAGAAGGATATTATAACAACATCTGCAGGATCAAGGAGTCATCAACATCATACATGATACATCTATAAATCATTGGGAGATTTCTCAACATCATCAGTAACTCAACTAGTTACTGGAATATATTCAAGATCTTCAATACTAGAACATCAACATCTTTAGTACTGCAGCACTTGAACAGCTACAGCAATATCATCATCTGGATCCTCACGATCAACAACATCGTCGTCACACGATTATCAACATCGTCATCATACGAGCATCAGCATCATCGTCATATAATCATCAACATCATCATTGTACAATCATCAACATCATTGTCATACAATCATCAACATTGTCATCAGACGATCATCAGCATCGCCGTCATACGATCATCGGCATCGTCATCACACGATCATAAGCATCGTCATCATCATCGTCATCAGACGATCATCAACATCGTATACTCTGCAATACACACGATCATATTATAGGATGATCAATCCTACTCTCTTTAGGACATAGGTCAATGGATGATGCAATCCTATCATGTACCTTTTGAACCGATGTCTAGGGATGATCCAGTCCTATCATGTACCTTTTGAACATAGGTCCAAGGATGATCCAGTCCTATCATGTACATTTTGAACCGAGGTGCAGGAACGATCCAGTCCTATCAATCAATTCTTGGAGACCTCTGTCTACGGCTCAATTCAAGGGACCATAAATTTAGGGACGATCCTATCCCATCCTGTCCACTAGGGACTTCATTCTCAGAGACATCATGTCTATGGCTCAATTCAAGGGACCATAAATCCAGCGACGATCCAATCCCATCCTGTCCACTAGGGACTTCATTCTCAGAGACATCATGTCTACGGATCAATTCAAGGGACCATAAATCCAGGGACAATCCAATCCCATCAATCTATTCTCAGAGACCTCTATCTATGGCTCAATTCAAGGGACCATAAATCTAGGGACGATCCAATCCCATCCTATCCACTAGGCATTTCATTCTCAGAGACATCATGCCTACGGCTCAATTCAAGGGAACATAAATCCAGGGATGATCCAATCCCATCCTTTCCACTAGGGACTTCATTCTCGGAGACATCATGTCTACGACTCAATTCAAGGGAACATAAATCTAAGGATGATCCAATCCCATCCTGTCCACTAGGGACTTCATTCTCGGAGACATCATGTCTACGGCTCAATTCAAGGGACCATAAATCCAGGGACGATCCAATCCCATCCTATCCACTAGGGACTTCATTCTCGGAGACATCATGTCTACGGCTCAATTCAAGGGACCATAAATCTAGGGACGATCCAATCCCATCCTATCCACTAGGGACTTCATTCTCGGAGACATCATGTCTACGGCTCAATTCAAGGGACCATAAATCCAGGGACGATCCAATCCCATCCTATCCACTAGGGACTTCATTCTCGGATACATCATGTCTACATCTCAATTCAAGGGACCATAAATCCAAGGACGATCCAATCCCATCCTGTGAACTAGGGACTTTATTCTCGGAGACATCATGTCTACGGCTTACTTTAGGACTGAAGTCTAGGAATGATCCAATCCCTACTTGTCCACTAAGGACTTCATTTTTGAATACATGTGTCTACGGCTCACTTTAGGACTGAAGTCCAGGGATGATCCAATCCCCGCTTGTCCACTAAGGACTTCATTCTCAGAGACATATGTCTACGGATCCTTTTAGAACATATGTTCAAGGATGATGCAATGCCTTTTCTTTCTCGGAGACATATGTCTACGGATCTTTTTAAAACATGTGTTCAAGGATGATGCAATCCCTTTGTCAACTAAGACCCTGTCTAAGGACCATCCACCAACCTCTCTGTTGGCATCACCAATATAGGTACCCTCATCATCGACCTTACTGTCGATGCAGGCAATCTCATCATAAGTGACCACATCACTCCCCCTTTCGAGTAGGGTTCTTCTTAACTACACTAAGCTTGTCTCGGAAGTACTCAAACTTTTCTTGAGGTAGAGGTTTGGTTAGTAAATCGGTAACTTGTTCACTTGAGGTAGAGGTTTGGTTAGTACATCGACAACTTGTTACAAATTTGAACTTTATAGTTCCTTTCACCATATCTTGTATATAGAAATGTCATATCTCTATGTGCTTTGACTTATCATGGAACACTGGATTCTATGTCATCTTGATACAACTTTGGCTGTCGCACATGATCACAGTGGGTTCCATCTCTAAGTCAAACAATTTTGATAACAACTTCTGAATCCATACCTCTTCACAACTAGTAGAGCAAGCAGTTATATATATTCCGCTTCAGCTGTGCTAAGAACCACACTAAACTTCTTCCTGCCAAAAACACGAGATCATGGCAGATCCCAGACAATAACATCCTCTCGATGTGCTCTTCATGTCTGATACACTTCCTTCCCAATCAAGATCTATGTAGCCATTTGAGATCTCCAAGATAACATAGACCAAAGTCTATCATACCCTTTAGGTACCTCATCACATGCTTTGCAGCTATCTGGTGAACATACCTAGGTTCCACATAAATGACCCAATAATCTGTCTGTACAAAGTCACATCCACTAACTCTGATGAGTCATCAGCTAACAGCTTCAAGTTGGAATCCATGGGAGAGGCCATGGCTTCACATTTCAACATATCAATTCTTCTCAAGATTTCTACAGCATACTTTCCCAGGGTGAGAAAGATTCCTTCTGGGCCTTGCCATACTTCCATACCTAGGAATTAATGCATCAATCTGAGATCTTTCATTTTCAATTCTGCAGCCATCTTCTTCTTGTTTTTCATGATCTGTTTGTAAAAAATAGAACATCCACATATAGTAATAGTATGACAGGTTCATCATTCGTAACGGATCAGCTTTACTTTTGGTAAAGCCCAAGCTTATCAAGAAACTATTAATTCTCCCTTTGTGACTGAACATCATTCACACTCTGCATTTGAGTGATCTTCTGCATATCTATATGTGCCATCTCTCATCAGATGGGTCTACTGATATGAGCCTCAATATCATTCGAAATTTGTGGTGAGTTCCTTCTTGCATCCATGTCATCTGTGTATAGAAACCATATTCAACCTTGTAGCAAAGGTTGAGATCCACATCACCCATGGTGATCATTAAGCTCATCAATTGACTATTGATCCTGGGTACCCGAACAGAGCTTTCTTCAATTTCATCATTAAGATAATGGTCTTATCTAGCCACTTGGAGCAAACATATCATAATGATTCTATTCCTCTTTCAAAGAGAATCTTCTAGCCACGAGCCTTCTATAGTGTGTTTGATTTGTAAATCTTTTTGTTGAACATCCATCACTTGTTCAGTGTTCATCATTCGTCATGGTCTTTCCTACAAATCAAAATTAAGTACATGATTAGTAATACTTCATAATCATCAAATCATATTGACATGATAACCTATTATGCATACATATATCATTTACATAGTTATGCAACTATCTTGACCAATACTTTGGAACAACACTTTTCCATATCCTATATGCATACAATGGCTATCTAGATGCCTTCCATCTCTACCAGAACATACTATCGAGAGTGTGCACAGCTCTTAGCATGTCAACAAAGAGGTTTCATTCTAGACAAGCAACAATGGAATGTTTGTCCAATTTACCAATCATATGCATATTAGTAGTATATTGTTCAATGCTATATGAATGTTTACATTTAGCATGATATATTCTAGGAATAAAAATATGTATACAACTATTACTAGCAATATCATTTACTATTTCAAATAATAACTCAAATACTTATCTTTTATGTTTGTTTGGTTGCCTCCCGCTTGATCTTCTATATGTCTTTTGAAATTCTATTCATTCTGTACCACTGTACATGCTCAAGTGTGCACTAGTGTCATCCTCATGATCTCATACACAAACATACATTCATTAGTATATTCTCAATATTATAAAAACATTATAATTCTAAATAATCTTGAATATGTATGATCATAGATAATAAACGTTAGTATTCAAGGTTTCAGGGAAGTCTTCTTTTACTCATGCATATTCTTGATTGATCATAGGAGTCTTCTGGTTAGTTAAATCATCAATCAAGATAAGAGACATAATATGCATAAACCCTTGATTACTAACTTTATGAATAAGCATAACCAATCATACCAAGTATACTTATATAAGGGATCCTAACACAAGGTAAGATTCTAACTTGACATAGGAAAACATACCTGGATTAGTATACCTGCTTAGTTATGTCTAACATACCTAGTCAATATCTTCTTTGTTCTCTTCAATGATTTAGAGATCCTATGCTGGAACCTGCATATCTCATAGGTTAGGCATCATAGAACAAATTCATACATACCTTGTAAGTAGAACTTCTATGTGATCAAAGATTATGAAGGAGTCTTTGTCTTCATGTTGTCATGGTCATGGAACTTGATTTGTCTTTCGTGATGTGCCTGTATCTTGTTAGCAGACAACATCAACCTCATACAACACCAGAGTGCATTAGTACAATCATATAACCCTAATCAATGAATCTCTTCTATCATTTACATTCGTACTTTTATTAGGGTGATAGGACAATTCTAACATTGTACTAACCTAAATAATATGAAGCCAAACATATTTAATTAAGAATCAGATTTCAAGACATACCTGTATCTCCTTAAGTCATACCTGTCGAGATTTCTTGTACTCTTCTTATGTAAGGCCTTAGCCTCAACTCCCCTTGAAACTGGATCTGGAGCTTGACTAGGGTTTGTTAGAGAAACCCTAAAAATTCAATCTTTGACTTTCACACTTCTGAATCGATGAAAGGATGTGTCTTGCTAAGCTGATCAAACTTGCAAGACACAGGATTCCGAAATAGCGTTTGATGAATCCCACCCAAATTCTTAATTAGAAGGTTCGATCCAAGGCTCTAAACTTTTATTTTTCTGAGGAGCTTCCAGCCATGGTCACAGACTTCAAAAATTCCCACTTTTGTTGAAGCCCTAATTTTCCACCTTTCCGATCAAAATCCCGAACTAGGGTTTGATCAAGCCCGATCTTCTAACCAACCAAAAATTTTGATATTGGTCTCTAAATTTGAATTTTTATGAGTATCATCTAACCGTGGTCTCCTATTACAGAAATTCCAACTTTCTCCAAAACCCTAAATTCTGGAAGCCATGAATGAATGTGCTAAAAAAAAATTATGTTTTGACAGAAATATGTACCTGATTGTTTCTGCTGTAACTCTGAACTTTTCGATCCACGGTGTCTGAAAACTTTTTCTGTGGTAGTTTGAACTGTTTTATTTCCATCTCGATAGGTCTGACCTCAATTGGATTTTCTGAGACAGATTTATGCCAAGTCTCGCAACGTGACCTGTTTATGGGATAAAACAGGAGAGCAAACTTGTACAGCATGCCATGTGTCATTGGCTAAACTTCGGCCTCTAAATGTTTTTTATGAGATCGTATAGTGTGTGTACTACCTGTCACTTTTTACAAAATTTCATTTGGAGCTTCCTAGCCCAAGTTATGACCTTTTTTCCTAGGTCACTTGAATTTGACTGAGATCTGGAAGAGGCAAAAAACCTAACTTGTACTGATCATAACTCACAAAGTACAACAAATCTGAGGGTGTCCTTTGGACACAAGGCACCTGGGGATGTTATCTATGACCTTTAAAGGTTTCAGATCTTGAACCTTCTCCAAAATGGATTTATAGAGAAAGTTCCATGCTGACTGGTTTTTGCTATACAAAACCCTAACCTTCAAATTGTCGCAAGTGAAGCAAGTGTCATAAGTGCCATACATTGCCTTCCTTCAGGTTAGCTTTGATACCATGTTAAGATTCAATATGCTAAGACAGAAAATATTAGCATTTCATTTCATTTCACAACAATAGCATATACAGGATCACTGAAGAAACAACAAGCACAGCATAAACACAAGAGACACATATTTATCCTGGGAAACCCTCATGGGGTAGAAAACCTAGCAAAGCTTCCTCAATATAGATGACCAACAAAGACAAAGATGCAAACCAAAGACATGAGCTCCTCCTCCTCCACAACAGACCTCTCTCACACAAGTGCGCCACTCACAAGTGAATGAATGAGTGAGATAAGTGAGGAACATCCTCCTCTACTTATACTTGTTCCTCGACTCACTTTTACCCAAGCTAGGTCAGCCCAAACTTAATTACTGGGCTAAACATCCCATTACAACTGACTGGGCAGACCCCTCTAGGGTGGTCTAATAACCATTTGAACCACATAACACATACAGGGATGACCCCCACTAGGGAAGTCTAATAACCCAAGTTACCACAATTCGATGGAGGAATAAACATCTCTGGATATACAATAAGATCTTCACGGAGGAATGGAAGATCTCCGGAATAATAAAGTACAAATTTAATATTCTTAGAAGTTACAATATCTCAACATCTATCTAGTTTGGGCTTTACCAAGAGTAAAGCAGATTCAAACCTTTACTACAAGGTTGAGGAAGGAAATCTCGTGATACTACTTTTGTTTGTGGATGACCTGTTTGTAACAGGTGAGGATGGGTTGATTGTCAATACCAAGAGGAAGCTTGCTTCCGAGTTCGAGATGAAGGACTTGGGGATGATGCACTATTTTCTAGGCATGGAGGTGTGGCAGAGTGCAGATGGAATCTTCCTTGGACAAGTGAAGTATGCAGTACATATCCTGAAGAGGTTCGGGATGATGGACTACAAGGCCATGGCCACACCTATGGCATCGAACCTGAAGCTTCTGTGTGATGTTTCATCTGATCCGGTTGATGTCACTGTGTATCGTCAGATGATTGGGTCCTTGATGTACCTGACGAACACTAGACCATATATTTTCTTTGCAGTGAACACATTGAGCCAGCTCCTCACGGATCCCAGAGGTGTTCACCTAGTTGCTGTAAAGCATATTTTGAGGTACCTAAAGGGTACAATTGACTATGGGCTCAAGTATGATGCAAATCAAAATTTTAACATGCACGGTTATGTTGATTTAGACTCGGAGGGAAGTGCTACAGATAGGAAGAACACATATGGGTGTTGCTTCAATATGGGATCAGGTGTGATCTTGTGGTTTAGCAGGAAGCAGTCCTGCATAGCACTGAGTACAGCCGAGGCAGAGTATGTCGCAGCATGTTCATCTAGTTGTGAGGCAGTATGGCTCCGGAAGCTACTGTCTGAGTTATTTGATCTCTCGTTGGTTGCTACTGGTATCTTTTGTGACAACTAGAGTTGTTTGAAGCTGTATGAGAACTCAGTGTTCCACGACAAGTCGAAGCACATTGAGATCAAATATCAATATATCAGGGATATGGTGCAAAGAGGAGCAGTGAAGCTCCTGTATGTTGCGACGGATGAGCATGTTGAAAATGTGTTGGCGAAACCACTAGCCAGAGTGAATTTTGAGTACTTCAGAGAGAGGCTTGGTGTTCTTCAGATTGATGACACTTCGAGGAAGAAGTGATGGACACATTTGCAAGAGCCATTCCAAGCATGGTGAGAGGAGGATCCTTCCAATGGCTGTGGATGTAAGCTCTGGATGATGAGCATCAGGACGATGCTCCAGTTACTGCTCTGTATATGCATTAGTTGGATGATTTGATCATTTTGATCATGTATTTGTATATGCATCATGTTGGATGCTTGATATATTTGTATATGCATCATGTTGGATGCTTGACATATTTGTATATGCATCATGTTGGATGCTTGATATATTTGTATATGCATCATGTTGGATGCTTGATATGATCAAATGGATCATGTATTTATGTACCAGGTGGATACATTGTATGATCAGGTGGATCATGTATTTTTGTATATGTATCAGGTGGATGCATTTTATGATAAAGTAGATCATGTACTTATGTATGTATCAAGTGGATGCATTGTATGATCAGGTAGATCATGTACTTATGTATGTATCAGGTGGATGCATTATGTATATCAGGTGGATGCATTTTATGATCAGGTAGATCATGTGTGATGATATGTATCAGGTAGATACTTTGTATGCATCAGATGGATATATTGTTTGATCAGGATGATCATAGATGACGAGCTTCAGGATGTTGCTCCAGATGATATGCATCAGGTTGATGCTATGATGATGATCAGGATGATCACAGATGACGAGCTCCAAGATGTTGCTCCAGATGATATGCATCAGGTTGATGTGATGATATGCATATGGATCATGTGATGATTTACATCAGGATGATGTATGGTGAGTATCGTGTTGATACTCTATGGCCGTGGACAAGTTGTGCAGGTAGCATAGAAAAGGTCCTTTAAAATCGAGACAGGTAGAGCGGTGTGCTCGTAACATCCTGGGATGCTCTATCGAGATCCAGACAGGTAGAGTGGTGTGGTCGTAACATCCTAGGATGCTCTGAGTAGGTTTTTCTATGGTTTCACATGGAAAAGATCCTTTAAAATCTGGACAGGTAGAGCGGTGTGCCCGTAACATCTTGGGATGCTCTATCGAGATCCAGATAGGTAGAGCGGTGTGCTCGTAACATCCTGGGATGCTCTGAGTAGGTTTTGCGAAAGTTCACATAGAAAAGATCCTTTAAACTCCAGAGAGGTAGAGTGGTGTGCTCGTAACATCCTGGGATGCTCTACCAAGATCCAGACAGGTAGATCAGTGTGCTTGTAACATCATGGGATGCTCTGAGTAGGTTTTGTGAAGTTCAGCATGTAAAATATCCTGGGAGATCTGATAGGTTGACCAGTAAGCTCGTAATCAGTCCTAGGATCCTCTTTCGACATTTTGTTGACGCACGTAATAAGTCCTGAGGATTCCACAGTATGGCCAGTAATGATGAAGACCTACAGGTGGTTGGCCTACATCCAATATGAAAAAGGACTGGCTCTGTAGAAATTCCTATGACGAGTAGATTGGAGATTGATTGAGATAGCAGCAGCAGTGATGATGATGATTATTCGAGGACAATGATCCAAATAAGAAGACTTGTGCTAGAAGATCTATGTCGAGAAATACCTTCCAAGTTAAGAGGGAGTGTTGATGTAATTGTAACTTCGGAATGTATTTCACCTATGTATATTGTTCTCCTATAGAGATGTTATTATTCCTCTATACGGAAGTGTTGTCATTTGTATTGACAAGTGTCGCAACTTGCAAGTGATGGGTTATTAGACCACCAAGTGTGGGGTCGGCCCGGATTAATCTAACCATGGGTTATTAGACTCTTCTAGAGAAGTCGGCCCTACTAGTGTATTAGGCAAGTCAGAACAAGTATAAATAGAGAGCGGGAGATCTCTATTTGATCATCTCATTATTCACTCCTACATCACTCGGAAAGTGGTGCACTAGTTGAGGAGGAGGAGTAGGTGCCAGTAGAAGACTATCTCTTGTACTTTTGTTGTATCATTGCTCTTTCTATCTCTGAGGAAGTTGTGGGGTTTTCACCTTTATGGTTTTCCCCAGTGAAACTATGTGTGTCTATTGTCTCATGTGATTGCTTGGTGTGATTGATATGCATTGTTATACTTGATATGCTATACATGTTATTCTCTTAGTAAAGATCCGAGAGTATTTTGAATTAATGCTAAAAAATTAACACAGGTTTGGTTGACCCAAAGCTAAATTCAAATAAAATAGACAGGAAGAGGGATGACACTCAAACCATGTGACAAGGATCGTTCTTAGTGCTAAGAAACACGAGCATGTTTCTTTTAAATTCAAATTTATTCCTCTTGCTAAAAAATATTGGTGGCAAACAAAATTCATGCGAGATGTAGAACTAGAAAATGCACATACAATTCTTATCACTAAAATGCATGCATGATATGTACCAGTACAAACATTTTCTATATGACACTAAGGATTAGAAAGGGCTAGGGGAAATTAAGTAGATAGATAAAGAGAGTCTGGGGGGGTGAGATAAAGAGAGAGCAAGAGATACATATCAAGGAGTTTTGGGGTTTGGGGAGTAGGGTGGTTAGAGAGAAGGGAGGGTATAGGTGAGGAATGGGGGGGTTGTGGTTAGAGAGAGAGAGAGAGAGAGAGAGAGAGAGAGAGATATGGGGCAATGGTTATTTGCATGGTGAATGGTATTAGGAGAGACAAATATAGGGTTTAGGGGTAGGGGGAATAGGAGATAGATAGTGGGAGGGGGGGTTAAGGGTAGCGGGAGTATTAGAGAGATAGAGAGAGGGGGATTTGTTAAGGGGTTAGAGTTAGAGAGAGAAAAAGGGTGTTAAGGGGTTATAGGTAGAGAAAGAGAAAGGTTTTAGGAGGTTGGGGGTAGGTGGATCAATGGAGAGAGAGAGAGAGTGAGAGAGGGGGTTACTAAGGGTTAGGTGAGGAGTGGTGGGGTTGGGGTTAGAGAGAGAGAGAGAGAGATAGAGATAAAGGAAGAGAGATGGGGTGGTGGTTAGTGGCATGGTGAGGGGTAATAGGAGAGACAAAGGTAGACATGGGTCTAGGGGTGGAGGGAGTAGGATCAGAGATATAGTGAGAGAGGGATTAAGGGTAGGGGGATTATGAAAGAGATACAGAGAATGGAGTTGTTAGGGGGTTAGAGGTAGAGAGAGAGAGGGGTTGCAAGGGGGTTAGAGGTAGAGAGAGAGGAGGGCATTAGGAGGTTGGGAGTAGGTAGAGAAGGGGAGAGAGAGAGAGAGAGAGAGAGAGAGAGAGAGAGAGGAGGTTAGAAAGGGTTAGGTAGATGTTGGGATAGGTAATGTTTTGGGTAAATTTTTGTGCAAGTTTTAGTGTGAACAAGGTTGAGGTGAAGTGTTCCAACAAAGAAGCGTCAACTCCGACGTAGTATCCGATAATTCAAGAAGATGGGAACTTTGGATATGTCTAGGGAAAAGTTGTGTACTTTAGTTAGGATTTTTGGTCCACATACATTTATAAGTGGAGTAGTTGCGTAGTGGTGTAGTGGGAGCGTGTAAAGCTGTGTGCACCCTATAAATATGTAATGGGTTGGGAATTTTGAGGATGTTAGTCAGTTGCTTAGTTCATTAGTGAATCGGTACTCAGTCATTTGGTTATCCCTATTTTTGGTATATTTGTTGAATTTATTTTATGCTATGAAAAAAGTGTCACATGATCTACATGATGTGTGTGCAGATCCACTTTAAAAGAAGAAGAAATCTGTAAGTCGTTTTCAAAACATTAAGTGATTATTTCACTGCAATTCATGAATAGAGAAAGCGCTAAATTGTGGTTTTCTCCTGTTTTGATTTCCACATTACATCTAGTTCAATGAGTATGAATGATGTGATGACGTGTTACGTATTTTGTTGCATTATGAATATTGATGAATTAATATTAATCAATGTCATTGTATGAATGATATGGATGCTTTTTGGTTAATGACTAATGTCACAGTTAGTTAAATAAATTATGCGCACTCTCGTGAACTGTTTAAGCGTTATGTATGTTGAGGTATGCAATGTCACGGTTGGTAGTTTTCTCTCGTACCCCTTCACTACTACAAAAATCTGGTTCTTACAGTTCCCACAGATACGTCAAGTGGGACCTTGCCTGCTTCGTAAGTGATGTTGAAAGGGTCGTTGTCTTGGGGTTTGCTGGTGTTTAGTGGAGTGAACTATGGTTGAAGTAAATCTAAGCCAACAAATAGCTTTGTTTCCATGACCAGGATCTGTTTCAAAGGGTATGTGGAATCCGACTAAGCCCGAAATGTAGGATTGGATCAATAAGAAGGTAAGAGAGATTGCAGAAAGCCACAACAGAGACCCACAGATTAATGCAGAAATGTGGTTAGGTAAGTATGTTTTCTCACACATCCATAAAGTGTTATTTGGAGAATTTCTTATTATATTGATTGAATGGTTGTTGAGGTTAAACCTACAAAAGATATGCTTTCAATGGGGTGATACTATGGTGTGGATACCTAAGCTAATCTGAACCCTTAAAGGTGTCAATAATAAAATATATTCTGCTATCAATTACTAGTTAGATAGCATATTAGAAAGGTATATTACAGAGTTTGTTGTAGACACCTTAAAATACTGTAATACTATTCAATGCGATCTCTTCCAAGGACCACAAGGTAAATACCTAAAATCTTTGAATCTATGGATTAAAATGTTGTTTTGTGAAAAAGGTTTATGATGATGGAATTGTTGATGTATATGTAACTTCGGAATGTATTTCATCTCTGTATTTCATATATATTTATTGTACCCTTATAAGAGATGTGTTATTCCTCTATAAGGAAGTGTCGTCATGTGTATTGACAAGTGTCATAAATGGGTGTACTTGCCGATGGGTTATTAGACCACCATGTGTGGGGTCAACCCTGAAATATATATTATATTTTGGATGTACCTAGATAGACAAGTTGGCCCCATAGTGTAACTGGGAAAACAGGTTAAGTATAAATAGAGATCGGGAGATCTCTATTTGATCATTCGGAAACTCACACTTCTCTCACTCAAAAAGTGGCACACTAGTGAGGAGGAGGATCATTTTCTACTAGGAGACTATCTCAGTGTATTTTGGTTGTACTTTGGTTGAGCCATTCCTCTCTCTATCTCTGAGGAAGTTGTGGGGTTTTTCACCTTAGGGTTTTCCCCACAAAAACTCCGTGTCTCTTGTCTCTCATCCTTTTGATTCTTGTGATGCTTGTGATGCTTATTATGATTGTTATGTATTGATAAACTGTACATGTTATTCTCTCAGTAAAGATCCTAGAGTATTGTGAATTAATGCTCAAAATTTAACATGGCTTAGAGCTAACCTGAGAAGAAGACATTGTGCAGTGACAGAAACTAGGGTTCCTTGTTTATTGGGTTTCTCTCCATAGATTTTGGAAAAACAGTATAGTAGATTGACTGTACTCATCAAGGAGAATCTATCTATCCAATCAGAATTCAATTCTGAGTATTTTCAGATTTGGCCCTAAAAATTAGGGTTTCCACAAAAATAAGAATTTCTGGAATTTGAAGACATAGATGGAAGCTCCTTACAAAAATCGAAGTTTAGAGCTTTGGATTGAGATTTTTGGCTGGGTAGATATCCGAGAAACTCAAACCCTAATTGAGAGCTCTCCTTAGTGAATCTGGGAAGACAAAAAGGCAGTTTTGAAGGGTGTAGCTTTGCATATCTCAAATTCTGAATACACCAGGTTGATTAGCTCATCAAGGTGCATGTTTCTATCGTTTCGGAAAGTTGAAATTCACATTTTTGAATTTTTAGGGTTTTTTTGACAAACCCTAATTTAGGACCAGATCCAGTTTTCAACAATTCAAGTGGTAAGACCTAAATCTTTTCTATTTCCATTTGAAGTACTCTTTAAGACATCTCACCACAACAAGCTAGAGGATAAGCTTGAAGGGGATGATAACTTCCGAGCCTGGAAGTATAGGATTGGGTTAATCCTGGAAGAGAATGAGTTGGACTCATATATAAAAGAAGACATCCTTATCCCGGAGGATGATGAGGCTAAGATATTACATAAGAAGAATTTGGTCAAGGCAAAGAGAATCATTGCTGATTCTATCAAAGACCATCTCATCCCCCATGTGTCATCTCTGAAGACACCGAAAGAGATGTTTGACTTCCTGACCAAGTTATTTGAAGGGAAGAACATAAATCGGAAGATGACTCTGCAGAATCAATTGAAAGGGGTCAAGATGTTGAATGGAGAAACCATTCAATCTTACTTCTCCAAGGTCTCTCAGATCAAGGAACAACTTGAAGTTCTGGATGAAGTAGTGGACAATGGTGAAGTTGTTATGACCACTCTGAATGGCCTACCTAGGTCATGGGACTCCTTTATTCAATGAATCTGTGCAAGAAAGAAATTGATCTCTTTCAGTAAACTGTGGGAGGAATGCTCTCAAGAAGAAGCTAGACTTGTAGCTCGTGAAGAAAAGATGGGAGGTGAAGATCAAGCTCTTGCAGCTCAAACAAAAAGAAGCAAGCCCAAGAAGCAGCACTCTCGCTACAAGAGATCCTATCAAAAGAATAAGAAGGATCTAAGATGCTTCACATGCAATGAGAAGGGTCACTTTGCTTCAAATTGTCCCAAGAACAAAAGGGATGACAACAACAACTCCAGCAATAGGAAGAAGGGCAGCAAAGGAAAGTTCCATGCTCATGCTACCGAGGATGATGAACCTCCAAAGAAGAAGGATAGGGCAGAAAGTGATGATAGTGATGATGACTCGTCAAGTGAAGAAGAGTATGTTCTAATCTCTGCTCTCACAGGTACTATCTCACATGGTAGTAATGATTGGTTAATTGACAGTGAGGCTTCCAAACACATGATTGGGTTTAAAGAATCTTTTGTAAATCTATCTGAACATGAATCACCCCATAAAGTGAAACTTGGGGATAATTATCAATACCCCATCAAAGGAAGTGGTGAAGCCTCCTACCACCTAGATTCTGGAAAATCATTGAAGATGAAAGAAGTCCTTTATGTACCTGGGCTCAAGAAGAACCTACTCTCCATCTCTGCATTGGATGCAAAAGGTATGAGGGTTGCATTTGTGGATGGCCAAGTTCTAATGTGGCCAAAGGGAAAGACCATAGATGATGCAGTAGTGATTGGAGATCAAGAGGGAGAATTGTACAAATTAAAGGGACAACCTGAACATGCTATGAAGACAAAGATTTATCCATAGTCATGGATCACATAGAGGTATGTATAATTTGTTTTTGCAAAAGTTAACTAATGAGTTATGCAGGTCATTGAAGAGAACAAGAACACAATGCTAGACATAACTAGCAAATATGATGACTAGGTATGTTTTTGTTATATATCGTATACTTTTGTATGATTGATAATGATTACTCTTGAAATTACAATGTTGAGTAATCTAGGGCTTATGCATATTATGTTTCTTACCTTAATTGATGATATGACTAACCAGAAGAGTCATAGGTTTGAGTAATCATGGGTTTAGGTATATTATGTTTATGATTAACCATAAGAATGCTTATTATTTTTGTTTGAAATGATCCTGACTATACATGCTTGAGATTATTGTGTTTTGATAATATTAAGATTATGAATGTTTATGTATGAGACCTCGAGGATAACACAATGATGATACTAAAAAGCATGCATAGGGATCGAGAATGAATATAAGTTCAAGAATAGGTAATCCAGGAAGCAAAGATCAAGAGGGAGCACACTCTAGTGGTTTCTGCCCGGATGCAGATATTCAGAGGGAGTTGACCATCTCTCTACATTCCACAACAAAAAGGTGTAGAAGAAGATACTTCAGATTAGGACTCCAGCAACTCCTGCAAGGAAGTAAAGACTCAGAGGGAGTCCACCCAACAAACAAACAAAGATAAGTATTTTAATTGTCATTTCTTGCATATTTGTTTGTTTAAATAAAATTGTTCAATGATGTATATGCTCATGTTCCTAGACTTAGGATATGTATTGTGCATATTAGAATGATTGCATTAATGAACAATATACTACTAATATGCATGTGATGGGTAGGTGGCCTATGGCACTGTACAACATTCCATTGCTACTTATCTAGAATGAAACCTCTTTGCTGACATGTTGGGAGTAGTGCAAACTCTTAACAATGTTCTGGTAGAGACTGGAAGGCATCTAGAAAGTTATGGAACATGGATAAATGTTGTACTGAAGCATTGGCTAAGATAATTGCATGACTGTGTGACATATTTCTTTATGTGTAAGAATTTGTTCTGAAAGTTATGAGATGTTTCTAATCATGCAAATTAACTTGTTTTGTAGGAAAGACCGTATACCTTCACCTACAAAAGAAGGACTACAACATTTGTTCAAGCAACAAAATTTTCTATTGAAGATATTGAAGTTTTTAGGACACGGGAAGAATGCCATGATCCATCGTTCATGAAGAAAGATGTTTGGGATGCAGTCCCAAGACATGAAGGGGAGTCTATAGTGACTTCCAAGAGGATCTACAAGATCATGCATGCTTTAGGTGGTAGCATAGAGACTTTTGCTCCCATAGCCAGATACACTTCCATTAGATCCGTACTTGCTCGAGCTGCAGTGATGAAAGATACACTAGATGGATTTCAAGACAGCTTTCTTGAATGGTGTAGTTAAAGAAAAAGTGTATGTGGAGCAGCCACTTGGTTCTGAGACACATGACAGGGAGTCCTATATGAGCAGAACCTAGTATGGTAGGATAGACAGCTTTCTATCCAGTTTTGGCTCTACCAAGAGTAAAGCGGATTCCAACCTTTACTACAAGGTTGAGGAAGGGAATCTTGTGATTCTACTCCTGTATGTGGATGAATTATTTGTAACAGGAGATGACAGATTGATTGCAGATACAAAGAGGAAGCTTGTTGCTAAGTTCGATATGAAGGACCTGGGGATGATGCACTATTTCCTAGGTATGGAAGTGTGGCAGAGTTCAGATGGAATCTTCCTTGGACAATGGAAGTATACTGTAGATATCCTGAAGAGGTTTGGGATGATGGATTGCAAAGCCATGGCCACACCTATGGCATCGAATTTGAAGATTCTATGTGATGCTTCATCTGATCCGGTTGATGTCACAATGTATCGTCAGATGATTGGGTCCTCTATGTACACGAGACTAGATATTTGCTTTGCGGTGAACACATTGAGCCAGTTCCTAACGTATCCGATGAGTGTTCACCTGGTTGTTGTAAAGCATATTCTAAGGTACCTGAAGGGTGCAATTGATTATGGGCTCAAGTATGAAGAAAATCAAAAGTTTAACCTGCAGGGTTATGTTGATTCAGATTGGGCAGGCAGTGATGCATATAGGAAGAGCACATCTGGGTGTTGCTTCAGTATGGGATCATGTGTGATCTCTTGGTTTAGAAGGAAGCAGTCTTGCGTAGCACTGAGTATAGCTGAGCCAGAGTATGTTGCATCCTGTTCAGCTAGTTGTGAGGCAGTATGGATACGGAAGCTACTGTCTGAGTTATTTGATCTCCCATTGGATGCTATTGGTATCTTCTGTGATAACCAGAGTTGTGTGAAGTTGTCTGAGAACCTAGTGTTTCAAGACAGGTCGAAACACATAGAGATCAAACATCACTATATCAGGGATATGGTGCAGAGAGGAGCGGTGAAGCTCCTGTATGTTGCGATGGATGAGCAGATTGTAGATGTGCTGACGAAACCACTAGCTAGAGTGAAGTTCGAATACTTCATAGAGAGGCTTGGTGTTCTTCGGATTGATGACACTTCAAGGAAGAAGTGATGGACACATTTGTAGATTCCATTCCAAGCATGTTGGAAGGAGGATCCTTCACATGGTTGTGGATGTAAGCGCTGGATGATGAGCATCAGGATGATGCTCCAGTTACTGCTCTGTATATGCATCAGGAGGATGATGGATATGATCATTTGGATCATTTATATGTATATGTATATTGGATGATGGATATGATCAGTTAGATCATTTATATGTATATGTATGTACACATCATGTTGGATACTGGATATGATCAGATGGATCATTTATATGTATATGTATGTATGCATCATGTTGGATGTTGGATATGATCGATTGGATCATTTGTATGTACTTTGTATATGCACCATGTTGGATGCTTGGACCATGTATCTGTATATGTATCAGGTGGATACATTGTATGATCAGGTAGATCATGTCTGTTGATATGTATCATGTATGATCAGGTGGATCATGTATTTTTATTTGTATCAGGTGGATACATTGTATGATCAGGTGGATCATGTATGATGATATGTATCAGGTAGATACTTGGTATGCATCAAGTAGATGCATTGTATGATCAGGATGATCATGGATGATGAGCTTCAGGATGTTGCTCTAGATGATATGCAGCAGGATGTTGCAGTGATGATGATCAGGATGATCATGTATACAACACGATGATGTATGGTGAGTATTAGAATGATACTCTATGGCCATGGATCAGGTTGTGTAGATGAGCATATAATTTGGCCCTAGGAGATTTGCAGATAGTCTTTCGAGGTTTTTCCTATGGCATGTAATTTGGCCCTAGGATATCTGGAAAATTCTCTTTCGAGGTTTTGCTCTGGGAGGACATATAATTTGGCCCTAGGAGATATGCAGATAGTTTTTCGAGGTTTTTCCTATGGCATATAATTTGGCCCTGGGATATCTGGCAGATGGTTTTTCAAGGTTTTGTCCTATGGCATATAATCTGTCCCTGGGAGATCCGATAGTTTGGCTTTTGTGCCCGTAATAAGTCCTGGGATGCTCTTGCGAGGTTTTTCCATGCCCACATATAATCTGTCCCTGGGAGATCCTATAGGTAGAGATGTGTGCTCGTAACACCCTAGGATGCTCTTGCGAGGTTTTGTGGTGACCACATGTAATCTATCCCTGGGAGATCCTATAGGTAGAGCTGTGTGCTCGTAATAGCCTGGGATGCTCTTGCGAGGTTTTGTGGTGAGGTCACATATAATATGGCCTTGGGAGATCCTACAGGTCAGATTTGTGTACCCGTAACATCCTGGGATACTCTTTCGAGGTTTTGTGACGCACGTAATAAGTCCCGAGGATTCCTCAGTATGGCCAGTGATGACGAAGACCTGCAGGTGGTGGGCCTACATCCAGTATGAAAAAGGACTGGCTTTGTAGAACTTCCTATGACGAGTAGAGTCGGAGATTGGTTGAGATAGAAGCAGCAGTGACGATGATGATGATGATGATCCCGAGAAGAAGACTTGTCTAGCAGATCTATGTCGAGAAATACCTTCCTAGTTAAGAGGGAGTGTTGATGTATATGTAACTTCGGAATGTATTTCATCTATGCATTTCATATATATTTATTGTACCCTTATAAGAGATGTGTTATTGCTCTATAAGGAAGTGTCGTCATGTGTATTGACAAGTGTCGCAAGTGTGTGTACTTGCCGATGGGTTATTAGACCACCATGTTTGGGGTCGGACCTAAAATAAATATTATATTGTGGATGTACCTAGCTAGACAAGTTGGCCCCATAGTGTAACTGGGAAAACAGGTTAAGTATAAATAGAGATCGAGAGATCTCTCTTTGATCACTCGGAAAGTCACACTTCTCTCACTCAGAAAGTGGCACACTAGTGAGGAGGAGGATCATATGCTACTAGGAGACTATCTCAGTGTATTTTGGTTGTACTTTGGTTGATGCATTGCTCTCTCTATCTCTGAGGAAGTTGTGGGGTTTTTCACCTTAGGGTTTTCCCCACGGAAACTCTGTGTCTCTTGTCTCTCATGCTTTTGATTCCTGTGATGCTTGTCATGCTTATTATGATTGTTATGCATTGATATACTGTACATGTTATTCTCTCAGTAAAGATCCTAGAGTATTGTGAATTAATGCTCAAAATTTAACAGGAATATGACGAGTAATCTATTTGTGTGTGGTGGTTCTAGATGTCGGTATGGGGTGATTTGGTAGTAGGTTTTAAGAAGTGACCTAACATGAAAAAAGAAGTATATAGCGAAATAGATGAAGGGTGTGGTCTGTGATGGAGAGGAAGAATATGTCAGTCAAGTAAAAGAAGGAGAACTGCGACAAAAGGAGAGGGTTGCAGTGTGACTGAAGGAAGGGAATACGAACCGGTACCACAGCTTGTGGAAGAATCTGATAAAGATTTGGAGGACGAAGAAGAATTTCATTCCACTTACAAGGAAGATCATCTTCAACCAAATCAGGCCAGACACTGCAATATACTTACAACCCCGCATGCATATCCAAAAAATAAGGTAAAAATACTAGCCTTTCGTGGTTTGTAGAAGTTAGTAATAGTAGTGGGATTTAGAACAGTATTGTGACGAATAATTCCACTGTAAGTGTTGTCCTATAATAAAAAATTAGCCACTACCCCTAAGAAACAAAATGGATGGAGACGATATGACACTTCCAATTTTTCATGGGAATGGCTCAGAAGACCCAGAATAAAATTGGTTTTCATGTGATGCAATCTAGACTGTTAAACAAGTGTAGGATGATAATGTAAAAAGAGTGCAACTAATTAAGAATTTTAGAGGTCACGTTTTGGATTGATTCATAAATTTTGTGAAGGTACCTACCGGACAACTGCTGAAAACTCTGGCAGAAATTAGAGATGTCTTAAAAGAGAAATTTAAGAAGACAAAATCCAAATTGCCGTGTATTACTGAACTCAAAGATATCAAGTAGTCAATGAATGAATCTTTCTAGGACTTCGACTCTTGTGAAGAAGAAGACAAATATTTATTTTGTGAATTATATCGAAACAATATTTCTTTGAATGGACGGGATAATTGGGGTCCAAAGCCCTTTGTTGGTAATATTTAGCTTCGGGCCTTTATTTCATTTAAGAGAAATCAAATTAAATGGAGTGTTGAAATTTCCTTCTTGGAATTTATAAAGCTAAAATAATATTTGTGGGTTAGGGGAGATTCTCCTAGTCCTTCTATGCTAATCATTGAGAAAGATAATATGTTCCTTCTACCCAAGTTTGTTTCTTCTCTTCAAAAAGACCAAAATAACCATTTCCAATAGTGTAAATAGGATAGAAATGAATCAGTTTGTAATGTACCCATTCAAATAAATATCAAGAAGTGGAAATCCCACCAATCTACTAGTTTCCTAGGTTGGGGTGGAGACATTAAATTTGGAATGAGGAGACTAATAAACCCCAAATGGACTTTAGCTTGACAAAAATATATTAAGAGGGGCTAAATAAATCGTTATGATGAGAAAATAAGATGGCACTTGGTCATGGAGACACATTGGTGGTGTGGGACCCACACAAATCTAGATTCCCCATCCCACATGGCATTCCACTCTCAAGTGATTCCATGAAGATGGGTAACTCGTTTTGGCCAAATATGACAGTGAAAAACAGAAATTTTACCGATGTATTAAATTGAATCCCTTGAAACTCATACTTGCCACATGAATTTTGACATGCGGTTGAAAAACGAAATGTAGAAAATTATGTTTGCTTTCCATGATAATTTTTTTTGAAATATACTAATGTCATATATCATGTCGAATTTTCATTTAATGAAACGTGTGTACTTAAAAATTTGAAGAGCAATTAACAAGTAGTTTGTGTGCATGCACAATAATTTAATGTTAAATTAATAACTTTAGAAAATGAAATATGTGAACATGATCTAGACAGAATGCACTAGGGCTTAAATATTTTTCTTTTAATTTTTCTCGAAAAAATATATTTATTATTATTTTTTGAAAATGACCAATGAATATTTAAGTCGCATTTTGCACACATGTGTGTGCGTGCACGAAACCTTTTGATTTTATACATAATTTGCAAAACTAAAAATACCATTTTAAAGAGGACGCGTTTATCTAGGGCTTGTGTATTTTCTCAAATTTTTTGGATGTGTATTTTGAATTTTGTGGATTTATCTTTGAGCTCAATCAAAGTTGTCGACAGGGTTTTTTATGGCAACTTTTAGTAGAAATTAAGACATATGAAGATAAAAATTCGTAAATTTTATATATCTGGATAGATGATTCGTTGATGACTCCAATGGTATCAAGTCCGCTCATTAATGAGCATTTAATGACATGGTTTAACTCTGTGGAAGGAAGACAAAACTTTCATTCTACAGTGAAAAGGGCTCTCTGCCTGTTTTTTAAGCCCTCGATCGAACAAAATACCTCGATTGAGGGTTTAACAACACCTCGATCGAGGGTTTAACAACACCTCGATCGAGGGTTTAACAAGACCTTAATCAAGTTATTTAAAAACCCTCGATCAAGGGCCTAAAATGAGCCTTTTTATGTTTTTCAAACGCTAGATCGAGCTTTTGCGAGCTTTTCAAAAGCTCAATCGAGATTTTGTGAGCTTTTCAAAAGCTCGATCGACCTTTTGCGAGGTTTTCAAAATCTCGATCGAGGGTTTTAAAATCTAGATAGAGCTCTTGTTCCAACCCTCGATCGAGGTATTTTAAAACCCTCGATTGAGCTTTTAAAACCTCGATCGAGGGTTCAAAAAATAGTTTTTTTAGCTTCCATCCGCCAAAAATGGTGAACTACCTTCGTGGAATCACCCTCTCACCCATTCGAATCCAAGGGGGAGTCCACTAATATTGGGGAGTTGGAAGGGAATAATACTTTGCATGACTCAATGAGGTCTAAATGAAGAGGAAGAGTAACTCCCATGGAAGAGGAAGAGGCATTTTGGAGCTAGTGGGACACTTAGGCTAGATTCCGTAGCTTCTATGACACCAATGATGAAGATGCCTATGACAACTATGACAAAATAGGACCTGATGGATGAAATTTGACATACATGACATCTTAGGGATAAAAATATACTCCAAGAAGGCGCACAAGGGATTTAGGGAATCCAAAGAGACACTTATTTGAATTGAGTGAAGGAGGAGGCTAGAATTGGAGGGACAAGTGGGATACTTTGGAATCTCTTCCCAATTCAAGTTGGAATTGTTAAATTTTCAGTATTAAATCACAATACTATAGGATCTTTGCTGAGAGAATAACATCTATAGTATATCAATGCATGACAATCATAATATGACAAGCATCACAAGCATCATAAGAATCAAAAGCATAGAGACAAGAGACACAGAGTTTCCGTGGGGAAAACCCTAAGGTGAAAAACCCCACAACTTCCTCAGAGATAGAGAGAGCAATGGCTCAACCAAAATACAACCAAATAATACAGAGATAGTCTCCTAGCAGATGATCCTCCTCCTCCTCACTAGTGCGCCACTTTCCAGAGAGAGAGATAGATACTTTTCCGAGTGAGTAAAATAGAGATCTCCTATCTCTATTTATACTCACCTTTTTGCCCAGTGACCTACTGGGGCCGACTTGTCTACTTTAGTACATCCACATTATATTATATATTAATTAGGGCCGACCCCATAAGGTGGTCTAATAACCCATCGGCAAGTACACACACTTGCGACACTTGTCAATCCACATGACGACACTTCCTTATAGAGGAATAACACATCTCTTATAAGGGTACAATAAATATACATATAATATACTGATGAAATACATTCCGAAGTTACATATACATCAACACTCCCTCTTAACAAGGAAGGTATTTCTCGACACAGATTTGCTAGACAAGTCTTCTTCTCTGGATCATCATCATCGATGCATCGTCATCGTCATCGTCACTGCTGCTGCTATCTCGTCCAATCTCTGTCTCTACTCGTCATAGGAAGTTCTACAGAGCCAGTCCTTTTTCATATTGGATGTAGGCCCACCACCTGCAGGTCTTCATCATCACTGGCCATACTGTGGAATCCTCAGGACTTTTACGTGCATCACAAAACCTCGAAAGAGCATCCCAGGATATTACAGGTACACAACTCCAACCTGTAGGATCTCCCAGGGCTCTATTACATGTGACCCCACCACAAAACCTCGAAAGAGCATCTTAGGATGTTACGGGTACACAACTCCGACCTAAGATCTCCCAGGGCACAAATTACATGTGGTCCACCACAAAACCTAGCAAGAGCATCTCAGGATGTTACGGGTACACAACTCCGACCTGAGATCTCCTAGGGCACAAATTACATGTGGTCATGGCAAAACCTCGCAAGAGCATCTCAGGATGTTACGGGTACACAACTCCGACCTGAAATCTCCCAGGGCCCAAATTACATGCCATAGGACAAAGCCTCGCAAGAGCATCTCAGGATGTTACGGGTACACAACTCCGACCTGAGATCTCCCAGGGCAACGAATTACATGTCCTCCCAAAGCAATGTCTCGAAAGAGCATCCCAGGCTGTTACGGGTACACAACTCCGACCTATAGGATCTCCCAGACATGCTCATCTGCACAACCTGATCCACGGCCACAGAGTATCAACCTGATACTCACCATACATCATCCTGATGTACTCATGATCGTCCTGATCATAATCACTGCAACGTCCTGCTGCAAGTCATCTGGAGCAACATCCTGAAGCTCGTCATCTATGATCATCCTGATCATCACTGCAACATCCTGCTGCATGTCATCTGGAGCAACATCCTGAAGCTCGTCATCTATGATCATCCTGATCATCACTGCAACATCCTGCTGCATGTCATCTGGAGCAACATCCTGAAGCTCGTCATCTATGATCATCCTGATCATCACTGCAACATCCTGCTGCATGATCTACCTGATCATCAATGCATCTTCCTGATGCATACCAAGTATCATACATGATCCTCCTGATCATCAATGCATCTACCTGATGCATACCAAGTATCATACATGATCCTCCTGATCATCAATGCATCTACCTGATGCATACCAAGTATCTACCTGATACATATCATCATACATGATCCTCCTGATCATCAATGCATCTACCTGATGCATACCAAGTATCTACCTGATACATATCATCATACATGATCCTCCTGATCATCAATGTATCCACCTGATACAAATACAAATACATGATATATATCACCATACATGATCCACCTGATCATACAATGTATCCACCTGATACATATACAGATACATGGTCCAAGCATCCAACATGATGCGTACATACATACATAAAATGATCCAACTGATTATATCCAGCATCCAACATGATGCGTACATACATACATAAAATGATCCAACTGATCATATCCAGCAGAAACTAGAACATCATCCTGATGCTCATCATCCAGCGCTTACATCCACAGCCATGTGAAGGATCCTCCTTCCAACATGCTTGGAATGGCTTCAGCAAATGTGTCCATCACTTCTTCCTCGAAGTGTCCTCGATCTGAATAACGCCAAGCCTCTCTCTGAAGTACTCGAACTTCACCCTAGCTAGTGGCTTCGTCAGCACATCTGCAATCTGCTCGTCCGTCGCAACATACAGGAGCTTCACAGCTCCTCTCTGCACCATATCCCTGATATATTGATATTTGATCTCTATGTGTTTCGATCTGTCATGAAACACTGGGTTCTCGGACAGTTTCACACAACTCTGGTTATCACAGAAGATACCAGTAGCCTCCAACGGGAGATCAAATAACTCAGATAGTAGCTCCTGTAGCCATACTTCCTCACAACTAGCTGAACAGGCTGCAACATACTCTGCCTCAGCTGTACTGAGTGCTACGCAGGACTGCTTCCTGCTAAACCAAGAGATCACACCTGATCCCATACTGAAGCAACACCCAGATGTGCTCTTCCTATCTGCAGCACTGCCAGCCCAATCTGAATCAACATAACCCTGTAGGTTAAACTTTTGGTTCGTCTCATATCTGAGCCCATAATCCACTGTACCCTTCAGGTACCTCAGAACATGCTTTACAGCAACAAGGTGAACACTCCTCGGATCCGTCAGGAACTGGCTCAATGTGTTCACAGCAAAGCAAATGTCTGGTCTCGTGTTCGTCAGGTACATCAAGGACCCAATCATCTGACGATACATAGAAACATCAACTGGCTCAGATGAAGCATCACAAAGAAGCTTCAGATTCGATGCCATAGGTGTGGCCATGGCCTTGCAATCCATCATCCCAAATCTCTTCAGGATATCTACTGTGTACTTCCCTTGACCAAGGAAGATCCCACCTGCATTCTGCCACACCTCCATACCTAGGAAATAGTGCATCATTCCCAAATCTTTCATATCGAATTCAGCTGCAAGCTTCCTCTTGGTATCTGCAATCATTCTGTCATCTCCTGTCACAAATAGGTCATCCACATATAGAAGTAGAATCACAGGATTCCCTTCCTCAACCTTGTAGTAAAGGTTGGAATCCGCTTTACTCTTGGAAAAGCCCAAACTAGATAGGAAACTGTCCATCCTACCATACCAGGTTCTGGGAGCTTGCTTCAAGCCATACAAGGCTTTCTTTAATCTGCATACATAAGATTCCCTGTCATGTATTTCAAAGCCGAGTGGCTGTTCCACATATACTTCCTCTTCTACTACACCGTTCAGGAAAGCAGTCTTGACATCCATCTGGTGTATCTTCCATTTCATTGCTGCAGCCAGGGCAAGTACTGTTCTGATGGAAGTATATCTGGCTACAGGTGCAAAGGTTTCTTCATAGTCTATTCCTTCCTTCTGAGAGAAACCACGAGCTACGAATATTGCTTTATATTTTTCCACACTGACATCTGCAGCATGCTTGATTTTGTAGATCCACTTGGAAGTCACAACAGACTTCCCTTTAGGTCTTGGGACAACATCCCAAACATCATTCTTCATGATCGACGGATCATGGCATTCCATTTCTTCATCCCAGATCCTGGGAATTTCAATATCTTCAATAGATATCTTTGTTGCTGGAACAAATGTTGTAGTCCTTTTGTAGGTGAAGATATACGGTCTTTCCTACAAAACAGGTTAAATTGCATGATTAGAAACATCTCATAATTTTCAGAACAAATTCTTACACATGAAGAAATATGTCATACAGTCATGCAGTCATGCAATTATCTTAGCCAATGCTTCAATACAACATTTATCCATATCCCGTAACTTTCTAGATGCCTTCCAATCTCTACCAGAACATTGTTAAGAGTGTGCACAACTCCCAACATGTCAGCAAAGAGGTTTCATTCTAGATAAGTAGCAATGGAATGTTGTACAGTGCCATAGGCCACTTACCCAACATATGCATATTAGTAGTATACTGTTCATTAATTCAATCATTCTAATATGCACAATACATATCCTAAGTCTAGGAACATGAGCATATACATCATTGAACAATTTTATTTAAGCAAACAAATATGCAAGATAATTAAAATACTTATCTTTGTTTGTTTGTTGGATGGACTCCCTCTGAGTCTTTTCTTCCTTGCAGGAGCTGCTGGAGTCCTTCTAAACCTTCTTGTTGTGGAATGTAGAGATATGGACAACTCCCTCTGAATATCTGCACCCTTGCAGAAACCACTGGAGTGTGCTCCCTCTTGATCTTTGCTTCCTGGATTACCTGTTCTTGAACTCATATTCATCCTTGGTCCCTATGCATGCTTATTAGTATCATGATTGTGTTATCCTTGTAATCTCATACAAAATCATACATTCATTAAAACACAATAATCTCAAGTATGTATAGTGATGATTATTTCAAACAGAAATAATAAGCATTAGCATTCAAGGTTTATATAGGACTCTTATGGTTAGTCATATCATAAGAAACATAACATGTATAAACCTGTAATTACTCAAACCTATGACTCTTCTGGTTAGTCATATTATTAATTAAGGTAAGACACATAATATGCATATGCCCATGATTATTAAAACTTATGACTTTATGAACAATCATCATCAATCATGCCATGCATACTTATATGATAGATCCTATGATATGAGAAACACATACCTGCTCACCATATTTGCTAGTTATGTCTAGCAATGTGTTCTTGTTCTCTTCAATGACCTGCATAACTCATTAGTTAACTTTTGCAAAAACAAATTATACATACCTCTATGTGATCCATGACTATGGATGAATCTTTGTATTTATGTCACCATGGCATGTTCAGGTTGTCCCTTCAAGTTGTACAAACCTCCCTCTTGCTTTCCAATCACTACTGCATCATCAATAGTTTTTCCCTTTGGCCACATTAGTACTTGGCCATCAACAAATGCAACCCTCATACCTTTTGCATCTAAAGCAGAGATGGAGAGTAAGTTCTTCTTGAGTCCAGGTACATAGAGGACTTCCTTCATCTTCAGAGATTTTCCAGAATCTAGGTTGTAAGAGGCTTCACCACTTCCTTTGATTGGGTATTGATAATCATCCCCAAGTTTCACCTTATGGGGTGATTCATGTTCAGAAAGATTCACAAAGGATTCCTTGAACCCAGTCATGTGTTTGGAGGCCCCACTATCAATTAACCAATCATTACATCCATGGGAGATGGTACCTGTAAGAGCAGAGATCAGAACATACTCTTCTTCACTTGATGAGTCATCATCACTACTACTTTCTGCCTTAGCCTTCTTCTTTGGGGGTTCATCATCTTCAGCAGCATGAGCATGAAATCTTCTTTTGCTGCCCTTCTTCTTCTTACTGAAGTTGTTGTTGTTGTCTTTCTTCTTCTTGGGACAATCTGAAGCAAAATGTCCCTTCTCATTGCAAGTGAAGCATCTGAGATCTTTCTTATCTTTATGATAATGATGATGGTGAGAGAATCTTCTATTATGAGATGATTCCTTCTTGGATTTACTTCTTTTGGTGTGAGCTGCAAGATCTTGATCTTCACCTCCCATCTTTTCCTCATGAGCTATAAGTCTAGCTTCTTCTTGAGAACATTCTTCCCGAAGCCTACTGAAAGAGATCAACTTCTTCCTTGCACAAATTCCTTGAATAAAGGAATCCCATGACCTGGGTAGGCCATTTAGAGTGGTCATCACCACTTCACCATTCTCCACCATTTCATCTACTGCTTCTAATTGTTCCTTGATCTGAGAGACCCTTGAAAAGTAGGATTGAATGGTTTCTCCATTCTGAAACTTCACTGTTTTCAATTGGTTCCGCAGGGTCATCTTCCAATTTATGTTCTTTCCTTCAAATAGCTTGGTCAAAGATTCAAACATCTCTTTGGGTGTCTTGAGAGAAGACACATGGGGTATGAGATGGTCTTTGATAGAATCAACAATGATTCTCTTTTCCTTGACCAAGTTCTTCTTGTGCAATGCCTTGGCCTCTTCATCCTCTGGGATAGGGATGTCTTCTTTCACATATGAGTCCAACTCATTCTCTTCCAGGATTAGCCCAATCCTATACTTCCAGGCTCGGAAGTTATCAGCCCCTTCAAGCTTATCCTCAAGCTTGGTGTGAAGAGACATCTTTAAGAGTACTTCAAATGGAAATAGAAAAGATTTAGAACTTACCACTTGAAGTGTTGAAAACTGGATCTGGTCCCGGATTAGGGTTTGTCAGAGAAACCCTAAAAATTCAAAATGTGAATTTCAAAATTCCGAAAGGATAGAAAGATGCGCCTTGGAGAGCTGATCAGCCTAGTACATTTAGAATTTGAGATCAGCAAAGTCTTGTCCTTCAAAATTGCCTTTTTGTCCTCCCGGGTTCACTGGGGAGAGCCCTGAATTAGGGTTTGAGTTTCCCGGAGATCTACCCAGCCAAAAATCTCGATCCAAAGCTCAAACCTTCTATTTTTGCAAGGAGCTTCCAGCTGTACCTTCAGTTTCCAGAAATTCCTATTTTTGTGGAAACCCTAATTTTTAGGGCCAAAACTGAAAATGCTCGGAACTGAAATCTGATTGGACAGAAAGATGCACCTTGATGAGTAGATCCAATCTACTATACTGAATTTCAAAAATCTGTGGAGAGAAACCCAATAAACAAGCAATACAAGCTTTCGTCACTGCAAAATGTCTTCTTCTCAGTTAAGCTCTGATACCATGTTAAATTTTCAGTATTAAATCACAATACTATAGGATCTTTGCTGAGAGAATAACATCTACAGTATATCAATGCATGACAATCATAATATGACAAGCATCACAAGCATCATAAGAATCAAAAGCATAGAGACAAGAGACACAGAGTTTCCGTGGGGAAAACCCTAAGGTGAAAAACCCCACAACTTCCTCAGAGATAGAGAGAGCAATGGCTCAACCAAAATACAACCAAATAATACAGAGATAGTCTCCTAGCAGATGATCCTCCTCCTCCTCACTAGTGCGCCACTTTCCAGAGAGAGAGATAGATACTTTTCCGAGTGAGTAAAATAGAGATCTCCTATCTCTATTTATACTCACCTTTTTGCCCAGTGACCTACTGGGGCCGACTTGTCTACTTTAGTACATCCACATTATATTATATATTAATTAGGGCCGACCCCTTAAGGTGGTCTAATAACCCATCGGCAAGTACACACACTTGCGACACTTGTCAATCCACATGACGACACTTCCTTATAGAGGAATAACACATCTCTTATAAGGGTACAATAAATATACATATAATATACTGATGAAATACATTCCGAAGTTACATATACATCAACAGGAATGAATCTCATGGATGGAATTCGACTGAAGGAATCCTTAGGAATTTTATAAAATTCAGGAACAAAAGAAAGAGAGCAGCTTTTGATCATTTTACATTTTGCATTTGGAAAGGAGAGCTAGTAGAGTGCTATTCTACTTTCCTTAGCAGCAATTTCAAGGGTGAAAGATTCCCATCCTATTTGGAAATTGGAGAGGCCATTCAGACCTTTCATTTGGAGCTACAATGGATTCCTTTTTTACAGGTTGAATCTATAGGGAGTCTCGTGGTCACATATCTTTCATCTTGCTTCTACAACCATTCTTCTATTTCTTATCATATTCTTGCTCCTTGAGGAGAGGCACACTTGGTGAGTTGATGATCTCTTTGGAATAGTTCTTGAGGCTGCATATATTTTTAATATGATATATATAGTCTTTATTTACTGATAAGAATACTTTCAGATCTAAAATCCAAGATATTTTATGTATAAATGCTAAACTATGAATAAATGGTGTCATTTCCCCAATACCTTGTTACTTGCAGTTGAAGTGGTATCAAATTCGAATGGTTCAGTCAAAATATGATATATTATTGTTTTATGGAGCACCATTAATATTATGAATAAGTTTCATATTCATTAGAGAATAATTGGGAGCAATATTCTTAAGTTTCATAACCATTTGTGAAGATTTACTATCATTTTCCCCTATGTTAAAGCTAGTATACAAACATCTGATTTATGGAAGTTGCAAAAGCCTATAAAAACTAATTGATGATGAATTGGGTATACCATTGAAGTCCTTTATTAGTAGCATGTCTCTTTTATGAAATTTGGGAAGGTATTAGAGTTTTTTGGATGCCATCTTTGTCCCCTACCCTTGATGGTTTTGAAGCTCGATTTGACTAGTAAAGTTCCCTATTTTTACCTGATTATAAATGAATGTTGAAGAAGTGTTTTGAGAGTTTCCAAGCATCCACAAGACTCATTTATATGTCTGAATACCTTCCAAACTCATTCAGAACCAATTTGGAATCATTTCGATCCATTTGGAAGTAGTTGAGTCATTACTAGTCTAAGGGTCGAATTGGCCAAAAATTGTAATTTTTCGTAGTTTTTACAAATTATTAAAAAAGGACACTACAAGTGGTATCAGTGCATGGTCCTTGCACCTGATTTGGATGACCATTTATGAATACAAGAATCCAAATAAATCATCCCCCACCCTTACAAACGTAAACTGAAAGTGCTTTTGGTGAAGAGGAAGAAAAGGAGAAGAGGTGTATTCTCCTGAAACTATGGCGAGGGATGAGAAGGGAACCTCAGAGGATAAAGAGGAATTTACTAAATTAGTGAAACCATTCTCTAAAGACATGAAAAAGAAGATCATGAAAGGGTTCAAATTGTTGGCTAGTCAACTTGGAAGGAAAGGAGCAATAGGAGGCAGCAATAGTTCTTCTTTCGAGGAAAAGAAGGCAATGGGTGAAAACATTTTCTCAAGGACAGGACCTCATAATAGACCTAATGAATTTCAGAGTTTAGTAATGCCTACTACACCTAAATTTCTTGAGGCCAAAGAAGAACCTAACACCCAATTTGATATGCAGGAAATTGTAAAAGAATGGGAAAAGTTGAGTGAAGATTGTAGAAGGACTCTACCCTTTGAGCAATACTTTAATGTTTCAAACAAACTCAAAATGAGGGAAGGTAATAGGACTCCATTTCAGAATAAATGTTTGAATTATGCTATTGGAAAAATTCCCCTTCCCACTTTTGATGGCTCATCTCAAAGTTCTGCAAATACTTGGGTACAAAGACTAGATGTGTATTTTCAGTTGAATCCAATGGTGGAAGAGGATGATTTAAAAATGGCTATTTTGCATCATGAAGGAGAATCCAATGTTTGGTGGTTCCATGGTATGAAAAACTTGGGACATGATCAATTTACAACATATGGATAATTTTTTGACAGGGTATTAGAAATATTTCAGCAAAAAGAACCAGAATTTCCTTTCAAAGAACTTGCCCAATTGAAGCAAGTTGGAACCCTTGCTGAGTATATGTTGGAATTCCAAAAATTATCAGTTAAGGTGGTTGATATATCTATGGTAATATTATTGTTTATCTTTATTGAAGGATTGGTTGAACCCTTAAAAAGTTTAGTTAAGGCCCAAAAACCTAATTCATTGAAGGTTTCCATGAACTTGAGAAGAGATCTACAAAATGTGCTACCTAGGACAAGGTTTCCTCCTAAGCCTAACTTCCCTTCCAAATTCAGATTTGAAAAGAAGACATGGAAAAGAGATGCATTTGGAAAGGATAAGAAAGAGGGACTAAAAAAGGAAGAACTAAGAAGAAATAAATTGTGTTACACATGCTTTTGACCATGGGTACCAGGGCATAAATGTGCTAAGGGGAAAGCACAATACATTGAAGTATTTTATGATAATGATGAGTATGAAGGGGGTATGGAGGAAGAAGCACATATTTAAGAATAAGAAGAGGGATATGATACAACAGATGAAGGGAAACAAGAATAAAATCATCCTTCACCTGACAAAGGAAGGATGGCAGTACTTTCAGCAGTGCCTCGTTTTCACACTATTTGATGCAAGGAAGTGTTACAAGGACAAAGGGTCTCGGTATTTGTAGATGGGGGATCCCTTTGTAGTTACAATAGATCCCATGTTTTAATAAAACATGAGAGCCCCAATTTTTATTTTACTCAGGTAATGTTTAAATTCCTGGATCATTTTTGGGTTTTCATCATGGTTTTTATGTCTTCGTCATGATTTGATTCAGTAAATAATTTTTCCTTCGAAAATTCATTCATTTTTGTGAGTTGCAAAAAGCAGTAATTTTCCCAAAGTTTGTCCTTTCCATAACCCGCAATCTACAATCCACAATGTGGATTGTGGAAGCTTGGTTTTTGGATTTGAAACTTTTTCTTTCTGCAACCCGCAATCCGCAATGCGGATTGCTGATGGGGAAATAGTTTTCAGTAAAAGTGTTTTTTCTTTTCTGCAACCTGTAACCTACAATTGCGGATTGCGGGAAGAGTCTCAAAATAAATTTGCACTTTGCAATTTGTACGGAATGTAGTGTTTGAAGAATAAATATGCATTTTTCTTTTCCACAACCCGCAACCTGCAATTGCGGATTATGGAATGCGGAAATATCATTATTTTAAATTTTTTCATTTGTGTTTCCACAACTCGCAATTGCGGATTGTAGATTGCAAAAAATTTTGGTTTGTTTTTATTTAGAGTTGTGTTTCCGCAACCTACAACCCGCAATTGTGGATTGCGGATTGTGAAAATAATGTAGATATTTGCAAAAATAAACTTCCACAACTCTCCTTCCGCATCCCACATGTTAGATATTAGCGGTTGATTTTCTGTCATCTTACAGTCCCGATTTCATCCAAGGAAATTGTTAAATATGTCAATTTTTGTATTTATTTTACCATTTTCCAATTTCGAGAAAATTACCTGCTACAAGGATTTTTACCATGAGCTTTTACTAGAGGTTGTTTTCTGCCATTTTTCGTCGGCACAGGTCTGTTTCATGTAATTTTCCTATTTGTTGTTTACGGTTTTTGGTCATTTTCAAACTATTTTTTGATTTGTTTTAATTTATTTATCATAATTACCATTTTTCAACATGTCGAGGAATACCTGCTCCAAAACAGCTCAGAAAGACCCCAACTTCGGCATCCTTGCTGATACCAGTGACAGAGTCTCGGAAACATATCAGATATACTGGTCTAAAATTTATGCCATTTTTTATAACGATGACCTGTCTGACATCCAATATAACCGGCCTGCCTATCGGAAAATTAGGGATTCATAGTTACACGTCGTAGTAGCTAGACCTTCCCTTCTCCCTTACAAAGATGTAGTTAAGTGGATAATTGACCATGCGAACGCCAAATATCGTTCATTTAACAATAGTGTGGGATATTTTTTGGTCTCTTTTGGTCTCTTTTGGCCCTAAAGTATTCATTAGAGCTTATGCCCTTAAGCTGGCCATCCAGCCTGTCAATACCGCTTTCCTGGACTCTGTTAAAACCAGGTTTAACTTCGACGAGATGATAAAGTCGTGGATGAATAACCCAACCAAATTCATACCCAGAGGTAATAACCTATACCCTATTTCATGGTTCAAGGAATGTTATTCCCTCTTAGCAGCCATGCTTTGCAGGCTGTATGGTCTACCCAATTGTTCTATGTTCAAATACGAATGGGCACTTTTTCGCCATCATGTCCTCAAAAATGGGGATTCATTCAATTGGGCTTCAATTCTGTCAATGGATTTAAAGGAATCCATTGAGCGGTCTCAGGAAACACCGGCTTCAAGGAAGCCTCCTTTCTTTTATTCAACCTATGTTATTGATGTGTTTTGTTCAGAATTACAATACCCTTTCATGGGATGGAATTGGACACTTTCATCTCCCCCAGTTCACATTTACTGTTCAGCATTGTGGGAGAATAGCTATGTTCCTTTGCTGTATGATATCTATGATCACTTCTTTGAGCAATTTTAAATAAGACAACAAAAAACGACTAAGATAACCGACTAATTTAGTCACAGGATAAAATATATGACTAGATAACAAGTGACTAAATAAAAATGACTAACATAACTGACTAATTTAGTCATAGGAATATAAATATTACTAGATAACAATGATTAATGTGAATTAGTCATTTATGCTAGTCATTTTTAGTTGTGTCACACTCACAATGGAAAATTACGATATTTTACTAAATTTTAACAATGCAGATGGATGGAAAATTCATCAATGGGGAAACAAACTAAAAGGAAAAGAGGAAAGGTATATATGACCACTAAGTACAAAAAATAGAAACGAGGAGAAAGGTCTCCATCTATGAGCCAAAAACAAGAAAATTTCCTGTGGAAAAAAGTAGACTCGGCCCAAGCCACTCCTCAAAATGAATAAACCCCTCTAAGGCCACAAGACCATGTCTAGAGGAATCGTCTGCATGTGTATTGAACTTCGTGAAGATATTCATGATAGAGACATCAGGAAAGGCCTTGAGAAGTCGAAGATTAACATGAGCCATCCAATATGTAGAGAGCTCCATCACCTTTCACCCATTAATCAACTAGTATAAGTTTATTTAGAGCCACCAAAAATATGGTGTAAAGAAATATGCTGACCATTGTTGAGAATTGGCAAAAAAGAGGATAGTCCAGAGCGCCAATAGCTCTCCTCTCGTATTGGTCCCCGATCAACCGCAATTAACCATAAATTAAAGTGACGATCTAGTTCCAAAATAATGAGATCCCCAACACCACAAAAACAACCCTGTTCCTCATAAGCCCTATTGAAAAAGGCCTTGCAGCCAAATAGAGGAGGAGGAGGAGTCCAAATCCCAAAATCATTTAATATGGGCATGTTGAAGCCTCAACACATTAATGCTATAATTTTAGCCTGTATGTTTTAGTCTCAATTGACATATTTTCCTCAATAGGATGGAAAATGGCCTCCCATTGAACCTTTATTTGATCCCATTTTCCATATACCAAGTTCTAGAATTTCTACATACACTTCATCACTTTGCATGTGCATACCTTAACAATAGATGTTTATGCACTTGTGTTGTGTATAACCAAGAATGCCAATCGCCAATAAAGATGTCATGAAAATGTAAAACATACAAATATCTAGAGGCATTTGTAACCTCTCAGGATCCAATTGTTTTACATTTCGCATATCTACAATGGCCATTATTCCCTATCATCGAGACTTTCCTTAAAAAATAAATCTTAACATGCCTTGAACCTTTCACCAACCCAAAGTACAAATCTAAATATATAATAAAAATATGAAATAACATAAATTAATATGAGAGTCATACATTTTCACAAAAAACAATTGGGAGTTCACCACTCGGGTTGATGTTGTGCGTGGCACACCATACGCACCTTGTAGTGTTGTGTTTAAGAGTACATATATCTCATAATATACATCATCAAGGTGCAACACGTCGAATAATATATATCGTAACATATAATCTCTTTAAATGTTGCATTAATAGTATTATATTGTTTTGCCTCATGAAAACAAGTGTCCATGATTTGCAATGTGGGAAAAGAAGTTTTGTTTTGTTGACCAATATTCTAAAGTTAAATCCTTTTCTAGACCTCCATTCCACTTAGACGTAGTGTTTATTCTATTCGAGTTTAATATATGTCGCATATTCAATATTTTTCTAGTTAGTATATTGAGTTATTTAACATTATAATTAAATAAGATAAGGATTTTTTTAATGTTGTATTTATTTTTGTAAAAGAAGAGTTTTGAAATATGGTTCATGCAAGATAAAATTTCCTCGAGGGATGAAACTTATCAAAACATTATGGTTTAATTTCTCATGGATTTCATAGAAGTATGGAGGTTTTAAGGATTGAAATATCATCCACTTTTGATGTTGTTTTGTATTATATTTTATAGAATCCCTAAGGATGAAAATTCATAGGGTTAAGAATTGAGAAACCTATAGTTCATGGGTGAAATGTTTTTTTCTTTAAAATCCATTTTTTCATTTGAAATTTCCACATTAATCACATGAAAAATTCCTTAACTAGGGATTTTTGGTTTTCCTTGGGTTCCATATGTCCCCATCAATTTCATAAAGAACCTATATGGCCTAAGACATGAACTATTTTACTTATACCATGGGCTAGGAATTCATAAATATTTGTAGATTGATATACCTTAAAAAATCTCCCTTACATGACAAATATTCTGTATGCAAGGATTAGTTGTGGATTTGGGCCTTATGCACGGCCCTTCAACCTTGCAAACTAATGTTATGATCTACGACCCATAATTTTGCCCATGTACCATTGCCTATATTTGAAGAACCATCCATGGTATACTAAACCTCAAAATGACCATGATATCTTGCTCACATGGAACATTTTTACTATGATGAGTTTGTGTCATGTCCTTTGTCCCTATGCATATCCCATCAACCATGTACACAAATACTATCACTTAATCCCCTCCCTTTTGTCCCTAGAGCATGACTTAGAGCTTGACAACTACTCATGGTGTGTAAACCTCAACATGACCAAGATATCTTACTTGTATACTAATTTTTCCTTATTTAGGGATGATCTTTTACTGGAGGAATTGGGCACTGCATGTGACCCATAAGTCCCATAGACAAAATTTATGTTTTAAACCCCATATTTTGGCCCTACAACAAGGAATGGACCTCAAGAATCATGTACATCCCATGAATCCATTAGGTCATCAATATTACCGTAGAATATAAGTTTTGTCCCTAAACCTTGGGAAACACTATGCAAACAATCCATAGTGTACTTAACAATATTAAAATTGGGAATCATTTCCCACTTGCAAGCCAAACATTCCTTATATAATAGCTTGATGCCACACATATATACCATAATAACTATAGAAAAATGTTATAGACTAAAACTACAATATTTTTACATTGGACTAATATTCTATCAAAACAATTTACTATGTGCCAAACTTGAAATGGCCAACATATTCCATTCACATGACAAAGATTTCATTTTTAAATGAAAATGTTACAGTATAAGACCTTCAATATTTAGAATAAAATGTGCCCTATTCATTGATAATTATCCCTAGTAATTGAAACCTAAAAACATCAGTCATATCCCACTCATGACCGGATAAATATTCCCTATGGAGGGCATGTGTGGTGATTTGAGGATTGAACATGGACAGTATCCTTCTTGTACAACAAAAATTCCCTATAATATGGGTACTATCTAATTCCCTGAGACCGTGTGCATAGACCATGAGTTATAGGAAATTTTTTGTAAGAATATATATTTTAAAGTTGGACAAAATGGTATACTAAACCATCCATTGTTTTGAAGAACCATACATAGTATACTAAGCCTCAAAATGGCCATGATATCTTGCTCACATGGAAAATGTTTACTATGCGGAGCTTGTGTCATTTCCTTTGTCCCTATGCATAGCCCATCAACCATGTACACAAATAGTATCACTTAATACCCTCCCTTTTGTCCCTAGAGCATGGTTTAGACCTTTAAAACTATTAATGGTTTGTTAAACCTGAACATGACCAAGATATCTTACTTGTACTAAATTTTAATTATTTAGTGATCTTGTGGAGGTATTAGGCACCACGTATGACCCATAAGTACCATAGACAAAATTATAAAGACACAAAATTTTAGCCATATAGTAAGAAATGGACCTCAAGAATCATATACATCCCATGAATCCATTAGGTCATTAGTATCACCTTAGAATCTAAGTATGGGTTAGCATGTTAGTCAATTAGTGCTTATATATTAAGGTTAGGTATGGGGTGAGGGGGTTATATTTTGAAGCTTCCAAGGTGCATAAATCCATTGCATGGGTTGGGTGTGTTAGGTGCATGGGCCATCTTCATGGGTTAGTTGTGTTGTGTTAGTGTCTTAGTGGCATTATTTGGGATTTATCATATGTCTTAATTTCATGCTCATATTTAAATTAGTTCATCTCTACTAACTCACATTTGTGAGTGAGGATTATCCTAGATTGCAAGGAGAGTCAAGCAAAGATGGATTATGATGGAGCACCCTCACCATTTTGTGATTTAAAAGATGGATGCTTTTTTATTTCCTAGTTGGGCATAATTTGTGTAGGCATAGATGTATTTGGGACATAAAATATAGGTCTTTATATGAGATGAGTTTTCAGAGTGCTTGTTAACCAAAGTCCATTGTAGTCCTGATTTGACACCACTTGCCACCATTCCTCCATTGTGATTTAATGTTGGATTTTTATTTATTTAATGTATCTCCAACAATATTTTTTCCACTCTCTTATGTCCTATTAGTCCATATCCACCCCACCTAGATAGAATAATCTCATGATACAACTATTCTATCCCTTTGAAACTCAACAACAACCTGCTTAGTTGCTTGTTCTAGAAACCTGGATTCTCTAAAGTGCCACTAGCTTGTTGAAATCCTTTTCATTTCCAAGATAACCCTCCGGTCAAATTTCAATGATTGCTACCTTATATATTCCACATATACTGTTATGCCCATCTATATAATCCACCTTGTTTATGTATTTGCATTGTTCAATTAACCATTGTAGTGGTGGAAGTATAGTAGTTGTTGCACATTCCATGGGCATTGCTATTTAGGTGATTGGAGAGTCATTGGAAGGTATCATATGGGTTGTTATTAAATGTTCTAAAGTGGTCAAGAAAGTAAAACATATGAATATAAATAAAAAACTACAATACTAATCCATAAATCTTGTGTTCTGAGATGCAATTGTGAGAAAGCTCTCATTTTGACACACAATTGTGATTTCATCACTTCCATCAACTAATTTCTTCGTAGCTTAGTCTTGTTTATTGAGTGTTATAGACACCAAAAACTATCCATGAAACTATAGTTATATTAAAAATTGAAAAAAAATCCATTACCCTAAATTCAAAAAATAATAAATATCTCAAAGTTGGTGGGCTCCAAATTCTATCAAAATTGCCTCCCTTTGTCATTTTCATGGAAGAAGAGAGTAGGATAGCCATGGAGGAATCTCAAGTCATGACCTACTTTGGGACTTCAACATTCTCAATAAAACATGACCACAAATGAGCCCACTGCAGAGAGCCATGGAGAAACCTAGCAAGAAAGGCGCTGACTCAAAAAATGACTAAATGTGATAGAGAGGGCATACGCACTAGCGATGAAAGAGGTTACTCTTATTATGAAACCCCTATTGGAAAAAAATCAGGTTACGACATGACTGGTTTTGATGTAGGAGATGGTGATTTTTGCGGTCAAGTTTATGCTTATGATGGCGGACGATTGGAGCCATATAGTTCTCGTGGAATAGGTATAGGTTAAGAACCCCTAATAGCATTTGATGATCACAGGAATTTGAAAAATATTACCAAGGCTGGTCCAAATGCTGAAATGCAGGATGGAGGAAATGATGTGCATAAATTCAAGGTGAAGATACTCCCATATTCAGGTTCTCAGACTACCTTTGTTAAGCTTTACCAGGTCAGAGTCCCACCTTTATTTGTTTCTTGAATGTTTGTTCACGAGTGGATTTATTTTATATTTGTATCTTTCTTAGTAGATTCCATATCCTTTCAATATTGGAAAATTTTCCTTGCCTTTGGAGAAATATGAAACCAGATTTTGCCTCTGGAGAAATGCTTGCTTTTATCTTTTGCATCGATTGGAGGTCTTGGAGATTCCATTGGCTTGAGGACCTATTTGTGTCCATCTTGGATTTGAGATTTATCGTCAACCTTGGTCTCAAGGGATAGCTTTGAATAATCTCTATAGAATGGATCCCTTACTACAGAATCTACTGGCATTCTACATTGTAGAATTCTTACTCCTTTTAACTATAAATTATGTACATATTTCAAACATCACCATGTCCATGCCAATGACCCTTTAAGACAGAACAAATGGGATTGAACTCTGACGACTTTCTCACCTTGATAATCACTGGTAATATTAAATTCTTACAGTAAAAGATCGAAACGGTAAGGTAAGATAAAAGAGTATGTCAGTTTAAATTTTATTGTATCTTACCTTTTCTATCCTTTCACTGTAAGAATTTAATATTACCATAAATAATTTCAAGATGTTTTAGAGTTATTCCAACCTCAACACACTTCACATGGATAAAGTAGAACTAAAAATATATATTATCTTTTTAGTTCATCTGACCATGCATTATGTTTTGGTTTTGTTTCCACACATCGTTCTTGATGTTCTACAAATGTTGAAGATATGACTGTAATGCTTTCTAGGCCTTCATGTCCAATATTAGAAGGTACCTTCGAAATCTCATTCTATTTGATTTTAACCTTCTTTTCGGTGTCACAAATACCAAGAACAGTACGAGATCCCATCTTTTAAGTAACATTTTTCTTGTCAGAAGTAGCAGCCACTCCACTTCCTTGATTTACTACTTTTCTAGATGCCATTGTCTACTTTGGTTCAAGGTACTCTCTCTTTTCAGTCAGAATTTCCTGACTATCATCCATATATGTGATGCTTATAGCAACAGGAATATGCTCACTACCTTTTTGTTCATCCTTCCCTTTTTCTTCATGCTCAGGTCCATAGGTAGAATGATGCTCTTTGGAATCAAGCATATCAATACTTTTATTTTGTTCATAAGACAAACTTACATCCTTCACATCTTTATCAGAAGGCTTATTATAGTCACACTTCTTGTCATAGCCCTCTTCTTTCCCATCCTTATTTGCGACTTGATGTGCAACTTGCACAAAATCATTTTCAAAAAGGCCTGAATGACAAGTATTTGGCTCCCTAACAATAGAATCAGAGGTCCCTATGCATGGAACATATCCTTCACTTGTATTTTCTCGATCTTTATTTCCAACCTCTTTTTCATTTTCCAAGCAGTGTTCACTAATTCCTTGGCTGTATCCTTCTACAGTAATTCCCTTGACATGCACCTTTGCTTGCTGTAAATTAACTAAATCCTGTATTTTGTGTCCACCAAATCCCTCTTGCTCATCTCTTGTCTATAGTTCAAAATGTTTTGCACTGTCTAAAGCCAGTCCACCTTGCATTTGGAAATATTTTGTATAATTAAATGCATAAGCTTCCCCTAACACCTAGAAATTTTTTTCAGGGTTTGGAACTGATTTCACTCCATCATTTTCTGAGTATTGAATTCCGTGGCTTGTTTTCTTAGTGCAGTTAAGGTGCAGCGGGGAAACTCCAAAGGAGCATAATGTAAAGACCAAGCTCATAAGATTTTACTCTGTTTAAATTATGGATATATTTTTGGCATCCTTTGGTGTATAAATTATAGTGGTTAGGCTCTTTAATTTTAATTTTAAATTGAAAGTATAAAGAGAATGGTGTTTGCGTGATAACAAATGTGTTGAGCAGTCATCACTTAATGAACTTGGAATCCTAATAGCATAAATACTGGTTTATAGAATAATTTAGATTAATAACATAAATACTGGTTCAAGGAACAATTTAGATAAATAACATTTGACCTTTTTAACTGTTCAATAGGCCCTCTATAAGCCGAGTAGATGGACAATTTATTTTTTAGTTTTCTTCTTTTTGGAATTGCTTCAATAAACATGCTTCAACTAGATGCACTACAAAGAGCAGACTTCCTTTGGTTCAGGTGCCATTTTTGAGTGGTATTTATTCAGCCAAAATTGCCAGAATCTCCACCCAGCTTCATCCCATTGAAACTCATCTCATACATGTGGGACATACCACTTCAAGAATGGAACTCTAATGAACGGCTTTAGGTGAAGGAACTCTGGTCATTTCCAGTTTGATGGGATAGCTATACCAAGAAATCCCCTGGAACTGGTCTGATGAGCTAGTTGACTAGTTATGGTCTATATGCAATTAGGCCATAGGATGTTCTCGCTGTATTATTGAACATCTTGAAGGTTCAAAATTCCAGAACCATGTCGATACAACTGTAGCTATTACTATTGTTGTGGATACTTGTTCTCCCTTCATTGTACCACACTCAACCTAGACTAAACTGCAAAAAATCCAAATTTAAAATATAGTTCAAATCAAGCTCACAACAAATAAAATCTCATCTCAAATAAAAGGACTCCAATAGAAATTACAGAGCATGTCTTATCCCTTCTAAATACAATCTTCGACCCTTTACAATCTTCCTCAGCCTCTCGGCTGGACCCCTTTTTTGTGTTTTTTACAATATATAGATTAAGTACAACAAAGTTTAGATCCACCAAAAAAGGATCACACTCTATCAAATACACTTAAAATAGAAAAATTCATATTTGAAATCAGATTTCTCTGATATAAGACTTAAAATCTAGAAATAACCTCTAAGATTCAATTTTCTATCATTTTCTTTGACCCTCGATCTATTCTTCTTGAAATCTCGAAATGATAAGGCCACCTGAAATGTGAAAATATATTATTTCCAGCATTGAATTTTTAAACATTGCCACATGCACTTGAAATGTTGAATTTACCTTCAAATCAGGGTTTTTGTGATCATAAAACTTTAAATGATAATCTTTTGAATCTCTCAATCCTCAACTGTCGCCTTGAAGTGATCTTGGAGATGTGGATCCTTGGATAACTTGACATTTCACTTCTCTTGCTAATATTTGGGAAAAGACATTCTCCCAAAATTTATGAGAACCAGTATATAAATCAAAAGGATATTAGGATCCAAAATTAAGCATAACAAAGATAAAATCATGATTGATTTGCTGCTCCCTTTTTCAAGGATGATATTGATAATTTTATGTCTCATAATTTCACAAGATGCTATGTTTTTCTAGCTAGTATATTTGAATGTTTATTTAATGTTCTCTTGGATCATGTATATTTGAATGCTTAACGATTACTCCTTTGTTGCAAGGTGCTCTCGAAATTCTAGATTTAACCCTTTAAATACTAATTCTCATATCTCAAATGCCATAAAATATTTCAACAATCCAATAGGTACAATTATGGAAGCTTCATTGCTCAGTATTCAGTCAACGACCATTTACAAGATCAAGTGCACTTCGATATATATCTAAGTTAACAATGAAGATAATATTTCATTGATGACCACAATCACCAGAACTATTTGTCCCCAAGAGACCTTGTATAGCATCAACACTCTTTGAATCTTCTCCTGCCCTTGGTGCATTAAGAGCAGAAATATAAAGTTTTCCCTTATCAGTACTAAGATCAAGTGCACTTTGATAGACATCTAAGCTAACAATGAAGATAATATTTCTTTGATGACCAAAATCACGAAAACTATTTGTCCCCAAGAGACCTTTTATAGAATCAACACTCTTTGAATCTTCTCCTGCCCTTGGTGCATTCAGACCAGAAATATAAAGTTTTCCCTTATCGGTACTACAGCTACTGAGAATTTCCATTGCCCATGAAAAGAACTGCATAATTAGCTTGAGAGGTCCTGGTGATCATGTTCTTTGATAAATATAAATTTTACATGAAAAGAACAACAATAAAGGATATTAAGATTGTGACATTTGGGACTTGTGTGCTCTTGTGGCATTGGCTTCCACAATTCTTCTATATAAGACAAAGTTTGTGTTGTTTATCGAAGGCTGATTTTGTTGGGTGTTTTCACCACTTGGTCATCCTCATTGACGCTTGGTAGATGCATACTGACACTTTGACATCCAGAACTTAACACTCAGTCTTCGGGCAATCCTGTGGATACATTTGACAGAAGCTGGCGAATATTTTAACATTCAAACATCACCGAAACTTAAACTTTGCAAGCTCGTCTCCATTAATCTCTTGGCTTCTTTGAAATTCGAGGGGCACACATAAACGTTCTGTATTGACATTGAATTCAAACTTGGAGCTGGTCATTTTTATTCTGGCACTGTCAGCATGATTGGAAATATCAATGTTAACTAGTTTTATTCCTTAATTACATTCTATGTGCTTTATTATGACAGTTGGGCTCATGCTTGAGACTTGGCGTTTCATGTGATGAGGTGTAAGCTTGGCTTATGACCTGGCTTCTTCCGAGAGCAATCTCCTTTGGCTTCCTCTTAACACCTGCGATATTGGTTGTCGATTTTTGTGATAAACATAAAAAAATATGTCATCTTTCCAACAGCTGAGCACTCAGGTGTTCATTGGCGATCCATTAACCGTGACATTTAAACTCAAGCTCACGGAATTGAAAGTCTGTCTTTCTCCTTGTGGGCCTTTACTCTTAGCGACTTGTATGAGTGCTAACCTTATAGCTTGGCATTTGCTTTTAATTTACTGCAATGGAAATTATCCCACATGCACAAGCATTAATATACTTTACGTTTGTTTTATAGATCAATGCTTTGGCCTTGGTTTAAAATAATACAAAAGACGTTTTTTGAATGAGCTTTGGCCTTGGTTTAAAATAATACAAAAGTCCTTTTTTAAAAGAGATAAGACTTATCTTTTGAGTTCATCTAAGCATGCATTCTGTTATGTTTCTGTTTCCACACACCGTTCTTGATGTTCTATAAATGTTGAAGATATGACTATAATGCTTTCTAGGCCTTCATGTCCAATATTAGAAGGTACCTTCGAAAGCTCATGCATTCTGTTATGTTTCTGTTTCCACACACCGTTCTTGATGTTCTATAAATGTTGAAGATATGACTATAATGCTTTCTAGGCCTTCATGTCCAATATTAGAAGGTACCTTCGAAAGCTCATTATATTTTATTTGAACCTTCTTTTCAGTGTTACAAATACCAAGAATAGTACAAGATCCCATCTTTGTAGTAACATTTTTCTTGTCAGAACTAGCAGCCACTCCACTTCCTTGATCTACTACTTCTCTAGATGCCATTGTCTACTCTGGTTTAAGGTACTCTCTCTTTTCAGTCGGAATTTCCTAACTATCGTCCATATATGTGATGTTTCTGGCAACGTGAAGATACTCACTACCTTTTTGTTCATCCTTCCCTTTGTCTTCATGCTCAAGTCCATAGGTACAATGATGTTCTTTTGCATCAAGCATGTCAATACTTTTATTTTTTTCATAAGACAAACTTACATCCTTGACATATTTATCAGAAGGATTATTATAGTCACACTACTTATCATAACCCTCTTCTTTCCCAACCTTATTTGCGACTTATGTGCAACTTGTACAAAATCATTTTCAAAAAGGCCCGAATGACAAGTATTTGGATCCCTAAGAATAGAATCAGAGGCCCCTGTGCATGGAACATATCCTTCACTTGGATTTTCTCAATCTTCATTTCCAACCTCTTTTTCATTTTCCAAGCAGTGTTCACTAATTGCTTGGCTCTCTCCTCCTACAGTAATGCCCTTGACATGCCCCTTTGCTTGTTGTAAATTAACTAAATCTTAGGCATGCTGATAATTTTAACATTGACCAAGACCCAACTACTCTACTAACTATTGCATTTAATCACCATTAACTTCTTACAATGAATAGAGAATTAACAGATATTCCTAAGAAACTCCTATAGAAATCCAAAAGAGTTTAATAACTAAAAATTACAGTGACAATCTCAGACCTGTGACAATTATAGTTAGTAGTCTTCTTGGAATAGTAAGACGCTCTCTTGTTGACAATCCTACATTCTTTAAAGAGTCTTCCCTTTTATATCTATTTGGGTTGTTTGGACAGAACCATGACCTCTGTGGGATGTTTGGACAGAGCCATGACCTCTGTGAGCTGTTTAGACTAAGTCGTGACCTTTGCTGAGTCTGCTAGAATGAACCATGATTGTTCCTTAGGTTGCCTTGAATTGATCTGTGGTCTGCTGACTGTTCTGAGGTATTTTCTGTGAGTGTGATGTTGTTGGTTCCTACCATGACCTTTACTAGGTCTGTTGTGGTTCTTGTTCAACCTGTTACAGCAGGCCGGGCCTGTTTAGACGTTAGAGAGTGTTTGTGATCATTTTAATCCTCTTTGAGGATGCTACTATGTATGGAAGTGTGCCACAGTCTAAGAGACATGCTAGAGTATGGGTTAAGGCTGCCTCTACACATTTGAAAGGAGATTCTATTTGCTTCATGTACAGTCTTAAAAGACTGTCATTTATTGCAGCAATGGGATTGAAAGTTCATCCTCATTTCTAGATTGTTTTGATTAATACCTTGAGGTCTGTATTTGTCTAATTGTGGCCTACAACTACCTATCTATCTCTCTTTCAGTTGTGTCCATTTTTTCGTTAGTGACTTGTCTCCTAAGAGACAAAGTCCTATCATAATATATATCTGAGTATAAGGAAGGTCTTAACCACACAGTTTTCTCCTTTACAAATGCTAGTTTATCTTGTTCATTAATTTATTACTACTGTTGTTATTTATTGTCCTTGGATGATTCAACTTTAACACAAGGACCTTTGGGAGTGTTAAGTTGAAATAAATGAAAATTATGATTTTACTTTATCTTGCACTGTCACAACTGTACTATTTTTTTTTGGTATTGTTTCTGTGAATTTATGGTACTGGTATATATCATGAGGTGTTTGTGTGAATTTCTGGTACTAGTATGTGGGCAGTTTAGGTGTTTCCTACAACAAATTTGTGAGCATATCATTTCCTTAGCTTGGAGTGGGGGGTATTCATTGTGGAGTTGTCTATTTTATTTTGTTGGATGGACAATAGATTCTCCTCATTCTCTCGCACTACAATTATTAACAAATAAGTGATTTCCAAGAGCCCATGTAACATCCCAAAATTTACAAAAATTTAAAATTTTTCGATATAGCTTTTAATGCATAATCTAACTATGCGAAAATATAATAAATGCTTAAATGTCGTCTTGCTATACTAAATGTTGTATTGTTCAAAAGTGTAATGTTTGTGACAAGATGATTAATATCTACGTTTTGATGTTAAACTTGCTCAACTGTATTTTCACATTTATGTTGTTGTTGATCCAACAATATAAATTTTATAAGTGTTAACTATTGTTCTTTTGTTTGATGATGAAGGGGTCCCATGGATGCCCCGAGGCTTACTTAGCATTTGTGCTAAAACATTCAAATCATCCTCTTTCGTAGATTACAGGTAAGAGCTTTAGTGTTAACGACATGTGACCGAAGAGTTTCTAACCAGTTTCAGTAATCTCCAAGTCTTAATGGTTTTAGAGACAAAATGTCGAAATTGCCATCGGGTGAGAAACTTCAATTAGCCTAGCTTACAAAACAAAAGCTATGTTAGTTGTAATATTCATAATACTATATTAGCCCTTTTTACGAATTGTTCAAACCATAGATAGGTTTAAGATGTTTCATTCTTTCCTCCGTACGTTATTATCTTGAGTTTCTATTTCATGCAAACTATAAGGATAAAAAATTTCTATATGTAATGGCTAAAAACAAATAACGTGCAATATATATATATGCAAATCCTTGTATGCTCTAGAGCCTAAGAATTACATGCAATATTTTATTTGAATTCTAACCTAGGAACTAATTTGCAAATTCATATTTAAAATCTTAGCTTAGAAATTATATACAAATTCTTATTTAAAATCTAGCTTAGGAACTATATGCAATGGCTTAAACCTTGCCCTATGAATAATGAATAAATACATATTGTGTGTGCATCGCGTGACCCACTTACATTATGGAATCCTAGCAACGAAATGAATACAACCTTGTCATAACACAAGGTGTATAACATGACATAGTTGTGCATTTTTATCAAAGAGTCAATACATTATAAGGATGGGTAAAATTAACATCATGATGGTTTCATGCTGGCAGGAACTTTGGTTTCCTTTTGCATTTAATAATACAACCACTGAGTCAATGGAATGTCTCCATGGACTTCGTCATGGTGCTAGGCACATGAAGGTATGGTGATAGGTCAATCAACGTGACGAGCTGTAAGTGTTTTTGGTTCAAAGTTAACCGAGCTGCCCTCCTTGGTGGTTAAGGGTATTAATAGTGTCTTTACTATGGTAGATTTCCTGGGATTACGTGATACCCTTCGGGTGATCTCCATCGTTTATCAAGCAAGGTCTTGGGATTTGGGATCTAACCATAACCACCACTATGTTCTACGAAGTTATTGTTTCTTGGCATTCGGTGTAGTGGCTCTGAGGAGAGGGTGACAGGCTGAGAGCCTTCAGGGTTTTTATGGTAGGTGTTTGTGGTGAGTTTCCATGGTTCGAAACCGTGACCTGTTGAAAGCTTTAAGGGCCGATAATCTTGTGAAAGTTTTCCAATAACACCTTTGTATTAAAAGTTCCATAGTGAGTGATAAATTCTTCATGGATGTTGATTCGATACTTGGATTTCCTTGTTTGATAGGTGATAGTTTTTGGAGTTTTTCTTCCATCCTTCGTTGTATTCGGTGATGGAATAGTGGTTACAGTTTAGCAATGTTTTTTTGGTGTTATGCTCCAGTGATAATTTTAAAAGGTAATGTTTCTCGGGTTCGAACCTTGTATCTTCCACTCTGATAAGAGTTTTAGTTATTGATATTTTCGCATGTAATGACTTCTTTCAAAACTAATTTTGACCACTACTTGTTTTAAATGGCAAGTCCCTTCGTCAACGACTTCCCAGCTTCAGTTTTGATAACTGGCAGGTGAAAATAGAATGGTAAGCCTTAGTGGTTACTTTGTTACTCCGGTTAGATGACTATTGGGCCTTCATGTGTGCTTTGCCGAGACTTCATGTTTTCTTGGGCTCTGAGGAGTGATCTTTGTCGAAATGCTTGTGAGTTGTTTGGAAGCTTGGGGGAGGATGAAATCCTCAACCCCTTCGTCATTGTTTTTGCAGTGTTTGTTTTTCAAGTAAAACTGTAATAGAAAAAATGATCAGAGGAGAGGGTTTTACCCTTCTACCTTCTATGGTAAATGAAAGAATTTGTGTTTTCATACGACATGTGTTTGTGTGGTTGAGACGGTGAGCGGTGCTCCATTTTTTGTAAAGAAAATGAAACTTATCATTTGCAATCTACTGTGATTTTGTTGAATATTGAGAGCCAAGGGTTTAGCCCTGTGCTAAGCAGTCAAACCCTAACACGTTGTTCTTTGATAGTAGTTTTCTTTTGCTATACTAATAACAAATGTTTAACTCTGAAGGTAGATATCTACATCGAGATAATCGTATGGTTTTACTTTTAATGGTTTTTCAATTTTAATGTGATATTGTAGTTTCATGTTGATGTCGAGATGCTCTTTGTTTCAGTCTTTAAGAAAATGTAAATGATAAACGTTTTTGTGGCTAAGCTTATGATGTTGAAAGCTTCATTTATTGTCCTTGTCCGTCGATTTTGAGTGATGGCCATGAGCCAAAATCCTATGTTTTCTATTTGCAGTTATGTAATGAAATCATAACTAGTTTCTTGTTCTGTTGTTAACTGATGGTGTTGAAGCTTAACTAAACTCTTAATTTGAAAGGTAGACATTGATACTTCTAGGGTCTGATAAGTGAAGGGGTACGAACCTATCATGATGACAGATTAGTTCTTTGTTTAATAGTTGCGATGACTAAGGAAATTGATGAAACAACAAGCTAGGGTTTCTAATCCTATGCTAAATGTAAATGGGATTAACTGTAGTTTAAATAAATAAATAATATAAAAGAAACGAACACTGTGCATAAAGATTAGTGCAAAATAATCATTCATTTGTTTGTAATAGAAAGAGTTCTGTTTGTTTTTGTAATTATATATACTTGCTAGCAGCATTGGATAACAGTATTGTGTACTTAGAAAATAATTATTTTGTAGCTGTTATTTTCAATGAAAACTAGTGAAAGAAAAATATAGTGAACCTTAAACACTTAACTGATGAAAGGAATAATAAGAGAAAAACATAGAATTTATCTTTTATGAGGAATTTAAAGATGAAAGGAAATTCTAGGTTTCGTATAGGAATAAGATAATTATTTTTGTTGTTAAGCAAGAATAATTATAGTGCATGTGATGCTATACACCTTTAAAATTTCTGAACCTAAGCATATAATCTTTATTACAGAATATTAATGGTAAGAAACACTAATAAAATACAACAACATTAATCTTCTCATTCATTTGGAAATCTGCCTATCAATTTATCTACCTTAATCTCCTTCTTTGTACTAGGGTAAAATGTAGAAACATTAGCATGGAGAAAAATGCAAAGAATATATTTATTCGATTCATCTTACATAATCATTACTACACAGAATCCTAATTAGGTCAGAAACTAAAATAAATGCATTTGTATAATAATATCCTTAGAACAGTAAATTTATAATTGCAGATAGAAATTTTAACTACTTAGAATTAGAAAAGATAAGTATAACCTCTAAATGAAGATAGGGCCGACAAACACCCAAGGAGGCCTGTTCCTCCCAACCTTTTCCAGAAGAAGCAGCCAAACTACTTGCTTCCTTTGGACCCCTGAGCTTGCTTACTGAACCAATAAGTAGATGGAATCTGTGTAGAAGCAAGGCACTTAGTAATATAACTTCTGCACTCAAAATATGACTTCTGTATTCAACAATGTAACTTTTGCACTCAGCAATGTAACTTCTGCACTAAGTAGTATAACAGGCAGACTTACACCATGATCATAAACTCTGCATATCCCCTCATCGAATCTCTTGGGTGCAAGCACAACAAAAACCCAAGGTAGATTTCCTCGTCAGGAAAAGTGATGAACCTCAATTCATAATTCAATGGCTCTTATATAGACTTCCTAGGACTTTAGTGGTCAGTTTTAAATAAATGAGCCTCAAGCTCCAGTCCCACCTTCCAGGGCACTATGACCACATTTCAAGGGAGTTGTCCCATACCAATAGCTAGTTAGTTTCATCATGATGCTGCCACTTGTCCATTGCCTTCTACCCCAAATTTCATTCCACCTAGTGGGTCAGTAAGCACTCTTTCAACAGTATCCTTAGGTGGTTGTCTCCTATTTAATTTATTTAATAATAAAATATTGTGCAAATTGCAGTCATCCTTGGACACTTGTCCAATATTAAACTTTATAATAAAAGTTAACATAATGTTTCTGACATAAAATGTTTTTCAGAAAAATGGTATGTTACAAACACCCCCACTTAAGCTCAACATTGTCCTCGATGTTGCTTAATCATCATCCAATCCTTCCTGGAACAGAACTGGATATGTTTCCCACATTTTACTTTCCAGTTCTCAGGTAGCTTCATCAAGGCTAAGGTGCTTCCATTGCACCTTTACCTGCCCTATGGTATGATTCCGACGCATAATTTCCCTCTTGTCGAGAATACAGTCTCGTTACACATGAAAATCTCTTTCAGGCTCCACCTGTATGTCATTCCAATTCAACACATGAGTAGCATCGTGCACATACTTCTTTAAAACAGAAATGTGAAAAACATTATGGATTTTTAAGTCATATGGCAAAGCCAATTGATATGCAACAGCTCCAATCTTCGATAGGACTTCGAGTGGTCCACAGTACCTTGGTGCTAGTTTAGCACAACTCCCAAGCTTCAAAGAACTTTTCTTGGGTTTTACCTTTATAAAAACATGGTCTCCAACCTGAAATTCTCTTTCAGTGCATTTCAAATCTGCATAATTTTTTTGTTGATCTTGGGCAACTTTTAAGTTACCTTGAACCTGTTTCACGGTTAGCTCCATTTCTTTCAATAAATTTGGTCCTAGCATTAATCTGTCTACAGGGTTATCCAAAGAAATAGGAGTGCAACATTTTCTTCCATACAAAATATGAAATGGACTAAACTTAGCACATGCTTGATAATGATTATTGTATGCAAATTCTGCTAAATGTAAATAATCTTCCCACTTAGATGGCTTATATTTGACATACATTCTTAGCATGTCTTCTAAAATCTTGTTTACCCTTTCTGTTTGACCATCAGTTTGTGGGTGGAAAGAAGTGCTGAAATTTAGTTTAGTATTTAAACCTTTAAACAATGTTGTCCAAAAATTTCTAGTGAAATTAGAGTTCCGGTCAGAAATAATTACCTTTGGAATTCCATGCAAGCAAAAGATTTGCTTCATAAATACATCTGCATTGTTGGAAGCTTTAAAAGTGGTTTTAACAGGAATAAAATGAGCATACTTACTTAGCTTGTCCACAACCACCATTATGGAGTCATTATGTTTCTGGTTTTTAGGAAAACCTTTAATAAAATCAATACTTATAATCTCCCATTTCCATTCCGGAATTAGCAATGGCTGCAATAGTCCAGCTAGGTTTTGATGTTCAGCCTTAATGGTCTGACATTCAAAACATCTAGCTATGTATTCAGCCACTTCATTCTTCATGTTGGGCCAAAAATAATCCTTCCTCAACATAGTTATCATTTTCTGATAACCTGGATGTCTTGAATAAGGACTCTTATGAACTTCATCCAAAATTAACAGCTTAACCTTTGACACATTTGGTACATAAATTCTATTTTTATAAGTCATTAACCCCTTTTATTAATGCTGTAGTATGTTATTAAATTTTCAGATAAATTTTCAGCAACTTTACCAAGCAATTTTTGATAATTTTCATTTTGTTTAATTCCTTCTTCAATTTGATTTTCCAAATCTGTCTTAAACGTGTTGATTGCTGCCACAAAGCTTAATTTGGGATTCCTGCTTAATGCATCAGCAACTTTGTTTTCTTTTCCCTTAATGTGTTGAATCTTGAAATCATACTCGTTAAGGAAAGCTAGCCATCTAGCTTGCCTTGTGTTAATATTTGTTTGATCCAACAAATACTTTAAACCCTTATTATCTGTCATTAGTATGAATTTTCTTCCTATCAAGTGATGGTGCCACATTTTTAGTGCATGTATCACGGCTTCCAATTCAAGATCGTAAGTTGCATAATTCTTTTCATGAATTTTTAATTTCATTGACTCAAAAGCAATGGCATGACCTTCTTGAGTTAAGACCCCTCCAAGTCCATCGTTGCATGCATCAATGCATACAAAGAAATCCTTATTGGGATCAACAATTTTTAAAATTGGAATAGTGGTTAATAATTCTTTTAACTTATTAAAGCTTTCTTGACACTTTTGATCCCATACGAATTTCTTCCCCTTCTTCTGCAAAGAAGTAATGGGATTTGCAATTCGTGAGAACCCTTCAATAAAATTTCTGTAGTAGTCTGTTATCCCCATAAATGACCGAATGTCAGTTACATCTTTAGGGACAAGCAACACGTTAATTGCTTTAATCTTATCAGGGTTGAAATAAATTCCATTTTTAGATATTATGTGACCTAAGTGCTGTATTTTATATTTATAAAAATCACATTTGTTGAACTTAGCATAAAGCTGATGTTCTCTTAACACTTGCAGAATTATTCTTAAATGTTCGTCATGCTCTTCTTTAATTTTTGAGTAAATAAGAATATCATCGATGAACACAACTACAAACTTATCCAAATACTTATGCAGAATGTTGTTCATTAAACACATGAACAATGCCGATGCGTTGGTTAGCCCAAAAGGAATAACTACGAACTCGTAGTGTCCATATCACGTTTTGAAAGCAATTTTGAATATGTCTTCGTCTTTTATTCTAACTTGATGATATCCAGACCTTAAATCAATTTTATTGAATATCTCTGCTCCATGTACTTGATCAAATATATCATCTATGAGGGGCAAGGGATATCGATTCTTAATTGTCATTTTATTAAGCTGACGGTAATCGATGCACAGTTGCATGGTACCATCTTTCTTTTTAATGAAAATTACTGGTGCTCCCCAAGGAGACACACTGGGCCTTATATAATTTTTATCTATTAATTACTTCAGTTGATATTTTAACTCATTTAACTCCAGAATATTCATCCTGTAGGGAGCCTTTGAGTTTGGTACCACACCTGGTACTAACTCAATGGTGAAATCAAGTTCCCTTTTCGGAGGTAATCCTGGAATTTCTTCCGGGAATACGTCAGAAAAGTCCCTAATAATGGGAATATCCTCCAGTTTTAACTTGTCTTCTTTAGATGAACATTCGTCATTAATAACGTTAACAAAAAATATTTTACTGCCCTTTCTGGCAGCTCTCTTAACTTGTAACGCATAAATTTGTCTTATTGAAATCTTCCTATGAATTCGTTTTACTGTTTCAGTTTCACCTTCATTATTCAGACAAGTAAAAGATTTCTCATAACAATTAAGTACTACTCTATGATGTTCAGGCCAATCCATGCCAATCAACAAGTCATATGACCCTAAGGGTAAAACATTCAGATTAACTTAGGTTTTGAGCTGACTCAAAAATACATCACAATTTTTAACAAAGTCTGTAACCTTTCTTTTAGTGCCTGTTGCTAGCTGAACTAGCCATGAATTATCGAATTTCTCTACCTTTAACTTACAACTTTTCACCAATTTGGGTGAAACATAACTCAAACTTGCACCTGGATCTATTCAAATGGAAATATATTGGTTTTGTAGCATACCTTCGATTTCGACCATGGACGTTTGATGGTCTGCTTGACGATTTTCTAGCGCTGAATTTATCCTTGGAATTTCTCTTGCCACATCACCAACTGTTGGCTCCTCTTGTATGATATGAATATTGTTGACCATCCTTTTGTTGCGTGGGAAATCAACTTTCCTATGTGGTCCACCGCAATCAAAACACTTCAAGTGTGTTCTCTGTTCAGCATATCTGGTGTTGTTATTGTTATTAGGTACATTCCTTGCAGCAGTGAAATTTGATGGTGCATTACTCCTGTAATTATTATTACTTGGAAAATTTCTGTTATTAAAATTTTTCTTAAAACTTCTAGAATTTTGATTAAAACGTTTCTTTTTATGTTCAAAATGGTTAGACTTATTACTCTTCTAGCCACTTGTTCCTTCTCTTTTTCTGTTTCGATCAAAATAGAAATTAGCTTTCCTCATAGCCTCTTCCAGAGTGGAAGGGTTATCATACTCGATCATGTCTTTTATGTTGAAAGGTAGGAAACTTAGAAACCTTTGTACCTTAGGCTTCTCTTCGACCATGTAAGGTACATACCTCAGCAAGCTAAGGAACTTGCTGCACAACTCCTTCATGTTCATAGTACCCAATTTTAAATCATAAAACTCTTTTGAATTATCTTCATAGTACTGTTCTGACAAGAACTTTTTCTTAAATAACCTTTTAAACATATTCCAGGTTACATCTTTTTCCTTTATGCTCTTAATTCTTTTAAGATCCTGCCACCAAATATCTTCCTTTCCGATTAGATTGTAAATATCCATCTTGGCCTTTAATTGAGAAGAGTAATCGTAGATATTAAAGTACTTCTTCATTCCAGACAGCCATGCCAGCCGTCTCACCCTTTTCACTTTCGCCATTAAAATTTGGTGGCTTAATATTTTTAAACTCTCCAGTAATTTGTTCATGATGCTTATACTGCCTCTTCTTGGAACAACAATCACTGTCACTGCTGTCATGATCAAATTTACCATTACTTCGATCAGATTCAGATGAAGAGTAACTAATACTTTTACCATTCTATGTTTTCTTGAGTTTATGTTTGTGGGACATTGTACCAAAATCAAAATTTACTTCTGATTTCCTTCCTCTTTCTTCATGATGGTATTTCTCCATTAGAATCTGATTTAACTCTTCCTATGCTTTCATAATGCATTCACTTTCTTCTTTAATAGTTCTTATCTTAGATTTTAAATCTTTTACAGTACAAAGAAGTTTTGAAGATTGGTTATTTAATTCAACATATATTCCTTCATTATTATTATTGTTATTATGCTCCTTATGAGGAGATCTGTGCTCTGCTGATTCCTCCAGTATGTCCATACCTGCAAATTAATATCAAACCATTCTGTACAAAAATAAAATTAAAATAAAAGTTAGTAACATAAACATTCTGGTTTTTATTTTATGTTTGTGTGCGTGAGCTTGTTTCAAGCCTAGAGTTTGAACTCGTGCTCTGATACCACATGTAACATCCAAAAATTTATAAATTTTTGATATAGCTTTTAATGCATAATCTAACTGTACGGAAATATAATAAATGCTTAAATGTCGTCTTGCTGTACTAAATGCTGTGTTGGTCAAAAGTGTAATGTTTGCGACAAGATGATTAATATCTAAGTTTCAATGTTAAACTTGCTCAACTGTATTTTCACATTTCTTTTGTTGTTGATCCAACGATATAAAGTTTATAAGTGTTAACTATTGTTCTTCTGTTTGATGATGAAGGGGTCCCATGGATGCCCCGAGGCTTACTTAGAATTTGTGCTAAAGCATTTGAATCATCCTCTTTCGTAGATTACAGATAAGAGCTTTAGTGTTTACGACATGTGACCGAAGAGTTTCTAACCAGTTTCAGTAATCTCCAAGTCTTAATGGTTTTAGAGACAAAATGTCGAAATTTCCATCGGGTGAGAAACTTCAGTTAGCCTAGCTTACAAAACAAAAAGTATGTCAGTTGTAATATTCATAATACTATATTAGCCCTTTTTACTACTTGTTCAAACCATAGAGAAGTTTAAGCTGTTTCATTCTTTCCTCCGTATGTTATTATCTTGAGTTTCTATTTCATGCAAACTATAAGGATAAACAATTTCTATATGTAATGGCTAAGTACAAATAACATGAAATATCTATATGCAAATCCTTGTATGCTCTAGAGGCTAAGAATTACATGCAATATTTTATTTGAATTCTAACCTAGGAACTAATTTGCAACTTCATATTTAAAATCTTAGCTTAGAAATTATATACAAATTCGTATTTAAAATCTAGCTTATGAACTATATGCAATGGCTTAAACCTTGCCCTATGAATAATGAATAAATACATATTGTGTGTGCATCGCATGACCCTTTTACATTATGGAATCCTAGCAACAAAATGAATACAACCTTGTCATAACACAAGGTGTATAACATGACATAGTTGTGCATTTTTATCAAAGAGTCGATACATTATAAGGATGGGTAAAATTAACATCATGATGGTTTTGTGCTGGAAGGCACTTTGGTTTCCTTTTGCATTTAATAATACAACCACTGAGTCAGTGGAATGTCTCCGTGGACTTCGTCGTGGTGCTAGGCACGTGAAGGTATGGTGATAGGTCAATCAACGTGACGAGCTGTAAGTGTTTTTAGTTCAAAGTTAACCAAGCTGTCCTCCTTGGTGGATAAGGGTATTAATAGAGTCTTTACTATGGTAGATTGCCTGGGATTACGTGATACCCTTCGGGTGATCTCCACCGTTGATCAAGCAAGGTCTTGGGCTTTGGGATCTAACCCTAACCACCACTATATTCTACGATGTTATTGTTTCTCGAAATTCAGTGTAGTTGCTCTGAGGAGAGGTCGACAGGCCGAGAGTCTTCAGGGTTTCGATAGCAAGTGTTTGTGGTGAGTTTCCACAGTTCGAAACCATGACGTGCTGAAAGCTTTAAGGGTCGATAATCTTATGGAAGTTTTACATTACCAACTTTGTATTAAAAGTTCTAGAGTGAGTGATAAATTCTTCATGGAAGTTGATTTGATACTCGGCTTTCCTTGTTTGATAGGTGATAGTTTTCGGAGTTGTTCTTCCATCCTTTGTTGCATTCGGTGATGGAATAGTGGTTACAGTTTGGTAGTGGTTTTTTGGCATTCTGCTTCGGTGATAATTTTAAAAGGTAATGTTTCTCAGGTTCAAACCTTGTATCTTCCACTCTGATAAGAGTTTCAGTTATTGATATTTTCGCATGTAATGACTTCTTTCAAAACTCATTTTGACCACTACTTGTTTTAAATGGCAGGTCCCTTCGTCAGCGACTTCCCAGCTTCGGTTTTGATAACTAGTTGGCAGCTGCAAATAGACTAGTAAGCCTCAGTGGTTACTTTGTTACTCCGGTTAGATGACTATTGGGCCTTCATGTGTGCTTTGATGAGACTTCATGTTTTCTTGGGCTCTGAGGAGTGATCTTCGTCAAAATGCTTGTGAGCTATTTGGCAGCTTTGGGAGGATGAAATCCTCAACCCCTTCGTCGTTGTTTCTGTAGTGTTTTTTTTTCAAGTAAAACTGTAATAGAAAAAATAATCAGAGGAGAGGGTTTTACCCTTCTATGTTCTATGGTAAATGAAATAATTTGTGTTTTCATACGACATGTGTTTGTGTGGTTGAGACCGTGAGCAGTGCTCCATTTTGTGTAAAGAAAATGAAACGTATCGTTTGCAATCTACTGTGTTTTTGTGGAATATTCAGAGCCAAGGGTTTAGCCCTGTGCTAAGCAGTCAAACCCTGTCACATTTTTCTTTGATAGTAGTTTAATTTTGTTGTACTGATAACAAATGTTCAACTCTGAAGGTAGATATCTACATCGAGATAATCATATGGTTTTACTATTAATGGTTTTCAATTGTAACGTGATACTGTAGTCTCATGTTGATGTCGAGATGCTCTTTGTTTCAGTCTTTAAGGAAATGTAAACGCTAAATTTTTTTGTGGCTAAGATTATGATGTTGAAAGCTTCATTTATTGTCCTTGTCCGTCGATTTTGAGTGATGGCCGTGAGCCAAAATCCTATGTTTTCTGTTTGCAGTTATGTAATGAAATCGTAACTAGTTTCTTGTTCTGTTGTTAACTGATGGTGTTGAAGCTTAACTAAACTCTTCATATGAAAGGTAGATGTTGATACTTCTAGGGTTTCATAAGTGAAGGGGTACGAACCTGTCATGATGTTTATGTTTTTAAACGAAACTCTGTTTTGGATGACATATTAGTTCTTTGTTTAATAGTTGCGATGACTAAGGAAATTGATGAAACAACAAGCTAGGGTTTCTAATCCTATGCTAAATGTAAATGGGATTAACTATAGTTTAAATAAATAAATAATATAAAATAAATGAATACTGTGCATAAAGATTAGTGCTAAATAATCATCCGTTTGTTTGTAATAGAAAGAGTTCTGTTTGTTTTTGTAATTATATATACTTGCTAGAAGCATTGGATAATAGTACTGTGTACTTAGGAAATAATTATTTTGTAGCTGTTATTTTCAATGAAAACTGGTGAAAGAAAAATATAGTGAACCTTAAACACTGAACTAATGAAAGGAATGATAAGAGAAAAACGTAGAATTTATCTTTTATGAGGAATTTAATGATGAAAAGAAATTCTAGGTTTTGTATAGGAATAAGAAAATTATTTCTGTTGTTAAGCAAGAATAATTATAGTGCCTGTGATGCTATATACCTTTAAAATTTCTAAACCTAAGCATATATTCTTTATTACAGAATATTAATGGTAAGAAACACTAATAAAATACAACAACATTAATCTTCTCATTCATTTGGCAATCTGCCTATCAATTTATCTACCTTAATCTCCTTCTTTGTACTAGAGTACGATGCAGAAACATTACCATGGGGAAAAATGCAGAGAATATATTTATTCGATTCATCTTACATAATCATTACTATACAGAATCCTAATTAGGTCAGAAACTAAAATAAATGCATTTGTATAATAATATCCTTAAAACAGTAAATTTATAATTGCAGATCAAAATTTTAACTACTTAGAATTAGAAAAGACAAGTAGAACCTGTAAATGAAGATAGGGCCGACAAACATCCAAGGAGGATTGTTCCTCCAAACCTTTTCTAGAAGAAGCATCCAAACTACTTGCTTCCTTTGGACCTCAAAACTTGCTTACTAAACCACTAAGTAGATGGAATCTATGTAGAAGCAAGGCACTCAGTAATATAACTTTTGCACTCAAAATATGAATTCTGCACTCAAACATGTAACTTCTGCACTTAGTTGTATAACAGGCAGACTTACACCATGATCATAAACTTAGCATATCCCCTCATCGAATCTCTTGGGTGCAAACATAGAAAAACCCCAAGGTAAATTTCCTTGTCAGGAAAAGTGATGAACCTCAGTTCATAATTCGATGGATCTTATATAGACTGCCTAGGTCTTTAGTGGTCAGTTTTCAATAAATGAGCCTCAAGCTCCAATCCCACCTTCCAGGGCACTATGACCATATTTAAAGGGAGTTGTCCCATACCAATAGCTAGTTAGTTGCATCATGATGCTACCACTTGTCCATTTCCTTCTACCCCAGATTCCATTCCACCGAGTGGGTCAGTAAGCACTCTTTCAACAGTCTCCTTAGGTGGTTGTCTCCTATTTAATTTATTTAATAATAAAATATTGTTCAAATTACAGTCATCCTTGGACACTTGTCCAATATTAAACTTTACAATAAAAGTTAACATAATGTTTCCAACATAAAATGTTTTTAAGCAAAAAGGGTATGTTACAGCCCGTACTTATGGTTTATGTTCTGTTTATATTTACAACATTTGAAGAAAATAATTATGTAATACATCAATTAAAGTAATGGTTATTATTATGTAATACATAAATTATAAGTAATGGTTTATATTGAATTGCACTTATTAGTGTAGCACATTACTGACCATAAGGACTATCCTGAACTTGTTTTCTGACAAAGAAAGGTTCCTGACAACGCCCCAAGAGAAGAACCTGACTCACAAAATATGTCTAGTGAAGAGTTTGGATGTATGACAAGCATATTGACCTAATTGGAATGTTTTTGGGTGTTTAAATTATAATTAACATGTTAGATGATTTTTACAACAAGTATCAAATACCAGAGCATTGGCCATATCATATCAAATCTAGATGTTTATTCAAGGAAGCAATTGTCACCCCTTTAAAAAACCAACCGGACTTCAAGTGGACTGTTCCAGATGAAGAAGTTCTTTATAAAAGTTTGATTTTGACAATTAAATGTGCACTAAAATTTTAGTGACATTTTTTAATGATTAATTTTTATACTTCAGGGATTGATAAACTTTCTTGTAAATGAAAATGGGTTCAATCACAAGCGAATAACAAAGGTAAAACTCATACTCTTCATTAGAAGTACTGAGATTTTCCTTTTGCATTCAAAATAGATTGTAGATCACAACTTTTAATTAATTTATTTTGACTTAGGCAATAGACAAAATCAAAGCTGCTAAGAACAAGTCATCTCAAAGATGATATGGCTTTTTCTACTATGTTTTGTTGAGGTTTGAGACACGTAGTTGTATTTTTTATTACTAATTGAGATCTTATGTACATCTTGGAATCAGTTTCCAAGCCTGTTGTAAATACATCAGTGCTAGAAAAATAGAAGGTAAATATCATGCTTGCTCTACGAACATGGTTATGATATTTTCAAGTTAGAAAAGGCTGTTGATTATTTGGGGTTGGTACACTAGATTTTGATGGAATGAATCTTCTATTCATTTTCAAAATTATCTTTTTAGAATCATTTAAATTCTCAACTCTATCTAATAACTGATGTAATTTCAGGAACCACCTGAAGCTAAGTTAGGTAAAGAAGATGCAAGCAAGAAAGAAAAGACTGCAAAAAAATAGATAAGCATGAAATAGGACATTGGGATACTACATGGCATTGGAGGAAGAAGTGTGGTGAGTAGATTTCTTTCATTCTTGTTTCTTCTTACATATTTGACTACTTCTTGGAATCTGCAGATTATATTAGCTGAATATTATTTATGGATGGGAATTGTTTGTGGTGGTTTCAGTTTTAGGAAATGGCCACATTTTCTCTATTGTAAAAGATGATTGAACTCTATGATCTAATGAATTTGACTTTGGACAATGCTTTTATGCTATTTTCTTTTTCATAGTTATGATTGACCCTCTTATTTATAAATCGTTGTAGCTGAGCTTTTATCTTTGTTTCTCATACTTTATTGGTATTCAAGATTTGTGAAGGACATTTCTTCTAACATGGTGTACTAACTATATCAGGGAAGTTGTGTACCTCATGTAGTTCTTCAATTTTGTTTCACTCTAGAAGTTTATTTTTAATTGCAGTGAAGAAGACTAGGGTTGTACATATTTGTGGTTATGATAAATCATGACATTCATTTGTAATGTATTGGTATGTTTGGGATATTATGTTCAGCCTATTCTTGTATATTGTCCATGCTTGACAGAACCATGACCTCTATGGACTGTTTGGACAGAGCCGTGGATGGTGGCTTGGCCCACATTGGAGGAAGATGAGTTTGGTACACCATTTTCTCATCCTTTGCTTCTATATAAACTGAAATTATCCTCTCCATGGAATCATCCACCATAGCATAGATATTTTTTACAACTAAAATTATTACCAAATTGTTGAATCAACTTGTATGTGATAACAATTTCTTTTTTCTTTTTGTCCATTTATAATTTTATTGCATGTACAGGAATAAAATTTATTTAGTTTGGACCTTCCTTATGCAGTGATGATAAAGCTTATTGTTATTGTACGGAACACCTATGGACTATATACCTTGAGAGAGAAGATAAAATTTTCACCCTTGGTCTTGTGGGTAAAAGGGTTGTTTCCCCACCTTGATTGTACACCTTGGTGTTGTGGGTGAAAGGGTTGTCTTCCCACTTTGTTATGACCACTTTTGTTGACCTTTGACCTTGTGTTGAACCTTGTTGGTCCTTGTGCTAGCACATCCCTCTCCTAGTGTAGTACCTTGACCCTTTTGTCATGATGACTTACCTTTATTATTATGTGCTCCTTTTAATCCTCCTTGAGGTTGCTACTATGTATGGAAGTGCTCCACAGTATGATGTACATGCTAGAGTGTGGGTTAAGGCTGCCTCTGCACATTTGAAAGGAGCTTCTATTTGCTTAATGTATGATTGTCCTAAAAGACTGTTATTTATTACAGCAATGAGATTGAAAATTCATCCTCATTTCTAGATTGTTTTGATTAATACCTTGCGATCTGTATTTGTCCAACTCCGTCCTACAACTACCTATCTCTTTCTCTCTCACGTATGTCCATTGTTTCGTTAGTGAATTGTCTCCTAAGAGACAAATTCTTACCATAATATATAGCTGAGTATATAAAGGAAGTTCTAACCCACATTTTTTTATCCTTTACGTATGCTAGTTTAATGCGTTCATTAATTTATGACTACTTCTATTATTTATTGTCCTTGGATGCTTCAACTTTAACCCAGTGACCTTTGGGAGTGTTAAGTTGAAAGAAATGAAAATTATGTTATATATGTTACCACATTGTTTTCTCTTTTACGTATGCTAGTTTAACTTGTTCATCAATTTATTACTACTGTTGTTATTTTTGTCCTTGGATGCTTCAACTTTAACACAGGGACCTTTGGGAGTGTTAAGTTGAAAGAAATTAAAATTATGTTATATATGTTACCACATTGTTTTCTCTTTTACGTATGCTAGTTTAACTTGTTCATTAATTTATTACTACTGCTGTTATTTATTGTCCTTGGATGCTTGAACTTTAACACAAGGACCTTTGGGAGTGTTAATTTGAAAGAAATGAAAATTATGTTATATATGTTGTATTGCAGTCACTCGAAGTGTTTCATAGTTTGGACATTCCTTATACGGTAATGATAAAACTTATAGTTTCATAGTCAAAAGACTTGAAGGACTAGTACAAGGTAAGCCATTATGGATCTATAGTAACGTGTTAATCATGATTTTGTATGCTTGAATAATGCAAAATTTGTTTGAATACCATCATTGTCAAGCAATAAAAAATTCTTAAAGGGTTCTAGCTCAATGGTAGAGCACCTGCCTAATTATAGGCAGGAGATTGGTGGTTCGTTTCCTATGTACCCTATCATAAATTATTGACTAACAAAATGACTAAATTTTCATATATGCGACTATTAGTAGCCAATTTCCAGTATCTTATAGCGCGACTAACGTTTAGTTGTATTTATCTTTGTCATTAATATGTTATCATCTAGTAGTTTATTTAGTCGTATATTTCATCATTAATTGTGACAATCAATGACTAAATCAGTGACTATCAATGACTAAATTAATGACTAATAAGTCAACCAATTAATGACTAGTGAAATACGACTAGCTATAAGATAGTGAAAATCGGCTACTATTAGTCACCGACTCAAACATAGTCATTTATAGTCGAATTTTATTCATTTTTTTAGTCATTAATTCCTCATTTTGTACTAGTGATCAGATATTCATAGAAGATGTCCCTACCTTCTCTCCTAATGCCAAAAATCTCATTCCCACCATTGGTGACTCATATGTGGGAGAATATTTCTCCTATATCATAGTTTGGGGAAGTAGCACAGAACATTTGTTGCCAAGGATAGTCCCAGACAAGCTCGTGCTTGAAGAAATAACTTTCCAAACTGTTATAGATGGAGTTTTTCTCAAGCTCACTGGACCTAAAATAAAGGGATGGCCTAAATTCCCTTTGAACCTTGGGCCTTTGGTCATTCCAACCTCAACATATGCTGTAGTAATGGGAAAGAGGATTGTTGCATTGAAATTGGGACAAGACCCCAAAAGGATGCATGATCCTAAGGCATTCTTGGATACCCACTTTGCTCAAGAGCACATGAAGAACACCTATTCCCATCAGGACACCCCTGATGACTCCATTTACCAGGGGGTAAATATCTTTTCTGAAGTCCTACTTAGGGATCAAACCAAAGGAGAATAGATTTTTATTTTTCAATACCAATAGGAGCTCAAGACTAAGGTTTTGATTTATAGGAAAAAGGAATTATAACTCGAAGAGAAGACCATAAAGGATAAAGAAGATAAAGAAGCCCAAAAGGTAAGTTCTCCATTGATTCTAACCTATCCAGATGAAGGCAAAGGTAAAGGCCTTATGGAAGATGTTCCAAAATTGAAACCTATTGCAGAATTGAAGATGTTGATTCAAACGTCTGAACAACTAAAGAAGCAATTGGCACAAATGACTTTAGTACTTGATACTCAAGTGGTTGCTGCAAGTAACCCAGCCAAAAGACAGAAAATTCAAATTTATTCCTCTCAGATTCATACGTTGAACGTTGAAGACAGTGATGCAGGAGATGAAAGACTTCCTCCTATTCCTGTTGTGCAAGAGATAACTAAAGGTTCCCAGGAAATGCCTGATTTTTATGACATCTTAGTGATGGATGATCCCATTCCTGATGACCACTTTCCTGAAGTCACTACCACTGTTTATACAATAACTTCCACACCCCCACTCTATTCTATTGAGCTTCCTTCCACCTCATATTTTGAGGCTACACTCCACCATCCACCATATCTCAATTATTTGCTGCATTAACCTCCATCCCTACTTCACCTTCAACCTTGTCAATTCCACCTGTCACTTTACCACCAATAATAACTGAGATGCAGCTTCCTACTGTTTATCTACAACCATCACTTACCATTGCCTCTACTTCCTTCATTGATTTTGCCACTTTGTTTACTTCTCCTCCTTCTCCACCTTCAGTTTCTACTACCACTGCCCCTTTGATAACTACCTCTCAAATCACCATGTCTATACGTAATTCCATGGTTACCCAAACAACTCCATTGGTTGCAACAGGTAACATTGTCACATCTGAAACTGAGTTGACAACTGATTCGGAAGATGATGTTGTGGTTCCCCTTAGGGAATAATTTTACAGCAGGTTAGTGAAAGCAGTGGTTAGAAGAGGTAACAAGAGAAGTAGGGGATCAACTATGATGCAAGCACCTATCCCCAATCAAATAATTTGGGCAAAACAGTCTGCTGACATTCAGTAGGAAGCATTGGACACTGCTGTAGCCATGGGAGAATTTGCTGGATCCAATTATGATTCAGTGACTTCACTGAATAAGGAGATTGGCATCAAGAAATAGGATTTGAAGAAGCTTTGGGAGCAACTGGTCAAAGTTAATGAAGAACATGAATATCAGATTCATGAATTGAGAAGTCAGTATGAAAATCAGCTCAAGGATTTGCAGGAGTAGAATGCTTCTCTCCATGTTCAATTGCAGGATGTTGAAGTCCTAAACACTACAAATGTGGAGAAGATAGTTGTGTTGGAATAGTAGATGAAAGATGTAGTTTCCAATGAAACCACCTCATCTTTCTCAAAGTTTTCTCAGGAAGTGTTCAGGCATTTGGCTAATATAGTAAATGAGGAGCATCACAAACTCATATATGAGTTATTTAGTTCCCTGAATGAAATTGAGGAAACTCGTAATTCTTTTGAACGAATGTCTACTACTCTTGAACACCACGTTGACAAAAGGAAATAGGCTTCCAAAGCTTATGATGACATTGTTGATTGGAAAAGGTATATCAAAGACAAACCAGAGGACATCCCAATTTTGGATAGCTTCAAGTTCAGAAGAATTAGAACATATTTGAATACTTGGAAAAATATTTCTGACATGGTTGAAGAAACAATCAAGAAGACACAAGCAATATCTAGAAGAAGATGGTATGCTATAGACAATATCATGGTTAAGCTGCAGTTTCCTACCATGGATCTCATTGAGAAGGCTTGTCCATCGAAGCTGATGATTGAATAGGTTGATAGCAGATGTGAGCAAGTCAAAGAGCATATTCAATAGCTCGAGCACATAGGGATTTCATAGGTTGACAAGTTCATCAAGCAAACTCCTATCCTGGAAGGAAAGATCCATATTTTCCTCTGCACTTGGCATAAGTTAGCAAAGAATGAGATGGAGTCCTTTATGTGTGATTCCTAGTTGGGACTTGAGTCAACTAATTACCTAGATGTGGATGAGCTGCTAGAAGTTTATACCAAGTGGCAAGGCGCCCTTGGCTATTCTTAGAATTAGTTTGATTTTGTAATCCCTGTTTTATGGGAAGTTCACCGTTTGTATCTACTTTGTAATTATTATTTAAAGGGTAGAGATCTCATAGGAGAGGGGGGATAAAATAAAATGAAGGCTAGAGATACTCTATTTAATGAATAGATTGTAATTTATTGCATCCTTGAAGTAATACAGCTAGTTTTTCTCTTGATTCCTCTTTTATTAATTTATCAAATTTGTTTGATGAAGTTGATTTTCGCTTCAATCTATGAATGAACATTGTTTTAATTTTGAAAATCACAATTAATACATTGATCTACAATTCAGATTTCTCTTTACTTATGATCTGTGTGTCTCTATGTTTTAAGTGAATTTATTTATTTAAAACATTTATCTATTTTTGCAAATGATTAACATACATTATTAAGTTAATGCCAATTTTTCAACTAGCATTTCATATATAGGATAATCTTGCATGTGCTTCAATCCTTAAGCTACTAGCATTTGATTTTCATTTTCCGGTTGTATCTTAAGCTAACAAGTAAAGATCCACTACACATTTCTGTCAAACTGGTGAAAATACTTATTAAAATTCATATCAAATTATCTTACACATATCCAAACACAATATTTAGATTAGATCTAACTTAGTTCAGATTTCCTTTAAAGCAAAATCACTCTTAGATGTAGAACACTTTGATCTTCCCTCACAGGAAGTCAGATCCTTAGAAGGTCAACCAACTTAAGTTCTAGCGGAGGCCTAATATTTGTGGGAGTTAACTATACCAAACAGTATGGGGATAGAACTACTCTTCCGCGGAGTTTTTTGAAGCCTTTCAGATTGGGTTTTCACCCTCTGTTGTTAGCCTTGGACAATATTCCAGCAACCTACCTAAATGGGGCTTCAACAAATGGTGCTAGAAGGAAGTCCTGATCAAGATATTCCTAAAAAAAACACCAATAGACCTCCTCCAGCAAGATCACTGGTTGTTACCCATAGCCACACCTAGATATCAACATCTGTAGAACAACCAGTGCAACAACCATCTATGATTCCTTCCACCCCTATGATAGAGCAGGAAACTAGAAGGGTCAGAATTGTTTTTATATCACCCACTAGGGGTCCCCTCACACTTGAACAATTATTGAAAGGTTATTCTGATAGTGTTGCTATATTACAATGAAGGATCGAAGAAGTGCGTAATCTCGGACTACCAACAATCCAACATCATTAGATCATCGATCCACAGACTAATAATCAAGATAATCAACATTCAGGTGACCAAAATATTGAACACCATGATTCATCTAGCCAACTGTCCCCTGATTTTAGGCTTGATTCATTATTCAAAGAGACATAACAAGATCAGCCCAATGTTACAACAGGTGGACAACCACCAACACCTCCTTCATCATCATCATCCTCATCTGATGAGTCACTAGATAGTGAGTCATCCTCCAGTTCTTCTTTAGAGGATATACCCGTGGAAGAAGGTGGAAACAAACCCTAGCTGGACTAGGATGCTGTATTTATTGTTGGAGAAAAACACAGACCTCCTAAGAACCCTGAAAAGTGGCTTCCTAAGTTTGATCCTGATGATAAATCACCTGCATTGGACCACATCAAAACTTTCATGTAGGCCATCACACCTAGGAATGTTATGCATGAAGACGTAGTTTGTAGATTGTTCTGTTACACATTCCAAGGAAAAGCATCCACTTGGTACTTTTCCCTAGAAGCCACATGCATCTCTTCCTGGGATGACATTGAAAAAATGTTTATCTAGAAATTTGGAGATGAAAAAAATTCAGAGGACTTGGTCATATATTTGTATTCAATGAAAATTAGGGGCAAGGAAAGAGTAAAATATTATAACCAAAGTTTCTCTTACTTGAAAAATAGAATCCCTACCACTGTTCTTCCTACAAAATAACTTCTAGTTGCATATTATGTCAGAGGTTTTTTCGTTCCCATTGCTATGTGGGTCAAAAGGGCACATGAAGATAACTTGTAGGAGGCTTTTGCTTAGGCCATCCAGGTTGAAAAAGATATATTCTGCTTGAAAGATAACCTTGATGCTTCATCTAAACAACCTTCTACCTCTCGAAAGAAACCAGATAATCCTCCAAAACCCATTATGTAGAATAAGGACCCTTTTGAAATGAACGACATGAAGAAATTCCTTCAAAATATTTCCAATGAAATGGTAGACCTAAAAAAGACCAACATAGAAAACTAGAACCATAATAGAGGATTCTATAGACCACCTTTCAGAATACATTATCAACCCCCATAATCAATTCACACCTAATCCTGATGAGGGATTAAACTCTAAAGAAATTCTTTCAATTTTTAAATCTTTGGTTTGAGAATCTCACAATTCTCCTGATCATCCTGATGAAAACGCACAAGAGAATCAAGATCTTGAACCACCAGATGAAGTAGACGACCAACATATAAATACTATTAGTTTCTTTACATATTTCCCCATGGTTGAGGAGGAAGATGAACCTAAGGTTGTTTTCAATGTTCAACACCCATATAATACAAGGGGCAAATGACAACCCACACATGAAGCTTCCACTTCAACACCCAAACCAAGCAGAGGTAAAACAACCTCACAAAAGGACACTCTCATTCCTGAAATAGAATACAATTTGATTGATGACTTGAAAATGGTGAAAGCCAACATATCTCTCTTTGAGCTTCTGAAAATCCCTTCCATGAGGGACAGTCTTCCTAAAAGCATGATTGTCAACAAACCCAGGGAATCTCAGAACAACAATCTAGAGACATATTCTAAACCTGGAAACCAGAAACCAGGTAGTAAGAAAAAACCTCCTTTCCTGCTTAGTTTTGAAGTTTTCAATATGAATTTCCATAATTGTATGATAGACTCAAGGGCTTCATCTAATGTGATGCCTCTATCTATCTACAAAAAGTTGAATGCCTCTTGGGAGCCCTGCCCTACTCAAATTGTTCAACTTGATTGATCCAAAGTTAGGGTAGTGGGAGAACTAAAGAATGTCTTATTAACACTGTCTGCTGACCCTACAATCCACCAAACTGTCGATATTATTGTGGCTGATATCCCTAAAATGTATAGAATTTGGTTGAGTAGGGATTGGTCAGAAAAGCTCAAAGGCCATTTCGCTACTTATTGGTCCCATTTATGGCTTCCCTATAATGGAAGGCCAAATAGAATCAAAATCCATAGAGAACCTTACATGAAACAAATTGTCACTGACTTAAATAATCTTAGTGATCCCGCTACATACTTTAGTTCACATGTCGAACACTACACTTTCGATAAATTCTTTGGGGATCTACCTGCGGATTTTTCACCCACTGAAAATGCTCAAACCAGTCCCAAATTGTTAATCTTACTATTGTACCATTCTCAGGTTCCGTTGTACATAATGTATACAATGTAAATAGTAATTTTAGGATAGATTCAAATGCATGGAATCTGTTTTTTTAGAGCTCTAGATCTAACTACGGAGTTGGTGTAGGATGTGTCTTAATTGATCCAAAAGGGACCAAAATAATGATTTCCTACAAACTTGAATTTGAATGCACCAACAACATTGTTGAGTATGAGGCCCTGGTCCAAGGACTCAGGAAAGCAATTGATATGGGTGCTCAGATAATTGAATGTTATGGAGATCCTGAGATTATAGTAAAACAGGTGAGAAAAAAAATCCATTGTGTATCTCCTCGTTTGATTAACTATTAGAAATTGGTAAGGGACTTAACTAATTATTTTTCTGCATTCAATATAAATTCAGTCCCTAGGTCCCATAATTTTGATGTAGACCTGTTGGCTAACACTACATCTAGGATTATTCCTCCAGCAGGTTTGTCTCCTAGCACTTTTTCTATTGAGCTGATGTACAGGCCTTCGATTCCTGACAATGTGACTAGTTGGAAGGTATTTGATGATGACTAACAAATCTTTTATTTTCTCATAGCTCAAGACACTTTTCAAGATGTGGCAATAGATGAAGCTAAGCATGAGAAGTCTTTATCTGATCCTAATTGCCCTTCCAATCTAATAGCTACGTCAGTTATCAACCTAGAAAAATATTATGATCTGCAAGATAAGTTCAAGCATAAGAGAAACTGTAAAACTCAAAGCTCGTCCCTCAATTATGAGCCTATCAATATGGGAACTAAACAAAACCATCGGTTAATCAATCTAGTGGTTGAATGCTCTCTTGACAAGAAGAATGCTTTCATTAAACTGTGCAAAGATTTCAAGGACGTGTTTGCCTGGACATATGATGAACTCAAATCCTTTGACACCAATTTCATGCATCATAACATACCTATGAAACCTGAAGTTAAACCATATCAACAAAAGTCAAGAAAAATGCACCCCATCTTAGAACCATCTGCCAAAAAGGAGCTTGTAAAAATGCTGGAAAAAATAATTGTTTTTCCTGTCAGACATACACAGTGGATTGCAAACTTGGTACCTGTTCGGAAGAAGAATGCAGAAATCAGACTGTGTGTTGATTTCAGGAACCTAAACAAAGCTTCTGAAAATGACAATTAAATTGTTCCCCCCATGGATTAGATTCTAAAAAAGGTTACAGGGGATGAGATGTTTTCTCTCCTTCATGGCTTCTTAGGATATAACCAATTCCTAGTTGCTCTTGCTGATCAATTGAAAACAACCTTTAGAACCCCTTGGGGAACCTTTTCCTACAGGAAAATGCCTTTTGGACTGATTAATGCAGATGCCACTTTCCATAGAACTATGGACATATCTTTCAGGGGATTAATGCACAATTCTGTTGTTGTTTATTTAGACGACATCACGATTTATTCTAATAAGAGGCATGAACATTTGTCTGCTCTGAAACAAATGTTCGAGCATTTCAGGAGATATGGAATTTCATTGAACCCCAAGAAATCAATCTTTGTTTTCACTGAAGGTAACATGTTAGGTTTTATTGTTTCAAAGCAAGGCATGATCATTGACCCAGAGCACACATAAGCTATTCCAATGATCGTCCTACCCAGTTCATGAAAATCGATGCAATTGTTTTTAGGTAAGATAAATTTTGTTAGAATATTTGTTCCGAATTTTGCACAAATTGTCAAACCATTGCAACAATTAATTAAAAAGGATGCCCAATATAAGTGGTCTGATGAACAAAGAAATTCCTTTGCTAAAATATGGAAGGCCATTGCAGAAGCCCCCACTCTGATGTCTCCAGACTTCACCAAAGATTTTATTTTATACACTTTTGATACTGATTTTTCCTATGCAACTATTCTTACACAGAAAAATCCAGATGATTTTGAGATCCCAATATCATTCATGAGATCCACGTTTAAAGGGGATGAACTAAACTACTCCCAGATAGATAAATAAGCTTATGCGGTCTACAAATCGGTAAAAAAATATAGACCCTACCTTCTTAAATCTTAGACTAAGGTTATAGTTCCCTATCTTGCCATCAGGAATGTTCTAATCCAGAAGGAGCTGAGTGAAAAACGCGCTCACTAGATGATAGCTCTGCAAGAATATGACCTCGAGACCAGAACAACGAGAATCATGAAAGGCCAAGGCTTGTGCTTTCTCACTGCTCAATCTAACGATCCCGTGTAGCAGCAACTTGAGTGGGAGCAAGAGGAAAGCACATCGACAGGTTCTGTAAATGTCATTATAACCCAAACATCCAAATGGTATGATGACATCAAGTTTTTCTTAACCCATGGGTTTGCTCATGAAACTCTTGATTTTGAGAAACATAGAGATTTAAGGTTAAAAGTTTCACCATATCAATTTATTGATGGTGTTCTGTTTAGGAAAAACTATGATGGTGTTTTTCTCAGATGTTTGGAGAGAGCTAAAACTGATAGCATTCTTTTGGAATTTAATGTAGGACCTGCTGGAGGGAACTTGTCAGGAGAAACTACTTCCCATAAGATCCTGAGAGTAAGCTACTACTGGACAAATTTATTCAAGGATGCATATGCGTATGTCAGAAAATGTGAAGCCTATCAAAAGTGTGCTGGAAAAGTTAAGAAGCATGCATTTCCCCTCCAGCCAATTATAGTCCAGTTTCCATTTCAACAATGGGGCCTGGATTTTGTTGGACCTATTAACCCTGCCTCCTCCTTACAGCACAAGTACATCTTGATAGCCATGGACTACTTTACGAGATGGGTAGAGGCAGTTCCTCTCATACAATCCAACATAAACCAAGTGATATCCTTCCTTGAAAGTCAAATTGTCACTAGGTTTGGTGCACTCGAGTTCTTAGTGTTTGACAATGCCTCTTATTTCTCCTCAATTGACCTTACACAATATGCCCTTAAAAAAGGGATAAAGCTGAAATATTCTGCCAATTACTATCCGAAAGCAAATGGACTAGCAGAGTCTTCCAACAAAAACCTAATTAACATATTAAAGAAGACAGTAGCCACCCACCATAAATATTGGCATAGCTAACTCTAGAATGCTCTTTGGACAGACCGTGTCACCTGAAAATCAGCCATTGGAAGTTCCCCTTATTGTTTGGTTTACAGTAAGGAGGCCATATTACCATCCAACCTTATGATTCCTTCACTATAGCTAGAACATTCAATACAGGAAGATGATTCTTCCCCACTCCAGTAAAGGATTGATACATTACTCAAGATGGAAGAAGATAAAGAAAAATCCAAGAACAAGCTGTATCAACATCAAAAACTAGTGAAGGGATGGTTTGATGAGAAGTCCTCATCTGATAGGGAGTTCTTTGTGGGAGATTTGGTGTTAAAGTGGGATAAACAGCACAAAGACAAGAATGACTACACCAAATTTCAGTGCTTATGGCTAGGACCATTCATTATTAAATAAAATCTTGGTCCTCGTACTGTCCGGTTGCAAACACTGGAAGGTATCTCAAAAACCTATCTAGTGAATGTCCAACTGCTCAAAAAGTACTTTGTTTAGAGGATCATATTGGCTTACTTGTACATAAGTGTGGTTTTCTTTCTTTTCTTTCTTTGTTTTCTTTGTTTTCTTTTACATTTTTGTTTTCTTTTGAATAATGTCCACACATTTGGCAGAGTCTGTTGATCAGTGTGCCTCATATCAATACAGTCTGAAGTTTTGAGGTAGCAATGTCAGTTTTATTTTACTCGGCTTATATCTGAAAACGTTTTTTATGAAATCAAACAGCCAATTTTTTGCAGAGCTTTGATTGATACCTTCCCACCTCAATCACTATATTTATAGATGTTCATTTGGTTAATTTAAGTTATGGAAGTGATTAGGATTTCTTGCCTTATGTTTCATTAGTGAATGGCAACATATCTTTATAGCCTGGTAAACCTTTATCTACTCTGGATCCCATTATGATCACCTTGAAAATAATTCACTTTAATAATTCTAGATTACAAGATGGGGGGTTTTATCACAAGCCAACCCATTATGTTCATAGATTTTTAGTGGAATGAAATCTCCACATTTGGTCACCAATCTAGGGAGATGACTTTCAGCTACTGCTAGAAGGTGGCAGATCCTATCATAGGTTGGAACAATCATGATCTGCAAAACATCAGTGAGTAACACTACTAGCATATGGTCACCAAGCCATGGTAGTATCTTGTAATTTACACACCAATACATTTTGATTTCTTTTTTATAAGAAAATTTATTGTATATGAGGATAGGGGCGTCTTATTACAAGCCATCCCTACCATGATCATGAATTTGATTTTGGACTGAAATTATCACTTTATGGTTACCAAGCCATGGTAATTGCATCTAGTGTCAAAAGATGAAAGACAAGGTGTCTCCTTACAAAGCTAGCTTGTTCAGTTTCAAGATCAAGTTTGTGAATGTCATTACCAAAATCTGATCACTAAGTCAGGGAAATGGCCTTGTGTCAACAAAGTATTATCAACATATTTTCATTTTACTTTCAAAACAAAGAGAAAAGTGAATATATTAAAAAAAAAGAGAAAAGAGAGAAAAGGAAAAGAAATGTATATATTTTGAGTAATGCATATGTATATAAATAAATGGTTAATAAGTCAAGGTGATTCATGATTTGCTAATCCATAATGGTTCTAAGTTTGTTCTAAGTTTCATCATAAACTTCCCTCCTATGATTGCATTAGTAAAGGATTCATGTTTACTTTTAGACTTCCTTATCAGATAAACATCATCATTAATTGGTTTCGGATGGGGATATATCAATCATATGATTAACTCTACTGTTTGGTTGTGTTTTGGTGAGAACATGTAACACATCATGAACCTCGATGTTAGAACTTTGATGAAATGGGGTGTAAGAAAGAGAAAAAATCTTTCTCGACGACACATTACAATGAGTTAGCCACATTATTTACAAGAAACATAAAAATCCCAAATCAAAATTAGTAATGCATATAATCAATTATCGAATCATCATCTGACTCAAATTTCATAAGACTCATACATCAACCAAAATTAATCATACCTGTATAAGGATCTTAATTTAGATGCATATCCATTCTTACTGATTCTTCCTGCGACCTTATCATTGCTACTCATACAACATATTTTAATCATTTGTTATGAACATAACTTGATAACTAATGCACATAAATATCCACAAGACATCGCAAGCACACCTATGAGAGAGATACCTTCTTTTGATTTTATCCTAGTATCAAAATCAGCAAGAAGAAGAATATTTTATTTTACAAGAAACCATGCATTAACACAAGCAATTCCTCCTATGAAATTTCCATGTCGTAATATATTACCACAGCTTAGAATGTAAATTGTTTGAAATTTCACCATCAATCTTAGAACAACATAACAAGGACAGATAGAATAACTTTTATGCTGACTCTTCAAGCAACTAAAACCTTATAGTCTTAATTCATTAGACAACCTACGTACTCAATAATATAAAGATGACTTTGCAACTTTACATGAACTAAAAACAAGATGCATCTAAATCAACAATGAGCCATCACAATCACACGACACCATATGTAGGTGGTTCACCCCAAATAAGGGCTACGTCCACAAGGCAAAGTCACTTATTGTAATATTTATCAAAAGGAGGGGCTTTCATCCCGCAACACCTTTATTACAATTTTGACTTCTACATAAGGTGCATCTTGCAACCTTTAAAAAATATGAAAAGAAAATACTCGCAATCCTCTACACGGAGGACAATTACATAAAGAAAAGGCTGCGCCTTGCTTCCGATTACCTTCAACCATCTATCCAACCCAAAGCAGTACTTCTAAAACTTCTTTCAACGAAAGAAGGCAGTATAAGCTTCCTACAAGTAAAATTAATCAATAGCAAAATACTAATACAATTCCTGAGGGAAAAATTACTATGATAAACGAGTCACTCGAATGAGAATCGGACAGAAATTACTTTAAGGACAGAGGTGTTAGGCATTACATGGATATTTCGCATGTAACACGTTTAGTTAAGCTCGGGTTGTCTCTACTCAAAGTAACACAGAGATCAGTTTTAAAGCGGGAGTATTTATTCAGTACATCTACATTTCGTTTACACAGATGACAATTCCAAGCTGGCACTAACTCTAAAACGTGCAGAAATAACAACTCAGGAAAAGGTATTCAAAACATACCATATATATATATCCTGTTACATGATAAAAAGTTTAAACTGGGAGCTTAACTTCTGAGCGATAAAACGATACAACTAAAACAAAGTTCGATGTCTGTTTTCCACAGAGATCTTCACTAGACTGGCATCACGCTGGTCATTCAGGGATTTCAAAAAGTAAATGTAGAAGCCCATAAACAGAGTCCTAGGGGTCGTGATTCTGCAGAGCTAGCAGAACACAGTGCAAGCTTCAGGTGTGGGTCGATCCTCTCAGAGAGAGCGCCCATCTCCTTTCCTGAAATTTAAAACCATCCACCAAGTGTTGGGAGCGATTCCAACAGATATACAACTCTGCGGGCTAGTGAGGGACAGCATTAAGAACAGGAACAAAAACCCAGACTGGGGATCGAAACATTATAAAACTACAACACAGAGATTTATTGAACTCGATCCATCTACGTTGCAGAGTGAATTTGATCTAGGCTAAGATAGTATCACAACGGCAGTATAGTAAACCGGAAGCTACGCCTCTATGATTGAAAAATTTAATGTAGCGGGTACTTACGATGGACTTGAGTTTACCTCATCTTTCCAGGTGCATTTGATAGAGGAAAACAGAGCATAAGTGCTACCGAACGATACTCCAATGCAGTGATCAAATTTGAAGGGTGGATCTTAGTTTCAATTGGAAGGGCATTTGTTTTTGGAGCCCTTCAAAGATGGAAAGATGGAGGGCAATATAAATTATTTTACTTCAATTGAAAAATATAAATTAATTAAACTCTTCCCCCCAAAAAATGTAAAAACAAATATTGATCATCTAATTTTTTACAATTTTTAGATAATTGAGCACACATTAATATCTACATGAAAAAATGGTATCTGTTCAATCAAAACCTAATTCGAACACATTAATTTGACATATATCTAACATTAATTTTACAGTTTATTAAAATAACAACTATTTTGTTGTATTTTTCCGCATTGGAGCAGACTTCATTATACAAAAAACCACTTAGAGTATGCAATAACCATATTGGGGCATTCACACAATCTTGAAGTTGTAACTAGAAATAGTCTTAAAATAAAACTAGAACCATGAGAAGTTTACTTATAGTTAACTATGTACAAAAGGAAACCACTAAGCGAAACGATGCTATAATAAACCTAAAACCAAAAATACATATAAAACCATCCAAAAACTTAATTCAAACCACAGAGAGGGTAGCCATTCAATCTTGAGAGATGTAAGAATGATGGACATTGGGTGACTAAGAAAAAATAATACATGTCTTAGAAAACATTAAAAAAATCCTCCATGGAAAACATTAAAAAACGCCTCCATACCAAGCGAGTTAGAAATGCTAACATCATAGTGGCTAGGACATCAAGTTTTGTTGTTCAATACTTGTTGCGACAACATAGAGGTATGGGATGGAAGGGAAATGGAATCAATCTTAAGTCAACTGGAGCCTTGCAAATCGCTACACGTTTGAGTCTTGACAATCTTCCTTTTAAATTAAATAGAACACCAAAAGAAGTTTGTTAATGGCTCGATTTGAGAAAATTCTAGATGTGAGTAATTAAGAGCTCAAAGCTTTAAAATTTGATTTTTTTGTACCAATCCACGATTCGGCAAATTCGTAGTCACTAAAATGAAATTTACGTTATTTAATGAAAATAATTAATGTGTCTACCTCCATGTCAAACTGTTTTCAATGCTGTTGCGGGCCACTACCCTCCTTATTGTCTTACCAAAAGGCGTGAGAATGAGGAAGAAGACTTAAAATTGTGGACTTCACCTTCAAAGAGTGCCTTATGATGACATTGGTAAGGAGTGATAAGAAGATCACAATAATCCAACGTGTCAAATCTTGGTTGATAGTATCAATTAAAGACTTATATGGTAAATTTAATATAAGGCTTACTTATAGTTGTCTCTTACTCTTTCTGTCTTGACACATTTGATATTTTATTGTTGTCTCTGCACCTTGACCCAATTGATATTATAAGGTGAGTATGTGCATGCATAATAATCCTTAATTATGACTATGCGATGAGGAATTAAAGAGAAGAGGATGTAAATACATGTAATTTTTATATATATTTTTGTGGTGAGCGCCAAAGACAAATGTGGTGAGAAACCACATATGTTTGGAAGGAGGGAGGGAGATTACATCATGATCATGCCACCCATCAAATTGAAGACTATTCTTGGGCCAAAAAATGTTTTTTTTTTTAATTTTATTAATAACCATTGTGGTGCTTTGGTCCAAATGTTTTTTCTAACTCATTGTTTCTCCATATTGTGTGCTCAGTGCCACCTCTCCATATCAATGCATAAATCGCCTTCTGCATGGTTTGTGGTCCCAGTTGCATGCCACTATTTGTAGTTGCATGCCATTGAGTGTTGTTTAGTTTTGTCGTGAGTCCATGAAATCCATGGAAAAAATGAAGTCTTGTATAGGAGGACTCATCAGACTGACCATTTGAATTTCATTTTGATGAAAAACGAGTGGACATTGGTAGCCAGGTTCACATAGGTAGTATGCACAAAGTCTCAGGCTTGTTTTGGGCCTAGTAGTAGACTAGTAGTGGTTCTCTGTTGTTACAGTCGTACTAGCTGACACATTGTCACACCTTAGATCTCATCCCGAAGTGACTAGGGAGCCAGAGTCAAATCTTGGTGGCCAATTCCTTGTAGTCGTCAATCATCACTCGTCATCTTGCATAGATGAGCAATGAGTGCATGACATGAGTGAGTGAGTGATTAAAATTTATGATATTTCCAATATTTTGAATGGCCAGTCAAATTTTATAACATAGCGATTTCAACATAGAAATTGAAATTTATATACATGGGTGATTTCAAATGTTGTCCTTCTTTTGAAATGCTGATATAAATTATGTCCTTCTTAATTGGAAGAGTAAAATTCAGATTTTATATTTTTTTTGAAAAGCAATTTTAATTTTACACTTCTAGGAAGGGCTAGAACCCTTTGGAAAGGCTGCGAAGGGTTCAAATTTGAACACTGCTCTGATAGAAACTTCATTCCAACAAAATTCATTTACTATGACCAACCTTCTTAATTGGAAGAGTAAAATTCAGATTTTAAATTTTTTTTGAAAAGCAATTTTAACTTTACACTTCGAGGAAAGGCTAGAACCCTTTGGAAGGGCTGGGAAGGGTTCAAATTTGAACACGTCCGATGGAAACTTCATTCCAACAAAATTCATTTACTATGACCAACAACGAAGCCGAAATCCTTCATATATGTTAAATAATATCTTTAAATAACAAAACCAGGATAGCGTGGATCCGAGATGGGGACACGCTCTTTCCATGAGCCGCCCTCCAGATCTATTTTATAATAATCTGAAATTTTAAGATCATAAACTGTAAACTTAATGTGGATCGGGCCCATCGGCTATCCCTTCCCAGTCCTTGGTATATCAACTAGAAATATAAAACGACAGAGAGCTTCTATTTTCTTCTCTTTCTGACTTTCGACCAGCTCCTCCGGTAACTAGCAAGACTCTGGTTTCCTTCGTAGGAATTCCCCAAAAATTTCCCTTCTCCTTCGAATCTAGAAACTAATAAATAAACATCCCTTCTCGCTTTGGGTAGTCCGCCTACCTCCGTAGATTCTTGAACAAAGCTCAGAAACGAGTGTAGTGGTGTTTCCTAGATGCCAAGTGGCATTGCATGCTGCGTTTCAAAAAAAAACTCTTAGGGACAAATCCCCACGAATTCGCATTCTAAGTGACACTTTCCCCTCTCTCCACCGAGAGGTTCCTTTAATTAAAACACGAACCCAAGAGATATTTCTCCAATGCTTTCCACGTGGATAAACCCTCTGAAAATAGGATGTTTTACTACTTGAAGCCTACGGTAAGGATCCTTTCCATCATAACGATATGCCTTCTGTCTTTTCCAATGGAGCATGCTCTCGTTCTAATGGGGTCATACTTAAAACTTGAACCTTTATCAACGAGTAAATCCTAGATGATTATATTTTAACTAAATTAATGGAGCTATCCATATACTCCTGTGGTGTATATATTTACATATTTATGTTTCTAGAGATGTATTTAGTAATGGCCCAGATTTCCATTGTGTACGTATAAGATGAGTATATATATGTGAATATATATATTTATATCTATTTTATAAAGGGTAATTTCATAGTGTTCTATAATTTAGGCCAACAATATAATCAAAGAAAAAGATAACACTTTGTTTACCCTGAGTTCCCATATGTATAATATGTAAAGTTTGCACCTATATATATAGGTATATAAGGTATTTTCTTTATAAGCCTTAATATACTTTCTTTTTAATTTAAAAGCTTGATCTATATATATATATATATATAACACATATTATTAAGGATATGTCCTCTGACTTATATGAGTTTTCATGTACATCATTCAGTATATAAAACACATAACACATACTCTAACATTCCCCAGGTATGTCTAGAATTTTATTACAACCTTTAACAATTTGTTAAAGTAGTAGTTTTATCTAGGGAGGACTCCTATGTATGTGCCCAATGCACATTTTGACTATTTAATAAACACATATTCATAGTTATGTGTTGATCTCCAAAATACTTGATAGTAATTAGGTGCAACTAGTATTTGTTTACCGCTTGTCCTAATATTTCATTCTTACTTGTTTACTTATAAGATTATATTTTGATTTTAAGCATATAGGTAAATACCAACTTTCCCCTTGCATCTATGCTTGTGATACTATGATTGACAACCTGTTACCATCCACTGAGCTCTCATGGCTTTCTTACATAACACATATTATTAAGGATATGTCCTCTGACTTATATGAGTTTTCATGGACATCATTCAGTATATAAAACACATAACACATACTCTAACATTCCCCAGGTATGTCTAGAATTTTATTACAACCTTTAACAATTTGTTAAAGTAGTAGTTTTATCTAGGGAGGACTCCTATGTATGTGCCCAAAGCACATTTTGACTATTTAATAAACACATATTCATAGTTATGTGTTGATATCCAAAATACTTGATAGTAATTAGGTGCAACTAGTATTTGTTTACCGCTTGTCCTAATATTTCATTCTTACTTGTTTAGTTATAAGATTATATTTTGATTTTAAGCATATAGGTAAATACCAACTTTCCCCTTGCATCTATGCTTGCGATACTATGATTGACAACCTGTTACCATCCACTGAGCTCTCATGGCTTTCTTGCTAGTTATGTCTCCCCCTAATCTATTACAAATCTAGGAATAAATAATAATGCTTGCAAGGTTGTCTGGTGGGGCCTTGGCCTTGAGCTCCTCACCAGAAACCGTGTACCATTTACATCTTGAAACTACAGAAAGGTAGGGTAGGAAGAGGGATGTTACCGAACATTTTGTAAATTATAGGTTGAAATATCATTTTGCTGACATATCTACCTTATAACTAAAGATTTCATTCATAGAGATGACTGTTTCACCCTAGCCAGTCGCCATTTGTTGTAGGTACAACAGATTCCTTGTTTTAATGAAACATGCGAGCCCCAATTTTTCTTTTACTAAGGTAATCTTTAAATTCCTTGTTCATTTTGGGATTTTCATCATGCTTTTTATGTCTTCATCATGATTTGATTCAGTAAATAATTTTCCCTTCGAAAATTCATTCATTTTTGTGTTTTTTTGTGAGTTGCGGAAAGCAGTAATTTTCCAAAAAGTTTGTCCTTTCCGCAATCCGCATTGCGGATTGCGGAAGGTTGGTTTTTGGATTTGAAACTTTTTCTTTCCACAACCCGCAATCTGCAATGCAGATTGCAGATGCGGAAATAGTTTTTAGTAAAAGTGGTTTTTCACTTCCACAACCCACAACCCGCAATTGTGGATTGCGGAAAGAGTCTTAAAATAAATTTTCACTTTGCGTTTCCACAACCCGTAACCCACAATTGCGGATTGTGGAAAATGTTTGAAGAATAAATCTGCATTTTCTTTTCCACAACCCGCAACCCGCAATTGTGGATTGCGGAATGCAGAAATATCATTATTTTAAATTTTGTTGTTTGCGTTTCGGCAACCCGCAACCCGCAATTGTAGATTGCATAAAATTTTGGTTTGTTTATATTTAGAGTTGTGTTTACACAACCCTCAATTGTGGATTGCGGATTGCAGAAAGAATGTACATATTTGCAAAAATAAACTTCTGCAACTCTCCTTCCGCATCCCGCATGTTAGATATTAACCGTTGATTTTATGTCATCCTACAGTCCAAATTCCATCCGACGAAATTGGTAAATATGTCGATTTTTCTATTTTCTTTTACCATTTTTCAATTTCGAGAAAATTACCTGCTACAAGTATTTTTACCATGATCTTTTACTAGAGGTTGTTTTCTGTCGTTTTTCGTTAACATGGGTTGGTTTCATGTCATTTTCCTATTTGTTGTTTACGATTTTTTGTCATTTTTGAATTTTTTTTTATTTGTTTTAATTTATTTATCAGAATTACCATCTTTCAACATGTCGAGGAATACCTACTACCAAATAGCTTAGAAAGACCTGATTAACAAAGACCCCAACTTCGGCATCCTTGTCGATACTAGTGACAAAGTCTCGGAAACCTATTAGATAGATTGGTCTAAAATTTATGGCATTTTTTATAATGACGACCTGTTTGACATCCAAGATAACCATCCCGTCTATGAGAAAACTAGGGATTCACAATTACGAGGAATAGCAACTAGACTTGCCCTTCTCCCTTACATAGATGCAGTTAAGTGGATAATTGACCATGTGCACCCCAAATATTGTTCCTTTAACAACAGTGCAGGGTCCCTTTTGGTCTCTTTTCGCCCTGAAATCTTCATTACAAATTATTCCCTTAAGCCGGCCATCTAGCCTCTCAATGCTGCTTTCCTGGACGCTATTAAAACTAGGTTTAACTTCGATGAGATGATAACGTTGTGGATGAATAACCCAACCAACTTCATACCCAGAGCCGATAACCTATACCCTGTTTCATGGTTCAAGGAACCCTATTCCCTCTTAGCATCCATGCTTTGTAGGTTGTATGGTCTACCTAATTGTTCTATGTTCAAAGCTGAATGGGAACCTGTGGCCCATCACGTCCTCACAACTGGAGAGTCATTCAATTGGGATTCAATTTTGTCAATGGAGTTAAAGGAATCCATTGAGCGGTATCATAAAACACCAGCTTCAAGGAAGCCTCCTTTCTTTTATTCATCCTATGTTATTGATGTGTTTTGCTCAAAATTCTAATACGCTTTCATGGGATGGAATTGGACACTTCCAGCTCCGCCAGTTCACATTTACTGTTCGGCATTGTGGGAGAATAACCATGTTCCTTTACTGTATGATATCTGTGATCACTTCTTTGGTACAATTTATCATCAGATATTCATATAAGATGCCCCTGCTTTCTCTCCTAATGCCAAAACTCTCATTCCCACCATTGGTGACCACTACTACAAGATGGGAGATAAGTGACTGAGCGACTAAAAATTTTAGTCACCATAGTTTTTTCCAGGGATAAATGACTAAAATTGAGCAATTTTAAGGGATCCAACTAAAAACGACTAAGATAAACAACTAATTTAGTCACGGGATAAAATATATGACTAGATAACAAGTGACTAAAATTAAAATGCCTAACATAAACGACTAATTTAGTAACAAAAATACAAATATTACTAATTGAGAAATACTAAGAATATTAATTAGTCGTTTATGTTAGTCATTGTTTGTTGTGTCACCCCAGTAAAGGAAAATTACAATTTGGCAATGAATTTGTACAATTTGCTAAATTTTAACACTTTAGATGGATTCAAAGACCCCTTAGCAGATGTTTTGAGATAGGCCTTAATGGGTCTTTGAATCCATCTATAGTGTTAAAATTTAATAAATTGTAATAATGTAGATATTGGATTTAGAGACCCCCTCACGTGTCATAGCTCGACAATGGAAAACATTGCAATTTTTTATAAGGGAGTCTAAATATATATATAGCTGAGTTTAGTGCTAGTGATTATGATATCCTAGCAAGTTACCAAATTGATGATGTGTCTAGCATCTAGTCTCCTTTCATGAAATAGTGACTCAATATTTCCCTCCATTCTGTCATCTCGACTTTAGAAGAACTCATAAATAGGAGTGATACATTATCATCAGCACGTGCACTCAAAATAGACTCATAAATAAATGATCTTATATGATTTAATGCATTGCTAACCTAATAAAAATATTTAGTATAATATTTATCATTCTCATGGATGTCATTTAAGTTCACCATCAAAAATTATTTTCCCACCAAATTTCATTATTCCACCCCTAAATCTATAATTTGGAATTGAATACTTTGTTTTAATTTATTTTATTATATACATTTTATATATATTTGTGTTTCTGTTTTCTTTTTTGGGATTTCTAAATTTCATTGATATATATGCCAAAACCCACCAAAACCCAAAGAAATCCATAGAAATCCTGCTCAGTTCATGAAATCACAGTCCAAGAAGTCATAGACGAAGAAGTAGTGTTGAAACAGTTCCTCCCATATTGAGGCACCACATTCCCATCTATTCCTCACATCCACTCATCCAGGTAGTTGTCATGTTAATCACTAATTTGGGGTTTGGCCATTATAAATTGTTAACAATCAAACTAACACCCCTAGTCATGTGACAGAAGAAGCACATTTTTACTATGTGCTCACAACATGAAGACAGAACACAAGTACATTCAGATACAAGTCCTTTCTGATCTAATCACTTCTCCCATAAATGGAAGGATTAGGTGAAGACAGTAAGAACCTATGGAGATCAAGTCCAGTGATTGAACCACTCATAAAAGGTCAAAAACTAAGTTACATCAATCAAAAAGTGAAGATGAATGCATTAAAGTGCATTAATTATACTTAAAGTATGTTAATTTGTGCAAAAAAGCCTAAAAACTATGGAAAAGTGGGTTTTTGAGCAAAAATAATAAAAAAAGATGAAAAGGGACAATCCCACATTGAAAAGAGAAACTTGAGGGCTCATTTCCCTATGCTATATAAGAAAGGCATGGGAGGCATTGTAGGGTACACAAAGGAAGAGCAAAGGCATGCTGGAGAGATTTTAAAGGAGGATAAAGAGCTCAAATTCTTCAAAAGAAAGGGTGAAGGAAGGAAAACTCATGGCAATGGAGGAGGGATTCACACCAAGATCCATGGTAAGAATGTACTTCTGCATTGTTTTAATATGAATGGATTCAAGTTTCTACCATTTAAGAGTTTGAATTTTTCTTATCGTGTATGAATTTAATTCTCGAATGGCTTTAAATATTAATGAGTTTTGATGAATGAATATAGATCTTTAGAAACTTGTGATAATAATTTGATTTGCTGACATAGAAATTCACCATTTCTTAGTAAGATAGAATGATATGTTGCATATCTAACTCCCTACTTGCAAACAACATCATCTATTATCAAATTGGCAACCATATGGCTTGAAATTTCTTGATATCTCATGATTTTTCTTCATTTTTGGTGATCTCCATCCTTTAGATCTACTCAAATGTTTGAGATTAACGATCACTTAAAGATCCTTAGATCCAGCTGAAGGAGCTTCAAACCGGCCTCCTCCCACCTTCCATACAGCAAATGCTTTAAAACTCCATTCTAGATCTTGTTTCTTGCATTTTGAAGGGTCGTTTCACTGTCCACAAGAGCCTACTGCGACGTCACTCTGTCCCTACTAGAAGACTGCGTTAAGGTTGAAAATCTTGTTTTGGAGAGATCAATTCCCCCCACCTTTGCTCCTTTCAAGTGGTATGAGTATAGGGCTTGTATGAGGGACCTCCTAGGGTTAAACTACAACCTTCTTTAGCCTCTATTAATCCCTCCTTTCCCCATGTTTCTTGGCTTAAAGATTTACATCTTTTGTTTCCAATTTACAGCTCATCAAACTAGTTTGTGAAAGCCATGTTTTAGATCTGTTTTGAAGGCTTAGTAAGTTAGTTTGCAGAATTGTATTGGAATTTATTTTGCTTCTCATGATTAGTCTATCACTCCTTTAATAAGTGTTGATATGCTTTGCATTATTTGGACCTAGATCTCTACCTTTGGAATCATCTTCCATTCACTTTAAAATCTGCTCCAAATTTCCATTTCTTTGTCAAGTTGTGATGGATTTACTACATCTTTGCATTTGCTCTTTAGCTTAAGATTCTTTTCCTAATCATACTTAGTGTATTACTCCTTTTTTGAGAACCTTTGGAAAGTTTTGCATTGTTTGGATCAAAGACATCTCTCCTTGGAATGACCTTCCAAAAACTTTAAAAATTGCTCCAAATTTGCTTTATATTTTCAATTGTTCCTTCAAGTTGTAATAGATCTTGTGGCTTGAGAGAATCTTAGATCATATATCTATGCTTTGGCATAAATAGGAATGATCTTTAATTTCATTTGAATCTCCTTTATATCTTTGCAAAATTTACACACCTTCCAAACACATTAATTCAAGCTTGTAATCTTACAGTAGTTGGTGGAGATCTCTTTACCTTTTGAATCTGTTTGGAGACATATTTTGTATTACATTTACACACTTGTTTAAAGCCTTATTTGCAGCTTGAAATCATCCTTTTACTCCTCTTGAAAAGTTAGGAAAGTTTCATACCATTTGGATCAAGATCTTTACCATTGGAATTCACTTCCTAACAACTTTAAAATTGTTCCAAATTCTAATCAATTTTCAATCTTTCCTTCAATTGGTAGTAGATCTATTTGTTTACAACCATATCTGATGATAGATCCCTATTTTTACATTTTTAGGGACTGGTCTTAACCTACATTAATGTCTTTTTACATGGTTGCAAGTCTCCCAAAACATGCTTAAGAAATTGTTCATTAAAACATCTTAAGGACATTCAATATTTCAGATCTTTAGCATATGTTGATTGGAAACATTAATCAAACATAAACCATACACATTTGGAAGAACCATACACATTTGGAAGAACCATACACACTTGAAAGACCCTTACACACACATTTTCATTTGAAAAACACACTTTGAATATCACATGTTGAGATAATTTGAGACTAATTTCTTTCCAAAAAAACAGAAACAAACTTTAATTAATTGCATTTTGTTTTGGAGTTAGAATATTTTCATGCACAATTAGAGAGAGTTGCACCTTTAGAGTTCAATTTTCTTGACATATATTGTGTATGAGGCACCTTATCCTATTCACTCGCATCTTATGATGATCTTGTGGATGAGAAAGTGTATCTCGCTTGTAATAGTTTAGGAGTTCATTTTTTCAAAGCATCTTATATCGAGCCACTGTATCCTCTTCAATTGGGCCTTATGGTGATCTTGTGAATGAGAAGGTGGATCTCACTTGTAACAAAGTAGATTTAATTTTTGCATACAGTTTTTCGAGCCACCGTATCCTCTTCACTTGGGGCTTATGGCGATCTTGTGAATGAGAAAGTGGATCTCACCTGTAACAGTTTAGAATTTAATTCATAAGCATTCCAAAGGGCTCTACGTATCCTCTTCACTTGGGCCTTATGGCGATATTTTGAATGAGAAACAGGGATCCCCCATGTAATAGAATTAGATTCATGTTTAATTGAGATATTTATTTGGGTTACATTGGTTTTTACACATAAATTATTATCCATATTTCAAAAAAACTGTGCATGAACATACAAAATCTACCAGAAATTTTGCATGTTTGAAAGAAACTGATGAACCTTTAACTCTTCCTTAATTTACAATATTCATCGAATTGAAAGGTAGAGTAGTGAGCATTTTGCATTGTTTGGTTCATTTTCCTATTTTCGAGTCAACACACCACCAGTTTCATTTCCACTCCTCAAACTAAGCAAACTACCTTTAAAATTGGCACTTAATCTAAAATTGACAAACTTTTGATTTTCATATCATCAACAAGTTTAGGTTAGTGCACTGGATTAGGTTTGGAGAGTTAACACTCCCAGGCTGCAAAACTCTGAAACTAGCATTGATTAATGAGAGTAAATCCATTAGTAGCATGAAATTCCTGTCGAAAAAGCGCTTCTGAAACATGCGTCAAGCACAAGGTCAAACTGGATAAGTAAGTGTTAACACCCAAAAAGTGCTCACTACCTCATCTCCCTCATTACATGACTCCTTCGTCCATATTTCCTAACATGTTTGCCTTTAAAACCTTTAAAAACCATTAAAAGCTTCCAAAAGGCCAAAAAAACCCATTTTTTCCCCAAAATAATGTAAATTCCTCCAAAAATAGAAAAAACCCTCTAAAAAGGGAATAAAAAATACAAAAAAGAGGAAAAAAATGAAGCAAGAACCCTATACAGTTCACCTAAACCATATGGTTCCAAAAGCCAAGGATCAAACACACCACTACTAAAAACCTATAAATAGGTGATGGAGGCTCCCCATTTCAGATCCACAATTTCTCCCATCCTTATGCTGCCAAAAATTCTCTCGAAACCCTAGCTCTCCACTTGGAGCTAATTTCCCACTTGAGAACCCCTTTGGCCCATATCCAAAACACCTTGGACGAAGGAGAAGGAACAACATTGGAGCATTGGAGCAACCCCTGGACTACTGCAAAGGCTCCACCAACCTCACATTTGAGGTATACTTAATACAAAACAAATTTTCATTATCTTGTCATTTCGTTTTTATGCACATGCTTAGAATAGTTTACTGTTTTTATTTACTATCTTGTTTTTACCATTTTTATTGAACTGCTACTAAGGAGTCCCTTCTCCTTAGTAGGTTCCCATTTGCACAAGCTAGGGTGAAAACCCTAGCTACAGTTTTGCCGACTCCCCTAGTGTTCCTTTGAATTTCTTGTTATACTTTTTAGAAGTTTTAGTTTTCTGCAATATTTTTCTGTTTTTCCCCTTTCAGTAGTTGGGTTCGGTAGTTGGGTTTGCTGCCGTAAATCGCATATTTTTTCCCCACAGCTGCGATCCAACCGCGGCTTTTAGTCTGCTTCATGCGATCCGACTGCGGCTTTCAGTCTGTTTCCCGCGATCTCCCTGTGGATTTTAGTCTATCTCTTGTGATCTGACTGTGTCTCTCAACCTGATTCCTAAGATCCGACCGTGGCTTTCAGCCTGTTTTCGGCGATCTCCCTACGGCTTTCAGCCTATTTCCTGCGATCTCCCTATGGCTTTCAGCCTGTTTCTTGCGATCTCCCCACAGCTTTCAGCCTGTTTCCTGTGATCTCCCCGCGACTTTCAGCCTGTTTCCTGCGATCTCCCCGCGGCTTTCATCCTGTTTCTTATGATCTCCCTGCGGCTTTCAGCCTGTTTCCTATGATCACCCCGTGGCTTTCAGCCTGTTTCCTGCGATCTGCCTGCGCAGTTTCGCCATAGACCCGCGATCTGTTTTCTGCACTTTTTTACCCTGTTTTGAACCCAACACTTTGCTGCAATATTTTCTGCACCTGCATAGCCACCTATTCTATCTGCAGCCATACTTACCTACAGGCTTTTTCTGCAGTTTGTTTTTTGTTGCATTTACAGAGTTTTTTAAATTTTAAGCATTTCAATTGAAAAAGAGAAAATTTTGCATTTCAAGATTATTTTCTACATTATTATTATTAGTTAAAAAGTTTCCCACCTCGTGGCACTTTTGATTGGGTTCATTACCTCACACGCACACACTCTGTCATCTAATTCAAGTGAGCCCTAAAATACTACTTAACACAACCAACATTCTAACCCCACTTGGGGAACACATAAGAATATTGTAGTTAGGTAGGACAGGGGGGATAATAACACCCCTCGGTCGCTTACACTTGAGACATAGTTGTTTTCCATTAGGGAACCAAAATCCCCTAGTATTTTTTGGCACGGTCACAACCAGTTTATTAGAAGGCCTCTCCCTTAGGAGGGTTGAAGTAGCCAAACTGGTTCCGAAGGCCTAAGTGGAATACCGCAATCCATTCAGTAATCGAAGGCTACCTACTCGTTAGTCTGCATGTGGTGTTCTCTTTAGGCCCACACGGTGATAGGACCAAAGCTGCAGATTCACCTTTTTTGGACATGTCATGAACGGGGTATCTTAGTTTCCTTTCTTCTAGGATTTTCTTACCCGATGTCCCTCTTAGTAGGGGGATAGCTTTAGCCACTTGGCTCTACTATCCATATTGTCTGACTTGGATTTCATCACCTTGTAGAGGATATGTCTGGTTGAGTCAGAATACTATTTAGCTAGGTGTTTGCATGCTCCCTTACCTCCCTTTGGTCTAGCGAGTCCACTATTTTTATTTTTCAGGAAACCTGCTGCTTGTTGGTATTTTGAACATTGTTGTTGACGCTCTGCTTATTGTAGCACAGCTATTACAGTGAGTGTTTTGAGCTGGTTGTTGGCCTAAGTGCCATATTTTTTATGCTCTCCTTCTACACACTTGGCTGCATTAGGGTTTTTGAGCTATTTTTCACTCGACCCAACCCCCAGATACCTGACACCATCTGTCACCATTGAGTCCCCAAGACATTCTTGGCATCTCCGAGGTGAGCCCTCACAACACAGTTCACTTGACATCACCCATCATAGACATAGAGCTTCATCACTCGACTCCACTCGTCGACGACATAGAGCTCTGTCCCCTGGCCTTGACGCCCCTTATTTTACATCTGATTCTGAGGCAGAGTCCGAAAACCCCACTTACACTGCACCAACCAATCCCATGGCTGGCATGAATTTCAACCCTTTCTTTGGAGGAACAGCTGGTGGAGCGTCCACCACCACCCCAACTACCACACCCACTTTGGGTATGCCCTTGATAGGGCCCACACCCACCATTTCGATCACTGTATCCATCCCAGAGGCTAGCATTCCCATCCCAACTCCACCAGTGACTCACACTACCCTTGGCAGTGCAGGACCGTCCCATACCACCTTTGTTCCTCCGCCTGGGGGCAACATCCCCAACCCGAACCTAGCCCCTCCACTTGGGGGCATTGGCCCTAACATGGTCATGACCACTTGTATGCCACATCTTTCTACTAGTTTTTCATTCATGGCTAGTCTCAACCTTCCCGATCTGGCCAGACTAACTAATGATCCCATAAGACACGACCCTGCATGGCCTCACATGCCCACAAAGCTCCCATCAGACATCCCTAAGTTTGAGGGCAAGGCTGGTGAAGACCCCTAGAACCACATTATGTCCTTCCATCTATGGTGTTCCTCCAATTCCATAGTGGACGATTCCATCCGACTTCGTCTATTACAACGCACTCTCACTAGCTCTGCAGCCAAATGGTACATCGAGCAGTTACATGGGACCCATGCCACCTTTACTCCCCTTTCCTTGACCTTCCTGCAGTTCTTTCAGTTACCTATCCGCTATGATGCGAGAGTTGAGATCCTATTGTCTTGCAGACAGAATATGGCCACCCACATCACTGACCACATTCATGAGTGGCATCGACGTCGAAGCCTATGCAAAATCAAGTTAGATGACCGTATCTTCTTAGATTGGTTTCTAAAATATCTCCTTCTTGTCATTTCCAAGGATGTGGCATCCGAGCGACTCTAGTCCGAGGAAGAGGCCATCCTCAAAGCCCAGTAATCTGACCTTATTTATGCCCAGTCTGGTTACCTCTATATCATCATACCTGATGCCCCCCACGATGGTTCCTCTCGACATGATGCATCGGGGGCATCCCATGCCGCAGATGGGATCATTGGCCATATTGCCTCACATAACCAACCTTTTTCCATAGCAAGTCCTAGCCATGGCCTCGAACTTTAACGGGCTACATCCCACTCTGGAGTAACCAATTCGTATGCTCCCATAGCACATCACCACCATTCCCATGGACCCTCATGTCCACCTCAGTGCTTTGGTCATGCATCCCCCGCTTACGCCCGCCCGGTCGCACCTCAACCATATTACCACCCGCAGGCCGTTCAAGCTCCTGTATCCTCTCAATCCCCCCCTGCTTATTGTCCGCCATAGGTAGCACCTGTGGAAAACCCACAACCCGTCACACAGATGTATCAGCAACCCCCACAAGGTTCAGCACTTGCACCGACTCCACCCACTTATTATCCACCGCAGCCTGATCCTGCACCTGCACAACCCCAGAACCCACCTACCACGCAAGGGCAAGTATATGCGCAACAAAATCCACATCCTAACCAAGATAACCAATTCCAACAAGGCCAGCAAAATCGCGGTAAAGGACGTAACCGTGGGAATAAACCCCCTCCAAATTAAGGCATCCAACCTCCTAATCTCCGTTGGAGGTCTTAAAAAATTGTCCTACACATCGCAATACTTTTCTCTCACCCATTGGTGCTATTGACCCAAATGATTCACAAATGATGGCCTTCGATTTGGACTAATCCGAACCACGCCTACCTTCCACTTTAGCGTTCCAAGTTTCTGTATCCATTTGGAATCTTGTCATCCATCGATGCATCATCGATGAAGGTGCCTCCACATGTTTTATGTCCACATTCATTTGGAAGAAGTTGGGATCCCCTACTCTCCAGTAGTCCACCACTACGTTGCAAGCCCACGACGGCTGTTCGGCTCCTTCCAAAATAGTTAAAAACCTCCCGTGTTTCGTGATCCTCCCAAATTCTTGTTGTGTCATGAATTGGGCCATCCTACCCATCAATGTCCACAATTACCCGCATTTCAAGAGCACATGCAAATGCTTGACGATGACCCCAACATCCCGGTTGTCCAACTCAACCCTACCCATAAGCCTTGTGATAAATCACTGCATACCAACGACCCTTGTGCAATATGCGGTATTTACGGCCATTATTCACATCACTGTCCAGATCTACTAGATTATAGAGAAGCTCTCTACGAGATGAATAACTTGGACCTTGAGATAGCTCCCCCCACAATTGAAGAGATCCACCCCCCAGCATCCCCAGCAAATGGAGAGATTAATACCATTTATATGATCGCTTCTACTAGCACTCCCTCGTCAACCGATTTGACAACCCAAAGTTTCCACAATGATGAGGAGATTCTCGAGGCTCTTACTGCACCTGATTACCCCTCGGAAGATATGCACCATCGTTCCTATTTCCTCTCGGAAGAGTCCTCCCCCACCATAGCCACCCAATTTTTGGTTGAGTCCAAAGATTTCCTCCCTACCAAAGTCGACTGGTTTAAAGAGCCCATTCCCACTCCTAATGCCTTTGAGGAGGGTAACATGGCCAATATCTCACCCATAATCCACATTGATATCTCTGCCCCAGCTAGTGCTCCTCAAATCATTACATTCGGAGCCTCCTGCACTGAGTATGGGATCAGAGAGTACAAAAAACTTTTCCAAGAGTTCCGCGATATCTTTTCCTGGTTCTATACCAAAATGCCTGGTCTTGACCCTGCTATCATAGAACAACACATTGACGCATAGCTAGATGCAGCCCCCATTCGCCATAAATAGTGCCCCATTCATCCATCAAAGCTCCCCGCCATTAAAGCAGAGATTGAGAAACTTCGAACAGCAGGATTCATTTATCTTATTGCATATACCACTTAGGTTTCTAACCCTGTCCCTGTTAACAAGAAACAAGGCACCATCAGAGTATGTATTGACTTCCGCGATTTAAATCAAGCATGTCCCAAAGAAAAATTCCCCATGCCATTTATTGACCAACTCATCGATGCGTGTGCAGGGCATGAAGTCCTATCCTTCATGGACGATTTCTATGGATACAACCAGATTCAAATCCACAAGGAAGATCAATACAAGACTACCTTCACCACCCCATGGGGCACCTTTGCCTATCGTGTCATGCCTTTCAGCCTTAAAAATGCTAGCGCCACCTTCCAGTGGGCCATGACTTATTGTTTTCATGACTTGGTCCATATCCTGTTAGTCTATCTTAACGATCTTACAGCTCGTTCCTGAAAATGATCAGACCACCTTAACGACCTCCGGCAAGTCTTTCTGTGTTATCACAAGTATCAGATCCACTTGAACCCACTCAAGTGTGTCTTTTGCGTTCCGACAGGCCGGTTGTTGGGTTTCTTTTTTTATCATAAAGGAATCACTGTTGATCCCCTTTAAGTCCAAGCCATCATAGACCTTCCCGCACCATGCATGCTTTGGTAGCTCCAGAGTTTGTAGCGAAAATATAATTTCCTTCATTGCTTCGTTACTGATTATGCCACCACAGTTCATGGTTTCTTACGCCTGCTTCATACTCACATACCCTTTGTTTGGGATGATTAGGTGCAAGCTGCATTTGAATCCCTTAAACAAGCTCTTACGCAAGCCCCTTTGATCTCCCCTCCGAATTTCTCTCAGGACTTCATCCTTTACGTCTTGGCATCCGACCATGCCGTATCAGGAGTCCTTGTCCAAGAAGACGCTACTCACCAGGAGTATGTCAATTATTATGTTAGCCAAACCTTTTCTGCACCACCCCTACGTTACCCATATGAAGAGAGACTGGCCCTTGCTGTCGTCTTTTCCATCAAAAAATTGTGACATTACATTTTACTCAGTCATACCACAGTTGTTGCCAACTCCAACCCCATGGTCTATCTCTTGAATCGACGACTTCTGCAAGGTCGCGTTCTAAATGGGTAATTATCCTCCAAGAATATGACCTCACTTTCACAACCCCTAAGAGCACTAAAGCCCTCACACTTTCCCAACTCATAACCGATCTCCCATCCCTTTTTCCATCCCCACAAATATCTAATGAGTTACCTGACAATCACTTGTTCATCATCTCATCCGATGACCCATGGTACGGTGATATTTTGCTATACCTTCAGATGCAGAAGTTTCGACCCGATATAAATCATTATGGACGCCACCGTATCTATCACCAGGCCTCTCGATATCTCCTCTTGGGTGATGTCCTTTACCGGTGAGGGGTTGATAGTATTCTCCGTCGTTGCCTTACACATGAGGAAGCCGAACAAGTCCTCAATGACTGTCATAGCAGCGCCTGCGGCGGACATTTCTCTCGAATGGCCACCACCCAAAAGGTCATCCATGCCAGATACTTCTAGCCTACACTCTTTACAAACTGCATCATAGTGGTTGAACATTGCCATAATTGCCAACTTTTTTCCCCTAAGGCTCGGACACCACCCGCCCCACTACACCCAGTCATCAGTGTTAGTCCTTTCTGCAAATGGGCCATTGACTTCATGGAATGTAAACCTTCATCCGCAAACGGCCATAAGTACATCATTGTCACCATCGACTACTTCACCAAAATGGGCTGAAGCCATGCCCACCTTCAATTGTAAAGCTGAAACTGTTTCCCGTTTCTTTTTTAACCATGTTATCACATGATTCGGGGTCCCCAAACAACTAGTTTCAGACCATGGTTCACATTTTGAAGATGCCATTTGGCGGGAGTTATCCACTATTCTGAAGTTCAAGCATTAGTATTCCTCTGCTTACTACCCCCAAGGGAACGACCAAGTTATGGACATTAACAAAATTTGAAAAACCATCCTCCAACGCACTGTTGACCGGCATAAGTCCAATTGGCATTAAATGCTTTTCCTTGCATTATGGGCTTACCGTACATCAACTAAGACTGCCACCGATTTTACCCCGTTTCATTTAGTTCACAGTGTAGAGTCTGTCATCCCGATCGAGTGTTAGATACCTGCCTTACACATCGCCATCGAGCTTCTCCAAACACTTCCCCACTCGAACAATGTCTGCTATCATTGGAACAAGCTGACGAAGACCGTCGCGCCACCCTCCAAACCATTGAAGCCGCCAAGAACTACTCCAAAGCTAGTTACGACAAACATGTCCACCCACGAACTTTTCGTGAAGGAGACCTCATCCTCGCTTATTACCAAGCCCACGATAAGACCGGTAAAGGGAAGTTTGAATCCATGTGGCAAGGCCCTTACATCATGCATACCTGCCTCGGGCATGGAGCATATATTTTAACTGACTCAGAAGGCCACCCTTTCTGCAACCCCCATAATGGGTTGTATCTTAAACGCTTTTATCCTTAAACAAACCCACGGCCCCATTGGTCTGTATTGTATAGTTTGATTTCTATTTGTTTTTCACATTTTTACCGCAACCTTACATTCATCATTTTTGCATGATCACAGATGGACCATCTTCCACTTCATTACATTGGCTTTTCCGATGGAGCAAGCCGCTGGTCTCCAAACCTGGCCTCTACAGCATGGCTCTTATATTCCCCTTGACATGAGTTGATTCACCTTGACTGAATGTGCATAGGTGCTGCTACCAATAACCAAGCGGAGTATGATGATGTGACCGGTCTCCTGACTGCTACCCTTCAGATAAGCATATGTCACCTTCATGTGTTCCTTGACTCCCAGCTACTTGTCTCCCAGCTCAACAACTGCTACCAAGTGCGTGATCCTTGCCTCTTTAGAAATTTCCTACACACAAAACAACTCAGCCGACAGTATGAATCCATAACATTCACCCATGTCCCAAGAGCTTAGAATAGTGTCGCAGATCAAATGGCTAACAACATCCTAGATTGGCATATAAATCACACCATGTAAACCATCCATCATGCATCATCATACCATATCACCACATCAAGAAAACATATAAAAATCCCAAAAAGACTACATTTACAACAAGGGGCATACATGTGCCTATCATCAACTAATATTTGCATCCATGTGTAATAACATAAACACACAACTATACAGGGGCATCCACGTGCCTATCCTAAACACATACTATTGCATCATGTGAAATACATCATACAAAATAAACAAGGGGCATCCGCATGCCTATCGTCATACACCTCTTGCATCCATATGTAATACACCCATACAAGAGACCACAAGCGCATGCACGTGCGTACAATAATCATAACCACAAAACATGCATCCATGTGCATATCTATATAAATAACCATCAATGTTACACACATGTCCTGAGTACCTCAGTACTCAACTATACAAAAAATATATATACATAACAAAACCTCATCACATACATGCCGTAGCTACAAAAAACCCCGAGTGTCCATACACATCGAGGGGGGGGGAGTCCTATGTACTCCCTACTGAGGGTCATACCCTCCATCACTGCCTGTATCGACTGCCTCCGACTCCTCACCCCACTCCTCCTCTAGCAGCTCCTCATCCCCTGAGGGATCCTATGCCCTGCTCCTCTCAGCCAATACGACCACCCGAATCGCAATCGATCGGAAGTCTCGTCGAGCCACGAGGTAGTCCTTGATCACCTCCCGATCTAGGTCCCGCCACCCCTTATTAGTCACCCCAACTAGTGGACGATCTAGGAGAACCCCTAGGGAATCCAATGTCCCCTTAGCGTCCCGTCGATGCACCTCCACTCGATCCGGTAGGGCTGGTACAACCACATGTCCCTTGCTGTCTGCATATCACTGTGGAAGCCTCGATCCAACATCTGCATCACATCGTACATCAGTCAGTACCAGCATATACATCTATCAACCCTAAACATGCACAAAATTTTACATAAAATAATCACATAGGTAGATACATACCATCTGGCCCCCATGCCTTCCCTAGAGGTAGTGGCGCCTCCTGATCTAGTGTGTAATTCATATCCCTGTATGGATAGTCATCCAACGTCAGCGGCATCTGTAACCATTGAAGGTAGAGCTCCCCTGTGAAGTATCTCCTGACCTCTCTGCCACCCCACCGGTGCATCATCTGTCCCCACCACACCATGCATGACTCCCTCAACCCTCCTACCCTAATCGGCACCTGCGGCCGCAGTGTAGGTACCCACTCCATAAATAAGGCACAGAGGAAGGATCCATAACAGAATCCCTCGCCATATTCCTTCACCGCGGTCAGTTGCCGCTAAACACAGGTGAGGAACATCTAGCCCCAGGTGAAGTATGTGCCATGCAGCACTCGCTCCACTAACTGCATCTGGCCCCCTGACACCCGTTTGGGTGCCTGAGACCCCAACACCCAAAACACACTCGACGCAATCGCTCGCACTGCTAGCTCCTGCAGGTCAACAATACGAAGTGCATTTCTATGCACTTAAACCTCCGGAACATAGTAGCGCTCTAGCATCTCCTCTATGTCTACGTTCGGAAACACCCGTGGCTGCATATCCACCACCCTACCCAAACAGGGCAGTCACGTCAAGAAGTAGACATCTGCCAGGGTGAGATCCACCCTCTCCCCCTATACCATTAACACCTGTATATCTAGGTCCCAAAACCATACCAACCTGTTTAGCAATAGCTTTGCTAAACACATCATAGGTACCTGTGTGAACTTCAGAAGTTCGCACAACCTGATGGTCGACCAAACATGCTGATCCTCCCAGATGAACCGCATCATGTCATCGGGGATCTCCCGATCCCGCCATAGCACGATCAACATCTTGTTACTCACACAATGAAAACTCATTAGACCCACGTCAAATAAATAATCATTTTCCCCCCTGGTGTAACCCTAAAGCACGATCCAGATCACAGCTTTAGGGCCCCTTGCCATGATCTCAGATCGCGGCTCTTGGCATTTGAGTCACGATCGCAGATCACGGCTGTCAGAGCTGCAATCGCAGTCGTGAATCACGGATTTCCTAATCCGAGTCGCGATCTCAGACCACAAATGTAGGAGCCTAACTCGCGATCTAGGATCGCGTGTTCAGCCCCTGAACTCATGATCTAGGATCGAGTATTCAGCCCCTGAACTCGTGGTCCCAGACCGTGATTCCACCCTGGAAACCTGCGATCCACGCCTTCGTGGACCGTATAGACCCCCCTGGGGACCCACCAGCCCCCCGAACCCAGCAAAAAACTATAGGTATGAGTTTAACGAAATTTCTACAACTCACGGATCTGAAATTGGTCTATCGGATCGTCCAGAAACACCACCTAAGCTCTGGTCCACAATGATCTCCTGTCAAAGTCAACAGTCCAACTAACACTTGTCATGATTGGGTCCACTTACTATTTATAGCCTGTTGACTTTTTCTTGTTTCGTCCATTCTGAATCTATATGGATTCCATTCTCCGAACCATTTCCACCACTGGAATCAGCACGATGAAACCGTTATGATGGTCGACTCATTTCCTTATTTTTTCTACACTGTTTTTTGAGCATTTTTTCTAGACACCCCTCGTCGCCTCAGTTTGCATGCCACATCGGCCATCGTCCATTTTTTATATACTTTATGTAATCAGATTCATTTTTCGGCGCTCATGATGATGCTTGAAATCATTTCTCGCTCTCACCCACAGAGTTTTTGGGTATTTTTTCCAAAATGCCCCCTGTCACCTCGGTTTGCGTGCCACCTCGATCGTTATCCATTTTTTACACTTTTTATATCGCCGAATTCAATTTTCCAAGCTCATGATGATGCTTGAGATCATTTCTCTCTCTCACAAGGACCAATATCAACATTGTGTCTTGACACCTTGCTGCCTCGATTTGCGTGCCACATCGGCCGCCATCGAATTGTTACACATTTTTACATGAGCCCTTCACTCCATCCATACTGCAGTTATAGCATTGTTTTGCCACCATTCATCATCCCGCAAGGAGGCCCACTAGTGTTCCCCCCCACCCTCATTCTTGGTTCTCATCAATGACCCTTGATTGAACACTCTCTCCTGGCTTGGCCATTCCTTTTGTTCGGTATAATTTTATCCCTTTTTTGGGCCCGAACGAGTCCTTTACGAAAAAGGCACTTAGGAATTTTCTGTTAAGCTCTTTTCTGACTCCTAAAAAAAATGAAAAGATCACCGAGCAATCTTGCTTCCTTTCATGCTTGTTAAAGTACCTGAAAGGGCATCTATCTGGTATAAGTTTAACCCTTTTCTGGACCTGGTAGACTAATTACAAAAAAGGAATACCCTAGTCACACAGGCTAGAAGAGTTCTTCATTGCATCCTTTTATGCTTTTTTAGGCCTTGGAGACTAACACATGAAAAAGAACCCCCTTGGAGTCTTCTTATTTCTTTTAGACTCTCTAAAATTAAAAGCAACCACGAGCATGCACCGTCCTGGGCTTGTACAAATCCACACGACGGTACCATTCCATTATTTCAGAGTCTTCTTATCGCTTCCAGACTCCTTAAAATTGAAAGCAATCATGAGCATGAACTGTCCTAGGCTCATATAAATCCACACAACAATACCATTTTGAGCACACTTCTTCCAGCTCCTTCCAAACCATAAAGAAGTCCCCCTCTATGCCTCTCGACAGTATGATCAATCTTCTCGGCAGCACCCCCAATAAGGTCACGTTTATTCAGTGTATTCTGCAGTCTCCTTCCATCTTACACCAACTTGAGTATCACTCATCCTAGTCACCACCCTTGATCCATTACAGCTATGACCAGTTTCCCACCAGTCAGTTTCATATGTTTCCCGATCACCCCCACCATCATACTCTGGACAAAGGAAGTTTGAGTCCACCCACTCTATTTGCCCAGTTATTCCCTACCCCTACTACAATATGTCAGTCCTACCATCAGTACTCTCGCACTTTAGTTCTCCACCTCGTGCTTCTATCAAGGAAACATCATTGCCTTGGTAGTTGCAGGTCTCCCTCTATCGACGCTAACCCCTCTATTCCAAAGGATAGACCTAGAGGTCCCTGCGCCTTGGACTCATCACCATCTATGGTGAGTGCCTATGGACCATTTTGAGAGGAGACATCATTGCCTTTGCAAATGGTTGTTTCTCACATGCTCGACTTCAACACCTTGATCGCATCGTTGAGAATCGCACAGGGTATATATCCCTTCAGTTATTGGTCGAAGACCCTAGATTATCCCCGACTCTATCACATTGGTGAGTCACTTCGGAACACCCAGTTATATGTTCCCCTGGATATCCGGGTTGCGTTGGCGATTGTATTTAGAAGCCATCCACTTATATGCTTCCTTGAGTACCCAGTTCAGCTCCAGTCCAGTGTACCATTGAGGATATGACTCTCCGTTCCTGTGATCTCGTAGCTCATCAGTTCCTCTGGTACCACACTCAGCAGCACTATTGATTATTTCAGTGTATCAGTTCTTTAGCTCAGACATGGTCAGCCTATCAGTATGTCCCAAATTCTATATCCCCTCTGGACCCTTATGATGTACATAGTGGTTCTCCATGTATCTTTTAGGTCCCCATTTTTGGGCCTCATTGTTATTTTATATATGTATATATCTTGATATGAGCATGGGTATGACCGCCTCGTCCATATATTGAGATTCTTCCTCATTCATTATTTGAGGCCATGTATCTTTTCGGTCCCCATTTTTTGGACCTCATTGTTATTATTATATATCTTGATATGAGCATGGGAATGCCCGCCTCATCCATATGTTGAGATTATTCCTCATTCATTATTGAGGTCATGTATTTTCCATTTTTGCAGTTTGTTCGGGACCATTGTTCCAGGCTCTAGTTCATTTCTTCTCCTCTCCACATCCCAAGAAAACCATAAAAAGACCTATGATGTCTATCAGCCATACGATGAGCTCCTGCCCTCACGCATCAAGGGGTAGTCTGTTAACACCCAAAAAGTGCTCACTACCTCATCTCCCTCGTTACATGACTCATTCTTCCATATTTGCCTCCAAAACCTTAAAAAATCATTAAAAAGCCTCCAAAAGGCCAAAAAACCCTCTTTTTTCCCCAAAATAATGTAAATTCCTCCAAAAATAGCAAAAACCCTCTAAAAAGGGAATAAAAAATACAAAAAAGAGGAAAAAGAGGAAGCAAAAACCCTATACAGTTGACCTAAACCATATGGTGCCAAAAACCATGGGTCAATCACTCCACCACTAAAAACCTATAAATAGGTGATGGAGGCTCCCCATTTCAGATCCACAATTTCTCCCATCCTTATGCTGCCAAAAATTCTCCTGAAACCCTAACTCTCCACTTGGAGCTAATTTCCCACTTGAGAACCCCTTTGGCCCATATCCAAAACACCTTGTAAGAAGGAGAAGGAACAACACTGGAGCATTGGAGCAGCCCCTGGACTACTGCAAAGGCTCCACCAACCTCACAATTGAGGTATACTTAATATAAAACAAATTTTCATTATATTGTCATTTCTTTTTTATGCACAAGCTTAGAATAGTTTACTGTTTTTATTTACTGTCTTGTTTTTACCATTTTTATTGAACTGCTACTAAGGAGTCCCTTCTCCTTAGTAGGTTCCCATTTGCACAAGCTAGGGTGAAAACCCTAGCTACAGTAAGAGTGGTTTCCCCCTCTTGCTTGTTTAGTGGGACATGAGCTCATCAAGGGATTCTATGTTTACTGACAAGTCCTCGGGGTGACATCACTTCTCTATAGTTTTTGGTTATGAGAGTTTTCTTTACTTACAACTATTCCACCCGACCGTCGATTGTGATGTGGTAACTTTAGTGGCTATTATTAGGATGTCACATAAGCTATTGTGAGTGGGACACACTTGCAATACCTGAGATAGAATTTGGAACTTTTACTCCTTGGGAGGGTGATTGGTTAGGAACCAATGCTTGCACCCCTCGCGATTAAAGTTTATTGTAACTGTTTGACATGAAATCCCTCAACAACTACTAGTTTCGGAAGGCCCTACAATCCATCTTTTCACTGAGATTCAGTTCTTTGGAAAAGTAAGTTTGCTTGCTTGAAATCTTTAGGGAATTTTTACTATGTGGACACTTTTCATTTTTTGAGTCTAGATAGCCTTAGGATTGTTTGATTCTATTTTAAACACATCCTTTATCAACTTCTTAGAAGTGGCTACTCTCCAGATCCACCAGTCACAGTGGCAACAAGGTGAGTCACCAGAAATTGAAGGCCCTGCTACATTGCAAAGATGGACTCAAAAGCCACATACTAATGTCTTGGAAATAGAACGGATTTTAAACTCAATTAATATTGCTCAAGATGAACAACATCACCTCAACCCTGAACATTCATTATCACATCACAAACTGAATAGTAACATAGTTGATGATCTTACTCTAGTTGAAATTGAAACATTGAAAAATCACACAAATGCTCATGTAATTTCACCTTTGATGAGTCTTTCAGAACCAGTTACACTTACTATCCATGAGTGACTGGGTGATATCAAACCTCTTTTTGAAAGTTTGAATGACATGCAAAATTCAACAAATGACCCTAAGGAATCATCAGGAGCACAAGGACTACATCATCGCCACATCAAATAGTGGCTGGAGGTAGCAATACTTCCAATTTGTCCTTTACATCAATCCCAACAGTTAGTATACCTGTTAGTAGCACAACTTCAACCAACAACTTATTGAGATATGGGGATATGGATGACATTGAAGGAAGAACTGGAAAACTGGTATAGTTCAGGAATAGGGTATTTACCTTTTTCTTTTTTAGGCCTGGAACTAAAGGACAACACACGAAAATGATAGTGTGGCTTAGGAATAAAGGTCTTTTTAGGTCCCCCTTTCCAACTTTGAAGGCTTAACGGGGTCAACTCCTCAATCCCCTTCTTCTTCCATTCCCTAATTAGCTAAGGTTTATGGGTAGAGTCTTTACACTTCAGTACCAGTTGGTACATTTTTGGGTTTCAATCGTGGAAGTACATCCACTTCGTCTGCAGGAATCCCTATTGAAGGGTATTCCTTACCAAACATTAGTCTTCCATATGGTTAGGATAATCAAGGTGAACACACACAAGGAGTAAACCAAAATCCTCTTGGTATGCCTAACACTTGTCCAAATTCTACTTCTAGGGGAAACCCTTCACCATGGAATGGTAATATTCCTAGCGGAAGCAATGAAACATTTATGCCAATTGGGGCTATGCTCCTCAGATCAGTGGAAATACCCCAGGGGGTTATCCTCCGACTTATCCTAGCACAATGTCTAGCGAAAATCCACCTATTAGTCCCATTCCGCCATGGAGTGGGGAGGTTTCAGGAAGTATCCAATCTTCTTGGGGCCCACCTTCGCAAGGAGGAAATCAACCTTGGAATGCATATCCCAATAGAGGAAACCAACAATGAAGTGGTCCAGTTCTAACTAGTAACCAATCTAATTGGGGCCCACCCCCGCAAGGGGGCAATCCACCCATGAATACCAACCAATAATGGAGTGGTAACGTTCCACCAAGTAACCAATCTCAATGGAACATAACCCTGCAAGGGGACAATCCACCAATTAATCCCAACCATCCAGGGAGTGGTAATGTTCCACCAAATAACCAAACTTATTGGAACATACCTCCGCAAGGGGGAAATCCATACATGCAACCTAGTTCACATTGGACTGGGAAACATCTGGGCAATAACCAATCCTTTTGGATGCAACCTCCACAAGGAGGTAACCCCTCTTAGAATGTTTTTCAAGCCTAAGAACCACATCAATTGAGTGGTTAGGTTCAAGAAAGTAACCTTTCTTTTTTGGGCCTAACCCTGCAAGGGGGAAATCCAACCATTAACCCCATTCCACAATGGAGTGGTCATGTTCTTGAAAGTAACCAATCTTTTGGGAACCAACCTGCAAGACCTGTGTTTGATCCAGCTAGGATGCCACATGAACCTCATGTCAATGGTATGATGGATTCTGTCAATCATCTTGAACAAATTAACCCACATCTGCGACAAGTTTCTATTTAGAATTTGCAACCCACAATTGACCAGGCAGTGAAGGAACCTACTAATCCTTCCAACACTTCTAAAATCCTCATAGTCTCATGCATAGACTTGAGAGGAAAGAATAAGAAGTACAAGAGTAAGCAAAATTCTAACTAAAGGAAATAGGATGCACCGACTATGCTTCAATGTGGTGGGCAACAACCACCTACTATTTTAACACCGGTACCCCGCCAGGGGGCAACCAGCCAACCCCCCCCGCAAGGGGGAAATGATCCTAATGCCAATGTCTTTATGTGTGATCATGAGATGAACATTCAAAAAAGACTTGATTCTTATGATGTCTCTCCTAGGACATTGGATCAATCGGAATCACAGCCAAGTGGTTACCTCCGCATTGAGAAACCAGCCATAGACTTAGTACCATACTCGTCCAAAGGTGTTCTACGTAGGACAATGAATAATCCTAGGACGTGAGCTGCTCAGAACGATAATGTTCTTGAGGACCTAGCTCAAGTACCATGTGCCATGTCAGCCTTGGAGGTATTGCAATATCATTCTACACAAAGAAAGGAACTATTGTCTACCATTGGTGTTGCTGATCCATGCGATGAGACTTTTATCACATTAGACATAGACATTCAATATGTAGGATCCTTCCTGAAGATGCTTTTCAGATTAAAGTAACGACTCATGGTAAGAACATCTATCTAACCATAGTGGATGAAGGGACCTCATCTTGTGTAATGTCATTTAAATGTTGGCAAGCATTTCGATCACCCCTATCTGTCATAGAAGTTTCAAACCAAGCTACTCACATAGCTTCGACAGATTCGGATCAAAATATTCCATTGATGGAGGAATATGATTCGGTTACTTGGCCCATTTCGGCTATGAGATCTCCCAGCTCACATGGCTTCTTGGATTACATTTTATCATCAAATGAAGATATTTATGAAGTTGTAAACATTTGGTTGCACCTACCTAAGGCCATCTTTTGTGGGGCCACGAGGAGCATACTTGATATAAATCTACCCAAGTATAGGAGCATGATCTGCATGTTCCTCGATATTATCTAGTATATTTGGAAACTTGCATATAGGTTTAGGCCATCCCTTTGTGAAGATGCATTTGAACCTTTTACAACCTAAACTTACCATATGGTCGAACCTGTTGGAAACTGGTGGGTCAGTCCTTCATATCTGTATTTTCCACCATTTCGATAGCAGAGCCTACTGAGCATGGGACACCCTAGTCAACACCCCATTGCCATGTTGGTGCCCATGCTGAATTATTCTCATAGGCCCGATAGCCCTATTAGTCCCATCATGACTTGGAGTTTGAGACCACATATTTCTCTTTCATACATTTCTGACCATATCCCAATGGGCTCCCAATTTTTTGTCATTTCACATAAGTATGTGTTAAAATATCCACTTGAACATCCATGCAAATTGCTTCATTGATTATTTCTTATGTTGCATATTTTCCTTTGCAGTCACTTTTTGTTTCAAGATACCTATCAACTATTGCTTCTGTATATTTGACCCATACCCATAGAGGAAACATCTGTAAGAGTGTACATAACTAGCTCAACACTTGTTTGCAATATGGATCTTTTCCTTAGCCTGACCCATGCCCTTGACATTTAGGCACATGCCCTTGAGACACTTGTTTCCTCTAATGTATCATAGCATGCTTTATTCTTTTTTCAAGCTAATAAATGAAAAAGGTTAAAAAAAATTGGAAAACACAAAAATCAAAAAAGGGAGAGACTTGAGTCACTTCATATTATAAACTTTGAAGAAAATGGCAATAGTCAGTCCTTGTCGCCCTTGAACACGACACATAATATTGGACCCGCTGTCAGTACACCATCTGCATTTTCCTGAGGAAACTGTATCAGCATTTTGAACAGATATCCACTAATGGGTTATCCTTCCCGTTAATAATGGAGCTTTCGTTAATGCATTTGGCATTAGTGGATTTCATTAAGGTCGGTTACTCAAAGTCCTATGTTTCCAAGTGTCCATTCTGCATCGTCTTACTGGTTCAAGGGAAGTTCCAAACCAAGTAATCCATTCCTCAAATATTCCTGACCCATCATGTCGGCCTTCCTTGTGTCAATATACAGTGTTGGATTTTGCATTTCTACCAAATTATATCAGACTATTGATCTTTGTTTTGTATTGGTTTATGTGGGATGCATTAATGCCCTCCTTCTGATGGATCTATTCCTATCAAAATCAAATCATCATCTAGGACATGGATATAGAAACTCAAGAGTACCTTGGATCTTGTAGTCATTAGTGGCAAGTTTCCTCACAAATGACAGTGGGTATACATCAATGACCCCTAATTGTTTGATTCTACAAGTGTTCGACTTCATAACATCTATTCACACTTGCTAGTTTGTACTCAGTACCTTAGAGTCCATCATCATTATTGGTGGGTCTCTTCGCATCTTTTAATGGTATACATCAATGACCGGTAATCAGATGGTGTTTTATTATGCTCGACATCAGATCACTTATTCGCATGATATAAACTTGTACTATCGTCAGCTTGTATTGAGTACCTTGGGAAAAATAGTTGTATCACTCATTGATGCACTACCTGAGCTGTGCAAGATTAGACTACCATGTTAGAAGTTCGATGAAGACTTTGTTCTCACACTCATCAAAGTGCATGTTTACATTTCAGAAAAAATTGCTTTTGACATGGATCCACTGTGTATTGTTTGTGGCCATGCTTGTTTACTGCTGAGCATGGGTATGCCCGCCTCAGGAAGCTATTATATATTTGAGAAATTTATATGTTTTGTAGGTGTGATCCTCAATCCCGCGCCTTTGAGTTTTCCTTCCCTTATCTTTGCTTTGAACAATAAAGAGTATCAGTATACAATGTATAACATTTAGTAATGTATTTCAGCCCTTAGCTCTACTTCGGACCTCACACATTTGGGGGCATCTGTTAACAATCAAATTAACACCCCTATTCATGTGACAGAAGAAGCAAATTTTTACTATGCGACCACAACATGAAGACAGAACACAAGTACATTCAGAGACAAGTCCTCTCTGATCTAATCACTTCTCCCATAAATGGAAGGATTAGGTGAAGACAGTAAGAACTTATGGAGATCAAGCTCATTGATCGAACCGCTCATAAAAGGTCCAAAAATAAGCTACACCAATCAAAAAGTGAAGATGAATGCCTTAAAGTACATTAATTGTACTTAAAGTATGCTAATTTGTGCAAAAAAGCCTAAAAACTATGGAAAAGTGGGTTTTTGAGCAAAAATAATAATAAAAAAGATGAAAAGGGACAATCCCACATTGACAAGAGAAAATTGAGGGCTCATTTCCTAATGCTATATAAGAAAGGCATGCGAGGCATTGTAGAGTACACAAAGGAAGAGCAAAGGCATGCTGGAGAGATTCTGAAGGAGGAGAAAGAGCTCAAATTCTTCAAAACAAAGGGTGAAGGAAGGAAAGCTCATGGCAATGGAGGAGGGATTCACACCAAGATCCATGTTAAGGATGTAATTCTTCATTGTTTTAATATGAATGGATTCAAGTTTCTACCATCTAAGAGTTTGAATTTTGCTTATCATGTATGAATTTAATTCTCAAATGGATTTAGATCTTAATGAGTTTTGATGAATGAATATAGATCTTTAGAAACTTGTGATAATCTTTTCATTTGCTGACATAGAAACTCACCATTTCTTAGTAAGATAGATTGATATGTTGCATATCTAACTCCCTACTTGCAAAAAACATCATCTATTATCACACATACTCACTCCGTAGTTCGATGAAAATGAAATGAGTTTGGAGCACTTATGAGTTTCAGGGTGGTTTCAGGGGCATACACGAAAACTCGTATTGTTGGGAAGGATCTTGAATTTTTAGGAGTTTGCAGTGGAGAACAGGGGAGATAATTTGAAGGAGAATTCATTTGAAGTGCATATGGGGCGAGATTTAAGAAAAAAATCCCCAAGTGGAGGGATTCGAACTGGTATTCTCCCAAATGAGGGACGGAATCATCATCCTTGGACAGAGGAAGCTAGTCTCCCTCTTCTTCTATTTTCTCCAACAACTTTGTTGAGAAAAAGTTGAGCACACATTAGTGAATGGCAATTTCAAAAGCACACACTAGAGGACGATAGCTTGAGGTTAGTGTTCATTTCTTGATAGGGGGTTTCTAGGTTCTGGTACTTGTATATTTTTGCATAACCATTAATTATATGAACTGTATCGCATGAAATTTGTGCTTTTAATTGATAGCCAAATGCTTTAAATTGGAATTTGTGCTTTCATTGATTTCTCTCAGCTCTAGTGGATAAGTTTGGAAAACCTTCGTAGTGGATCTTCCATTCTATCATATATTTATGCTTTTATATTAGAACTTAGTTATATGTTCCAAAATCTACTGTGTGTTGTATTTTCTTTCCTATTTGCTCGCTTTATTCCCATTATGCTTCTAGCCTACAAAATTCAAGGGTTTCCCTAATTTAAAATTTTACTTTATCAAGAACTTCTTTCTTGTGTTCGATGCCTATCTACCTAATTTTGTTGTAATTGTTAAGAATTGGAAAAAAGAAATAGATGAAAAAAAGACTTTGCTAGTTTGTAGGTTTGGATGGACCTGGTATGTATGATGTCATTTTAGCTACACACAGGCCATATGAGTGATTGAGTTACCAGTTTTGCAGATTGTGTAGTGGAATAAAATGAATATGAAAATGTGCTTCAAGTGTAAAGCATGGGCCCCCAACTCATCTAGGAGTTAGGATGATGGCCTGTGGGGTTCTCCATATGCAACATAGTTGTCGGTGTTGACATCCATCTCCCTATCCTGATAAGAATCATAGTTGTTTAAGCTCCTAGTTGAGCTAACATGCATTTCTCACGTAACAACACAACTATATAAAAAATTGGCACCATAACATAAGAACAAATGGATCTATGCAATTTTTTGTTAAATTGATCCTATTGAGGTTCTCCATTAAAGCTTTTGTTACATAAACTAGAAGTAATTGTGTTATCACTGACACATTTCTCCTGGTAATCTTGACCATGAATATTGTATAATATTCTTATGATTTTAACCAACATACATAGCACACATACATGTCTTGGAAGAGTACCTATGTTTGCTGATATCCATAAACCAAGGGGTGATAACCATTCATATATGTGTGATACAACAGGAAATAACTTACTAGAAATTCAACTAATGTTTACTAGAGGATTTGTAGACTAATACATTTGGAAAGAGATCTTAACATTATCTTCAACTATCGTACTCCAAATACTTGGCTAGGACTTAGAAAAAAATTGGATTAAATGGCTATAATTTTGAAACTCCACTCAAATATTTTTTCATGTCCACAAATGCAACCAAATAAGGTAGCTTTCCTTCAAGTACTCATTCTGACACGTCTGTTATCAAAATTTCCTCCCTTGCATTATGAAAAGCTAAGAATGAAATAGATAAAGACATGGCCATGAGAATTTAATCCCATGAGCTTTATGGTTTTCATGGTGATCACATAAATGACATTGATGTTGAGACACTATGTAGTGGAGGAATCCTTGGTTGCAATCATAAATATTCTTTGTTTATCAAGTAATTGACTTTGTGAAGAAATTTTGTAAGGTGGATTGCTTACATGACTGGTTGTATTCTTTTTTGATATAATTATTAGTCATGAAATTTTAGAATCAGTAAGGCATGCTTGTGTAAACTTGTCAAGTAGGATAGTTCAGTGTAGAGTCTACTTAGGTGTATCAATTGAGTTTTTTAGTCTACATGTTGAGTCAATAAGTGTCATCATGATAGAAGTTCACAATCATAATTTAGAAATGACAGTGAAATATAGTCCACTTCTCACTCCTCTTATAGGTTGTACATAGGAGTTTTAATAAGGAGATTTTGAGGTTCTCATCTTTCCACAAGGAGATGTTGTCTTAGATGGAGCCAATGTTAACACTTTTTGTTGTGCCTGCAAACTCTATAAATGCAAGGTTTGAGGTCAAGTTACATGGTGGATTTGTGAGCATGACTTGGGATAAGAAACTCAATTGCATAAACCTGTCAGAGGAATACTTCACCTAAAATATGCCACATCTCTAGATGCAAGAAATAGTGCACTGGTACAATGTGCTTCATCTAAATTCTCATGTCGACTCTGCGTAGCACCTTACAATTAGCTTCTCAGAACTCCTTGTAAGTTTAAGCTCACCTACATACAAGACCAAAAGAAGTATATCTTATCTCTCAAATAACTAATAAATATTGGGATCTGCAAAGGTATCGGTGAAACCCAATCCTAACAAGTACTCATTGATCCTAGAGTACCATGCACACAGTGCTTTCTTTTTATCTTGTAAAGGGTTTTCCTTAACCTACACACATGGGTATCTCACCCATGCACCTAAAATACTCTCAACTGATTAATGGATAGTTATACTTATTGATCAATAACACCATTGAGGAATGTTGTTTTTACATCCATCTTATATAACTGCCAACTAGAAACTGATGCTAAAGACATGATAGTTTTGATAGAAGTATATTTGTCCACTGGGGCAAAGGTCTCTTAGTTTGAATTGAACTTTGGTAGATAAAAGATAAAACCCTTAACTTTAGAATAAACAATATATCCACACAAGAATAAACACAAGAATATAGAGAAAACCCTTAAGGTAGGGGAACACCATCAAAGACTCCTTAATGAAGGGATCACTTGACAAGCCATGCCTTTTACAATACATCTCTTAACATATCTCAATACAATACTACTCATGTATATATACTCTCTCAGTAGTATTCATAGGGGTCTATGCGAACTACTCATTATTATATTATTACCTTTACCTAGCTTCCCTGGGTACCTAGGGAGGTATGTTACATTCATACACCTTTGCATCTTTTATCAACAAAACCTGAGTGGAAGCCATGAAATGTACATAAACTGCAATACATAATAATAATACATCACATAATAAAGAATGATGATAATAATAAATTTAATGGTCATGAGTCATGTTTCTTCAGTATATGACTATTCATTATTTATAAAAAATGTCACATGCCATTGAATCAATCAACAATCATATATTGATTTTTTTTTATATTCTATGGATTACAACTCTTTGTTTCTCTTATGCTGGATATTTTCTAGTTGATGAACATGTTTGTTTATAACAATGTGCATAGTCAAGGAGAAATTTTTGAATGAGCAGGTTGATATGGAAGTCAGTTTGTAATTTTTTCATGTTTGAAATATTAGGTTATATGACTTGTATTTTTATTATATAATTTGTAATTAGTGGTCTCATGACCTGTTAAGTATCGTAAGCATTTTCTATTGGTTGCCATTGAATTGTCTTGGTCATTGTAAGGAAATACTACAATTAATATAAGCTGTCCATCCAACAAAATGGGATATGAGACTACTCTTTAGGCAAAAACTGCTAAAATGATCTTGTATGGCAGAAAACAGTCATTAGATAAAACCAAGATGCCAAGATAAAAATTGCTACAGGTACAGTTAATGCTTGTTTTACATTTTATTATTTTCTACTATTATTTTTCAGTTGCAGCTCTTTTTCTTTTGGGACTTAGGAGTAGCCTTGGTGCTTTCTCATCATAATTGTGACTTGCTATATTTTCTACTCCATTTGACCTATTCTTTTGGTCACCCATGGAAATCGATAAATTTATTTCATCTTATCTTATCTAGTCTTGTGTATTAGAATTACTGTTACAAGAAACTTGGAAATTCACATTCAGTTGTTTTAAATTGTGGAAGATGAAGAGAATTCTGGTGAATGAGTTAGTCTTAGAGACATGATTGAGAAAGTTCTTCTCTTTATTTTTTCCATTTACATTCAAGATTAATACTGGTGTTTCGTCAATTTATTGACGATCCATAAAAATTAGGAGAATGGAAAATTTTAAACCTTATACATGAACTGTGTTCTTCTCTGCTTAATGTGATGTTTGATATACACTTTAGTCATTTAATGACCAACAAAATTTGACAGCTTCCTTCTTTTTATAATATTTTTACTTGCATTGAGATTTTTGCTGAAAAAATTCTTTTTAAATATCCATGTATGTTCACTGATATGTTGTCCTTGAGCAAGAGGGATGTTGGATTCGCAGATATAGATGCAACAATATCACCAAGAACATTATAATTGGTGTATGCATTTGGTTTGAAACTTGCTTTACAAATCAAAATGCTACTAACCAAATCCATGTTCACAACTGCTTTGCCAATATCACCAGTTTTTTTATGGACAACATGCAAGTTTGATATACTCTTATCCTCTTGGACACCTTCCCTGTCACAGGTATCCTCTTTTTCTTGTTGTTTTCCAGGTATGGGACTATATTTAACAATTTATATATGTATATTTGTCATGCTAATGTCAATATCTAATTGTTATTCTAAAGCATTTCCACATTCTTGTGAATTCCAACCCACTGAACTATTTGGAACAATTCCTATAGCATCTTGATAAGATTTGATCTTAGTTTCTTTAAAATTACAAGGTCCTGTTACCAACAATTCATTTTCTCTCTTGTGATGTACCTTGTCTGAAACATGTAAACACTCATGATCAAGAACACTACAATCCTTTTATGCTTTTCTTTCAAAGCTCACACCTAAAGCACCTGATGCACTAACATCTTCCTAGTAAACCAAATGCTCAGAGACAGATAGGCATGACAAGGCTAATAGTCTATTTCCAGAATCCATGTCTATTTTTTGAAAGCAAGTTGAATATTTCTTGCCATATGGAACACCACAGTACTATAGTATTGAGTTTCTTATGTTGTCATAAAAGACACCTGAGAACTCTATTGTCACCATGAACTTTATGGCATGCCTTCTATTGTAATACTTGTATGTGGTAGTTGGATTTGATGCATAAGTAGACACCAATTGGTATCCCCAAGTACCGGATAAGGCACACCCATATGGGTCAATAGTAAATACCAAGTATCTCATCTCCACTCAATGACTTCGATGCTCTTGATCCCTGGGCATCAAGTTTCTCCACAACACACTCTGGACAATACCATGCCCCTTCTGGTAAATGATATTTGGAAATACCAACACATCGAAAATGATATGCAGAAGGGAAACCATCACAACAAATCAAATTCCCATCCATTCTACATAGGTATTAGGAAACATTCACCACTGTTAAAATTCTCTCCATCATTCACTTGAGAACTTGTAAACTCGGTATATACATTTTTACAATAACTATGCTTGTATTATGAGATGGAATTGTCTAAATGAAAATTTGTGTTTTCAAGTGTCACTTGACTTGGATTGAACTCCTCTTCCCATCTGCTTTGGTACAAGAAACCATATTTCTTTTCCAATCGCAGGGATTTCTTCCAATCAATCCAGATGGACTAGAAGAAAAGTTCACTTTCGCATCTACATCTGCATTTGTATCTTGTTCAAAGTTTTCCCACATCTTGATTTTTGTTCGAACATCCTCGGACTCCATGTTTTCATCACAAATAAACTAAAAAATTATTATCTTTGTGGAAGGAAATATGGTGTAGTACTTGAAATTCAAAAGCTTTAAATGAGAAATTATTTATCCCGGCTGACTACTAAAACCTTGAGTTGAAATATATTCTACCATATAAACTAGCCATGTTACTACCTCTAGGAAATTCAATTAAGTTTCCTAAAACATTTTGATGCCTTATCATTTCCCTCAATTGAAAGTGTTTCTAGATGACACATCACAGCCTTTAGAATACAGATGTGCACATTGTCCATAAGTGTGCTTGCAAACTTATAGTTTAAGGCTCCCGCAAAGTGATCAAGAGTGAAGGGACTTCATTGTGTTCTTCAAACACCACCATTAGAGATATTTGAAAGCCATTTAACGACAAATAATAAGGTAATGCAATCCTGTTGTGCATTAACTCAAAATTCTACTACAACCTAAAAATTGTCCAAGTTGGGTTTCAGAAGTTAGTTTTGATATGTATTAGGTTTGTCATTTATGTCTCTCATGTGTATTATCTTGTACATTTGTAGGTTCGGTATCTATTAGCATGGTCATTATTTTTTACTCATCTTCAAGCAATGTCTTCTCTATTAGCAGTAAGGGAACGAATGGTACAATATGTACAAGATTTTGGCAGTCCTTCAACATTGTTGGATTTCCTGTTTTAGCATATACCATTAAAGAAAAGCCCATCACATGGTATAAAGAAGAAAGGTAGTGTAGTTGTAATTGAAGCAACCAATGCTGTAGCTGTTGCAAGACATTAATCATCTGTAACAAACTCATTATATTTTGTTGTGGAGGCGTTATGGTCAATAGGGATAGAGGAAATGGCTACACTTGCTGGTGCATTTTATGGACTGATGCTTTGTGTTCTACCAACATATGTTCGTAATTGGTTCATCAGTTTACGGGATTAATCTATAGCATGTTTCTACCGAGGCATTCACCACAACATGGTACAGGCCTCAACTTCTTGCTGACGATTTCTCTCAGGTATGGTGATTTATTTAATGTTTTGCAATCACACTTTTTTTTAATCAAAAAATAGATTTCATTAATTTCAAAAATATTTTACATATACTGCAATGAAAAACAACAATGCGATTACTTATATTTCATGATGAACCTTATAAAAAAATCAAATTATTCCATTAACAATACTTATCAAATTTGGTGATTTCTAAAGTTGGAGTTATGTGAAACATCCAACAACTTTTTCTTAGACAATCACTGCAAGTGGTCCATGCATGTAGGATGGAAAGAAAAAGTGGTTACTTTAAATGGAAATAATGATATCTTCAATTCATAGTTACTTATTAGTTCATAGTGGTTATTATAATTTTTCTTTACTTATTTTTTCTGTATCAATCTTCTTCATGTTCAAATTGTACTTGAATATTGCTACTATGCTCAAAACTGCTCATAACAGGCCCAACATGGCCCCAAACAGTTAGCTTGCTGCTCAGGTCCATATCCATGTCCATAACTCTTAGAATTAGCCCAACTCATCTTGGAATATGCAATACCTCATTCATTACCTTATTTTAGGAAACTCTTGTCTGATTTTGTTGTTTATGCTCTTTAATTGCCCAGAGTTGAAAATTAAGGGTTTATTTCTGGTCTTTTGATGTTAGGGTCTGCCCAGTAATCTCTCTTCTATTGTTCACTGCTTCTGCTACAGGGAACCACACTCAAAATATGCCATGACCTGTGTTGCTAGTGTTAATCACTTCTATGAGATGAAAACATGCCCTTTCAATGCTTCTTACTGCTGCTTTTATGCACAGGATAACCCAGAAATACTTCTGTAGAAAAGAAGTGAAATAAGCATGAGAATTGTTTCAAAACCCATACTATTCAAGAGATCCAACATTGTAGCAAACCCTTGGCAACAAAAATCAAAATTTCCCTTGTCACCCCCTTTCTAAGTGGAGGTTGACAGAGTGCAATGGGATAGTAGTTTTGTCCTTCAGTTCCCAATCCTCCTACACTTCCCAATCCTCCTCATACCTCCTTGAAAACCCTAGTTTTTTAAATTTCATAAGGATAGTTGTTTTTTCCTTCTACTATCTCCTGCTCTCTTAGTGATATGTTTCTTATGGCCCATGACCAAATTCAATTCCTCCTAAATCTCCCTAATTTCCTCATTTAGTTTTTTACATATCACATATTTAATTCTTTTAGGGTCTATATGCCTCTTGTGGTTTTATCTAGATCATTCTTAACACTACCAGTGACATTCTTTAAGTTTTACCCTTCCTTTCGATGTCTTCCATATGGACACTGGATATAGGGCATTTGGGTTCTCAACCGCAAAACTTTTGATCATGTTCCTACTATATCCTATTGAATTGAGCATCAAATGCATATCATCCAAGGTGTCCTCCGCTATTATCTTAGAAGAAACAAGCTTTAGATACTTGTATTGATTGCACCATCCACCTCTAAAAGGTATGTTCACATATGCTAGAGTTTATCTGAAAGTCTACCCTTTCACCTGTATATCAATTCCATCCAAGAGACCATCTCCTCAATCCAATTATACTTGAATTTTTGTCGTAGAGATTGTTGATGTATTTGTAACTTAGGAAGATATTAACTTGTATATTGTATTTGTACTTTATTGTATCCCCAACGGAGATGTATTATTCCTCCGATTGGGAGTGTCGTTAGTTGTACTTGCAAGTGTCACAAGTTATATTGTAAGTGCCGTAACTTATACTTGATGGGCTATTAGACCACCTTGATGGGGTTAGCCCTGTATGAGTCATGTGGGTTAAAGGGTTATTAGACCACGCTAGTGTGGTCGGCCCAGTTAGTCATATGTTAAGTGGTTAAGTTGAGGCCGACCTAGTTGAGTAAAGGTCAAGTGAAAGTTAGTGTATAAATAGAGAGTGTGTCTCTCTCATTTTACACATTCTATTATTCACTCACTTCGCATTACTGAGAAAAGAGAAGGGTGTGCACAAGTGGAGGAGGACCATGCTACTGAAGATATCTATATCTTGGGTTTGATCATGGTGATCCTTATATTGATTCTTATTCTATCTCTGAGGAAGTTGAGGGGTTTTTCACCTTCTTGGTTTTCCCCAGAGAAATGTTTTGTGTCTCTTGTCTCTTATGCTTGATATTTTGTACATGTTGTTCTCTCAGTTAAGATCCTAGATATATTGAATTAAATGATGAAAAATATAACATGGTATCAGAGCTATCCTTAAGGAAGGCATGGTATGGTTTTTATGAGACTTGTTGCACTTACGACAAATTGGAAGCTAGGGCTTGATATACCGAAAACCAGTCATCATAGAACTTTCGCTATAAATCCATTTTGGAAAAGGTTCAGGATCTGAAACTTCTACAGGTTGTAGATAAAATCCCCATGTACCTTGTTTCCAAAGCACAACATCTAATTCACTGTACTTTATGATTTATGATCCGTACAGGTTAGGGTTTTCGCCTCTTCCATATCTCAGTCATAAACAAGTGACTTGGGAGAAAAGGTCACAACTTGGGCTAGAAAACTCCAAATGGACTTCTGTAAAATGTGGCAGTTATGGAACAGACTGTAGTTTTGCAAGTATGTTTTTTAGAGGCCAAAGTTGAATCAGTAACACGTGGCACGCTGTACAATTTCGCTCTCCTGTTTTATCCCATAAATAGGTCACATTGTGACACTTGGCATAAATCTCTCTTAGAGAATCCAATTGAGGTTAGACCTATGGGGTTGGAAATATGACAGGTCAGGATACTACATGTTGATGTTTCAGACCCTGTGGATCCGAAATTTTGGAGTTACACTAGAAACAATTAGGTCCATATTTATGTCAAAATGGAATTGGATTCTGAGCACCTTCATTCTTGGCTTGTCTCTGTTGCGATAATTTAGGGCTTCAGAGAAAGTTGGAATTTTTAGAATCAAAGACCACAGCTGAATGCTCCTTATCAAAATCAAAATTTAGAGACCAAGATCGATTTTTTTGGTTGGGAAGAAGGTCGGGCTTGATCAAACCCTAGTTCGGGATTTTGCTCGGAAAGGTGGAAAATTAGGGCTTCTGCAAAAGTTGAAATTTTTGAAATCTATAACCACGGCTGGACGCTCGTCAGAAAAAAAAAGTTTAGAACACAAGATCAAACCTTTTGGATGGGCAAAAGATCAGGCTTTATCAAACCCTAGTTCAAGATCATGTCCAAAAGATCTGGAAGTTTCAAAGGCAATTTTGAGGGGTCAAATTTTGGAGATTTCAAAATTGAAGTATACCAGCTTGATCAACTCAGGAAGGCACCACTTTTCATCCAATCAGAAGTTTGAAATTCATAGTTTGAATTTTTAGGTTTTCTCTGACAAACCCTAATCCAGCTCCAGACCCAGTTTCAACAAATCAAAGTTGATTGGGTTAATCCTAGAAGAGAAAGAATTGGATACCTGCATAAGTGAAGAAGTTCTAGTTCCAGAGGGAGATAAGGCTAAGGCCTTACATAAAAATGCTACAAGCAATATTGATAGGTATGACTTGAGGAAATATAGGTATCTGTTGAAATCTATTCATGATTAAGTTTATGATATGTTTTTCCTCATATTATTTAGTTTAGTACAATATTGATTAAATCTTAGAATTGTCTTATCACCTTAGTAAAAGTATGAATGCATGTGAATGATAGAAGACATTCATTGATTAGGGCTATATGATTGTACTAATGCACTGTGGTATTGTATGAGGATGATGTTGCCCGCTAACATGAAAAGTACAAATCAAGTTCTAAATCAAGAACATATGACCATGGTGACATGAAGAAAAAGACTCATGGATCATATAGAAGCTCTACTTACGAGGTATGTATAATTTTGGTTCTACAATGGTTAACTTATGAGTTATGCAGGTTACTAGCACAAGTCTTTGAAGAGGAACAAAAAGACATCATATGGGTATGTTAGACATAACTATCAAGCATGATAATCTAGGTATTTTTTTCCTATATCAAGTTAGAATCCTACCTTGTGTTAGGATCTTATACTTTTGTATGAATGATTATTCTTGAAATTAGAAGTTTACGTAATCAATAGTTTATGCATATTATGTTTCTTACTTTGATTGATGATATGACTAACCATAAGAGTCCTATGGTCAATAACATTATGCATGAGTAATAGAAGTCTTCCCTGAAACCTTGAATACTAATGCTTGTGATAAATTACCTGCGTGTGAAATGATCATGACCATAGATGTTAAGAGTATCTAGAATCATAATATTTTGATAGTATTGAGATTATACTAATATATGTATGATTATGTATGAGATCTTGAGGATGACACAATAATGACACTAGTGCACACTTAAGAATGTATAGTGGTCTAGGATGGATATAAGTTCAAGGACAGATAATCAAGGAAGCAAAGATTGAGAGGGAGTCCACCCAACAAGTAAACAAAGATAAGTATTTGAATTATCATTTCTTATTACTTAAAAATGATGTTTTTCATTCATGTACATAATTATGTTCCTAGATTTAGGATGTACATTTTTCATTTTTGGAAAAGTTGCATTAATGAACAGAATACTACTAACATGCATGTAATGGGTAAGTGGCCTATGGTACTGTACAACATTCCATTGCTACTTATCTAGAATGAAACCTCTTTGCTAACATGTTGGGAGTTGTACACACTCTTAACAAATGTTCTGGTAGAGATGGAAGGCATCTAGAAAGTTACCGTGTGAATACAGGATATGGATAAATGTTGTATTGAAGCATTGGCTAAGATAATTGCATGACTGTATGACATATGTCTTTATGCATAAGAATGTGTTTTTGAAAAATTATAAGTTTCTAATCATGCAATTGAATATGGTTTGTAGGAAAGATTGTGTACAATCACCTACAAGGACAACAACATTTGTTGCAACAATGAAGTTCAGTATCTATTGAAGATGTTGAAGAATCTGAAGTTCCCAGTATCAAGGATGCAGTAATGGAAGGATGCCATGATCAAGGAGTACTAGTCGATCATGAAGAAAGATGTATGGGATGTGGTCCTGAGACCAGAAGGAAAGTTTGTTGTGACTTCCAAGTGGATCTATAAGATCAAGCATGCTGCAAATGGAAGCATAGAGAAATACAAGGCAAGGATAGGTTGATTGCCGACACGAAGAGGAAGCTTGCTGTCGAGTTTGAGATGAAGGACTTGGGGATGATGCATTAATTTCTAGGCATGGAGGTGTGGCAGAGTGCAGATGGGATCTTCCTTGGACAAGGGAAGTATGCAGTAGAGATCCTGAAGAGGTTCGGGATGATGGACTGCAAGGCCATGGCCACACCTATGGCATCCAACCTGAAGCTTCTATGCGATGCTTCATCTGAGCCAATTGATGTCTCGGTGTATCATCAGATGATTGGGTCCTTGATGTACCTGACGAACACGAGACCAGATATTTGCTTTGCGGTGAACACATTGAGCCAGTTCCTGATGGATCCAAGAGGTGTTCACCTGGTTTCTGTAAAGCATATTCTGAGGTACCTGAAGGGTACGATTGATTATGGGCTGAAGTATGATGTGAATCAAAAGTTTAACCTGCAAGGTTATGTTGATTCATATTGGGAAAGAAATGCTGTAGATAAAAAGAGAACTTCAGGTGTTGCTTTAGTATGGGATTAGGTGTGATCTCTTGGTTTAGCAGGAAGCAGTCCTACATAGCACTGAGTATGGCTGAGGAACCTACTATCTGAGCTATTTGATCTCCCGTTGGATGCTGCCTTTATCTATTGTGACAACCAGAGTTGTGTGTAGTTGTCAGAGAACCCAGTGTTCCATGACAGGTCAAAGCACATCGAGATCAAATATCCCTATATCAGGGATATGGTTCAGAGAGGAGCAGTGGAGCTCCTATATGTTGCGACAGATGAGTAGATTGCAGATGTGTTGACCAAACCACTAGCCAGAGTGAAGTTCGAGTACTTCAGAGAGAGGCTTGGTTTTCTTCAGATAGAAGATACTTCGAGGAAGAAGTGATGGGACACATTTGCAGGAGCCATTCCAAGCATGGTGTTAGGAGGATCCTCCCATGGCTGTGGATGTAAGCGTTGTGTGATGAGCATCAGGACGATGCTTTGGTTGCTGCTATGTATGATGATCAGCATGATCACGCGATGATGATATGCATCAGGTGGATGCATTGCATGATCAGTTGGATCATGTGTGATGAGTCCGGAAGACACAGATGCACATGGGATTTTCCAACATGGTGTAGATGTGTTCTTTCATGGTTGTGATGTAATTGCTGAGCTTTTCCGACACGGTGTAGATGTGTTCTCCCATGGTCATGATGTAATTGCTGAATATTTTCTGACATGGTGTAGATGTGTTCTCCCATGGTCGTGATGTAATTGCTGATCCATTCTCACATTATGCATATGTGTTCCCCCATGGTGCATATGTAAGGGTTGGAGAAATTCTCACATGGTGCAAATTTGTTCTCCCATGGTGTAGTTGTAAGGGCTGAAGCCATTTTTCATACGGTCTAGATGTGTTCTCCCATGGTGAAAAAGTAAGGGATGGAGTCTTCCCCGAATGGTGGTAGATGTGTTCTCCCATGTCGGTGGTGTAAGTGTTGTGTGATGTGCATCTGGGCTATGCTCCATGGACGATGAGATGATATGATTAGTATGATCATGAGTATCAGGATGATACTCCATGGTCATGTACTGGTTGTGCATGTAGCATAGAAAAGATCCCAGGAGATCCTATAGTCTGAGCTAGGATGCTCTTTCAAGGTTTTTCTACTAGAGGCATGTAATAATACCTAGAGACCCGATAGGTTGAGCAGTAAGCTCGTAATCAGTCCTAGGATGCTCTTTAGAGTACTTGCATGTTGCAATACTATCTTTAAAGGTTTTTCCTAACAACATGTAATCAGCCCTAGAGATCTGATAGGTTGAGCAGTAAGCTCGTAATCATTCCTAGGATGCTCTTCAGAGTACTTGCTAGTTGCAAGATGCTCTTTATAGGTTTTGTGATCTGTGGGTCACATATAATCAGTCCTAGAGATCCGATAGGTTGAGTAGTAAGCTTGTAATTAGTCCTGGGATGCTCTTTAGAGTTCTTGCAGGATGCAAGACACTCTTTTAAGGTTTTGTGACAATCAACATGTAAAAGATCCTGGGAGATCCGATGGGTTAAGCAGTAAGCTCGTAATTAGTCCTGGGATGTTATTTCGAGGTTTTGTCGATGCACGTAATTAGTCCTGGGATCCATAGTATGGCCAGTGTTGATGAAGACCTACAGGTGGTGGGCCTACATCCAGCATGAAAAAGGGCTAGCTCTGTAGAACTTTCTATGACAAGAAGAATTCAGAGATACCCCAGTGATCAAGATGTCAATTACAAGAACAATGATGATGATGATTCTCTGTGATCTAGTGATGATAATCCAGCTCCATAATTGAAGACTTGTGCCAATATGTATTGATGACTTGTGTAAAGAGAATACCTTCCAAGTTAAGAGGGAGTGTTGATGTATTTGTAACTTCGGAAGATATTCACTTGTATATTATATTTGTACTTTATTGTATCCCCAATGGAGATTTATTATTCCTCCGATTGGAAGGGTCGTCAGTTGTACTTGCAAGTGTCGCAAGTTATATTGTAAGTGTCGTAACTTATACTTGATGGGTTATTATACCACCTTGATGGGGTTGGCCCTATATGAGTCAGGTGGGTTAAAGGGTTATTACACCACCCTAGTGGGGTCGGCCCAGTTAGTATTATGTTAACTAGTTAAGTTGAGGCCGACCTAGTTGAGTAAAGGTCAAGTGAAAGTTAGTGTATAAATAGAGAGTGTGTCTCTCTCATTTTACACATTCTATTATTCACTCACTTCACATTAGTGAAAGAAGAGAAGGGTGCGCACAAGTGGAGGAGGATCATGCTGCTGAAGATATCTATCTCTTGGGTTTGATCATGGTGATCCTTGTATTGATGCTTATTCTATCTCTGAGGAAGTTGTGGGGTTTTTCACCTTCTTGGTTTTCCCCGGTGAAATGTTTTGTGTCTCTTGTCTCTTGTCTCTTATGCTTGATATGCTGTACATGTTGTTCTCTTAGTTAAGATCCTAGATCTATTGAATTAAATGATGAAAAATCTAACAAAGATACTCTCCATCCTCCTAGTTTTCTCATCCATAAGAAGTAATCTACCAATTCTATATCCAATGACCCTATATACCTATTTGTGCCAAAACTCCAAATATAGATAGGATATTTTAATTCATATAGGTGCTTTAATGTATTTTTCCCTCACAGGACCAAAGCAAGGAGACTAGTAGTCAAAAGAGTGAGTAGAATTGTCCTAAAACCATAAACCAACCCCAATCATTTCTTTGTCCTCTTTGCTCCTAAAAAGGAAAGTAATGTAGCCTCTTGTTATGAGATACAAGGTTGATGAATAGTCCAATTTCTTATACCAAGCCTTTTCCACACATTTTGAAGAAACAACCCTCAACAGACTTAACTATTTTGAAGACGCAACCCTCTATACAAATTATTTAATATAATTAATATAGATTAGGTGTATTGCATGATAGGTGACATACAATAGTATGGTTATGTGGTTAGGCTCACTAATGTACCAAGAATCTCTAAGAGAGATGAACAAGGTGGTTAGGCTATACTTTGATTCATGTATTTTTTATTCCTTGACATTTTTTATGTAGAAAGATGTGAGACAAACACTTGCAACACATTGAAGCTACCTTATGAATCTAAAGAAGCAGAAATTCTAGCTGTGTAGTAAGAAGAGTTCATCGACCATGAACTGAATCTTCTATCTGGGATGCCTACTTGACAAGGAAGCACTACAAATAGATTTATAAAAGCTAAGGGTTGTAATTTAGTGGGTAATACTAGATAACAAAACCGTCAAACTTAAGAAGCTATTTGGGAATGAAAAACAACTAGCATAAGTTAATCTCATTACTCCAATGTTGTCTTACCTTCAAATTCTATAAGGGAATGGCAACTTCATCTAGATTGACCAATTGAACTCAATTTAATGAATTTTAGAGGTGATATACAGTTGACCTCTATTAGCACTACCAAATATTAGACTGTCCTTTGAGATAGTGATAGATATAAGAAACTCCTTTCTAGGAGACCATGCTCACTAGACAAGACTGACAAGTAACACCAAACAGAGGACACTCTCTAGGGTGGTGGTCAAGTATCTAACCTAAAAAAAAGAACTGTATGCTATTATGCAAGTTATGAAGCACTGGAAACATTATTTGTTTGGAAAGAGGAACACAATCCACACCAACCATAATCCATTATGACATCTCATTACACAATCTAACTCATGTAAAAACTGACATCCAAAATGGATTACACCCTACAATAATTCAACTAGTGACTTGTGACAATAAAGGGGCAAATAATGGTCTATTCTAGATAGTGAAACAAAAGAGAAAGAATGCCTTCAAATTGAACTTCCCACAATACTTGGGCATGTATCCAACATTCAGTGTAGAACAACTAGAGCTATATGAGCTACCATTGTTGGATGAAGCAAAAGAAAATCAAGTCAATTCACTAAATGTATTAAACTTAATTGAAAACAAATAAATTGTGGGGGGACACCATAATGCATGTTGAGAAGGTGATGAGAAAGAACACATGTGAATGGTACCAAGTCAGATGATGAGAACAATTTCCTAAAAATGGTGATCCCTATAGAGAAAACTGACTCTGAAAAGAGTTCACATGTCAAAAGAATAATATGACTGTGAAATATCATCCTCTAAATAGGGAGGCATGGCCTCTATAGGATACACAAGTCTAGAGAATCACCGGAAGAACCAATGAATAGTGAAATACAATGACCTATCAAAGAAAATACAAACTACCCAATGGAGATGACCAATTTGAAACTAACCAGTTGTTGTGGTCCCAGTGGAATCAATAACCATTACTATTTAGTATTTAGCTAAGGAAGCACCTAGTAAAAAAGATAACTACTTCACAAAGGAAGTTGTCTGAAATATCTTAGTACTTACATTAAGGGCTAGCTGTTTGATAGGAGGTAAGGGAACTTTGAATCCTTCTCTTTAAATCAGTAGCACCTCTAAGAAGCCTTTGGTTGAGAAGATCAACTTTGTAAATAGTACCATAATATTTTTCTATGAAAGGTGTTACTTCCCATGTTGTAATGATGATCCACCTCCATTTCCTATGCTTCCTAATGATTGATGTCAAGAAGATACATTGCACTTAATAGATTTAGGGGTTATTACAGATGCATACATTTTCCCTAGCATTACCCTCATGGTATGACCTACTAGCTGCCTCAAGTTTCAACAGCTAGGAACATCTATTGGTTGATTGCCTCAACAAGTTGATGTGTGATGTTTAGAGGAAAGTGTGATGCAAAATTTATTTGAAATTACTTTTGAGCCTAGCATGGGTATCAGAGGTTTTAAGCAGTTGATATGGTTAGAGTATTAGATACAAGTGTATCTCTCCAAATTGATTACAGGGTATTTATCACATAATATTCTTGATGCATGAGATAGATATTTCTACGATGCATATCTATTGGGGAGGTCTTTCCCTTGGCAAGTGGGCATTATATTGGGTTTGGATGATATATTTGCATTCATGGTCTTATATGATGGCATGGTGCATATTTTTATTGATCACTTTACATAGTCGCAACATGTTGTGGAGTTATTTTTAGTGGTTTTATATGGTTGCGGGATACCAAGCATGAACAACCTAGCACTTGAGGGTCTAATTCATGAACATTGTGTGATTCCACGATATATTTGATGACCCTAAGTAAATATTTATCCTTTTGTATGCATTGTGCTCATGGAAATGATAACCTAGGCTCATTATTGACCCCTTGTTGACAACATGAGAGCTTCTTCCTTGAATTCCTTGGCTTATTTGTGCATCATTTCACTTAGAATGGCATGGTATACCTTTGGAGAAGCCAACACATTGGAATGCTCACCTCCTAGAAAACTATCTATTGTGCAAGCCATATGCATGAGGGGAATGCACCACATGGAGATGCTACAAGTGCCACTTGAGAGAGAGTCAAACTACACCTTTTACTAATTAATGGGAACATTATTCCATGGGAGATCACACATGTGACATATCTCATGGTAGCACACAGTCCCATTGACCTACTTTTGTGGTCATTTTTTGGACATTAATAAAAGTATCTTATCTTATCTACATTTAGTTTTATGCATGAATAATTTATCAATGAGAAACATGAACTCCATAACCATAGATTTTGACTGCTCTAGAAAACCCTCAGTATAGATTTATGAGATTTAAGACAACAAAAAGAAGGAACCATTGAGTGTATGCTTCAACCTTGTTTCCATCAATATTTTTCCTTAGGATCGATTACCTTGAAGCCTCATCAAACCCCATTAGCACAATCAAAAGAAAAAAAGAACTGGCACCATTCTTTAACTGCCTAAAATCTGAATAATCTTCAATTTATTGTAGGTGAGATCCAAAAATTACAGCCGTATAAATATTTTTTTAAATCTTCAAACTGGGATTTGAATACCCCTATGGATTCATATCTTCCAATTGGAATTTGAATACCCCTATGGATTCATTGGGATTTGAATACCCCTATGGATTCTTGGGAAAAGTAACTAGAAGTTGTAATTATAGATCCTAAACCTGAATTTTTAGCTGTAGACACTGCAAATGATAACAACTCAGAACATTTGGATGAGATTCAGGTACACATATTAACTTCAAAAGGTAAGCATGATAGTGGAAAATCGAAACAAGATATGTTGAGCAATATTTTATAGGCAGACCAAGATAATAATGCACTGAATTTCGACCAAGATAATTTAGCAGCAAATGCTATTTTTCAGAAATAAGGGCGTTGTTTTAAGTTGTTTTGCCTTGATGGGTTTTAAGTTATAAGCTACTTTTCTCACTCACAAGTTTTGCTTGAACCTTCCTTAAGGTGTTGATGTGGGATGATGAATATAACGGGATTGGACAAAGCCAAAGACACCTTATAACAACAATCAATTCAATAAGAGAACAACCCATCAAAGAGGAGACCTTGTGCAGGAAGCCTTTAACTAATGTGGGGTTGGAGATAGCATATTCAAGTAGTCCAAAAACATGAGAGGTTAGAGAAAAGGGAGTGAAACTAATAGGTTTTTTAAAAGATATAGTTGAAAGTTCTGATAGGAGTTCTTATGTTACACTCATTTAGTGGATCTCAATTTTAGATTTCTACATAATTTGCTTTTGCTAAAAAACAGGTGCAACAAACTTGTTTAGAAAGAGGCATTTAACTTTTACAAGAATATATTTTAGGAGCAAAAAATGTAAGTGCCTACATATAGTAGCATCTCTTTTAACCCCGGTTTTCTATGTATGGATGGGACATCTTTTGTCATTTCATTGCCATCACATCTACCTAAACTTTTTGAAGTTATCTTACATGAATTAAGTTTATAGATACAAGTTTGGAATCACTAAAGTGATTTTTATAACTTATTAGATTATTTGCTTGGACAGTTTTAAGGACTAATGCAAATATCAATGAACTTGAATGCCATTTTTTAATGGCTTCTATGAAGTATGGACCATTTAAAATTCTTCTAATTCACACTATTGTTTTAATGTTGTAGGACCCACCTCTTCTAACATATTTGAAAGGAAATCATTTCTTTGTTCTGTTTGGTACCCACTCTAGGTTTGTGGCTTCCTTCGTTATCTTATGGAAAATATTTCTCAAGTATGTATTACTTAAGGGAAGTAAATGCAAATAGCCATATATAAGTTCCATTTTCATGGTGATAAAAGGATATAGTGTGCTTACTCTTTGGATAGTTTACAAATTCCCCTTTTCCACTTCATTGTTATGGATTTATTATCATTGTCTTTTAGCTAGTAGCATTTAGTGAGAATTTGCAACATCTGTCAAGTCTTAATGGGAGATTTGGTATTATGTGTCCCATGGCCAATATTTATTTGCATATCAGTATGTGTCATAATACAATTTATTTTTTAGTTAAAATTGGTTAATCACATGGAACATCTTGCAATATTACATAATTGGGTTAAAAGTTACATTTCTCCACCCGTGACAGTAGTAGGAATGCATTATGGGCATAGTGAGAAGCTAGAAATTACATAAACTTTCTGACCTGTAAATGATACATGATTTCTGTTACATTTTGAGCTAAATATAACTAAAATAGTAATTTTTGCTTCTTTGTAAATTAACTAAAGGACTTAATGTCCGTGAGCTGATAGATCTCACCAGTGCTTGTTTCATACAGATCAAGCACATTATATGAATTAATTGGGTTTATCCACATCTCTGGTTTCTTTGTCAGGCCTATGGGATGCACACAACTTATTTTACTCTCTATATTATGATGTGTTGTAGTTCTAGTCCCATTGACCTATTTTGGTAACTTTTAGATATTAATATGATGTTTTTCTTTCTCTTTCTTTCTGAACCAGGGTCTAGTGAATTGCTTGGAAGGTTTCTCAAAAAATTGTTATTGAACAAGTGTAAGCTTATTTCTCATGTTACTTTGTAGTGAAATTGGATTTTAGATTGTTTTGTTTGCCTTCTGTGTAAGTCATTCAGTTTTAGTCTACTAAAAATATATGACTCTAATTTTTCCAGAGATGGAGGAAAATATATGATCAGAATGGTTGAGACAAGGTTAATGCATCAGAATGGGTTCTCCTCATTGGCTGAACTTCCTTTGTGAATCTTCCTACTAGATCCTAGGTAACAGGCACTATATCTGCTGAACAACCTATGCAAACTGGGCAGTAACAAGCCCCTCAAATGCCATGAATTTAGGGCATAAAACCTTATGAAGAAGACTAAAATATGCCTCCAAGTGAGAGAGGTTGACTGCTACAAGTGAAATTAAAGGTCTACATAAATTTATGAAGATGAATTGGCTCTCTGTATCTTTCAAATGTTGATTGGGTACATCACTCCCCTGGTTGGAAATAAGGCACAGTAGTGCTAGCTTGACCTAGGGCTTTATTGTTGCTGTGAGTGCATTTTCCTTGTATATTAACAACCATGGACTGACCCATCTCTAGCTTTGGTTTATGAATATTTTAGGTCTTAAATTTCAACCCTTTGACTTCCCAACAAATACCAATCAAGCTGTCCTTAAACATCAACAATGATGCCAAACATATGCCCTCAAATCTAGTATATATACTAGTTATGAAAAAGAAATTAAGTCGGTCCCAGGTTTCATAAGTATAAGTCAACCTTACCCTCTTTTCTGCCCAGAACAGGTTGGCTTCAGAAATTTGGGGCTTCTCAAATGCATTAGGATGCATTTCTGGTTTCATACCTTTCTTACCAACATCACTCTTGTTATCAATTTCAACCAATATGGGACCTGAGTGCATACTATAGGATTTGGGCATATATTCGACTTTGGTTGTGTTTATACTTGAACCTGCACTGATTCCTCTATGGAGTCCCAGTGCAGTTTGTAGATGCTACTACCACTGCCCCTTCGATGTGCGTGCCTCTCTCGTAGGGTTGGCACATGCCAAATCTAGGGGGTTATCCCCAGTTGTACCTGCTTGACATGCTTGAAGGATTACATAGGTATTTCCTTATATAGGTTGACATGCTTGAAGGATTATATAGGTTGACATGCCCGGACGAACAATTTATAAACATATGATATTTCTATAGGAATTCCAACACCATAGAGTATATTTCAGTATTTGGTGTGTTCAATAGTTTTGTCTCAAGAGATTCGAATAGTACTTGTAATTCTTGTATTCTAGATCATCCAAATTGTCGGCAATGCCATAAGAAAAATGGGCATTTGCTCATTGCATCAGTTTGGAGCAACAAAGTGTAGCAGATCTAAGACAGTTTATGTGGTTTATACTTTACAGTTAGCAATAGCCTCAATACTCTCCCAAGTCATTTCATGGTACTCTGTCCAGACATCTCCACAGGATACATTTGACTTAGTGAAGCAATTATTTTCAGAACTGGCCTTATAATCACTCATGACTAGCTTAGTTGAAGGCAGTTTTGCTCCAGCCTTCCCAAATGAAATAATCCTTTCCATATTTGTTCCAGGTTTCCTTTGATAGGTTTAGGGTTCATGTACTAGAATTCTTTTCATTGTGTACCTTACGATGTTTGTCCTTAGGATGGCATTGATATCCTTCTTCTCTTTCCCAGTCTAGATTACCCCAAATTGTCTCACCACCTTCTGGTAACATTGACATGGTTGAATCCCAGGTGTGACTCATGCACATCAGATACTACAGAGTATGTCGCCCAAAAAGTTGATTCTCTACAAAACCAGGAGAAATATGACTTGTAATATTGATACACAAAGATAACATTCAACAGGTCATGAATAAAGTTCAAATAGCATTCAGAGTAGATAAACATGGACAACATACTAATGTGTGATATAGATGACTAAAATTCTCAGTTTTTTTAGCAATAATTGTAACATCTCCAATTACATTGGATTTCTAGAATGAATCAAACATGGAAATTGCATGTAGGTTATTAGCATGCTGGTACATAATAGATTCTCCTTCTCAGCCACATGAATAAGGCATAAATTGATGAGGTTTTTCCCTATAGATGACAGCTTGCTAGTGTGGAATTGACCATCTCCCTTTGGCACACAAAAATGTAGAAAAAACATGATGTAGACAACTCCTAGCCACAACAATCAATCCTAGCGATGAATAAATCCTCCTTGGCATCTCAATTTATTGGATAGCAATGTATATTAGTTGATTTAGAAAGTGAATATGCCGAGCAGTATAGTGAGTTTCGCCTTTTGACCTCAGTTTCAAAGCTCTAACCAGCAGAAGGGAAGAAATCAGTCCCATAGACCTATCGGGGTTGTATCCTCCACTATAAATAATGTTCCCTCTCCCACTAATCAAATTTGCAGCTATTATTGTGGTTCCCATGGTATCATTGTAAGTGCCTATTTTTCTTAAGTGGATGCTTACTTTGGTGCTACATTGGTAATTTTTCTATTCATGTCAATGAATAAATCCTTGGATTTACTAGTGGTAGCCTAGAGCTTGTTTAGTTGTGGGGATCTTATAAATGTGTTGTTGGTATCCTTGGTATACTCCATTATTGATTTAAATTTATGGTTTTATAATGATATTTTTCTTCTGTTGGTAGGCTATTTATTATGTCACTAATGAGGAGAGTTTCAATAATGTGAAACAATGGTTGAATGAGATTGATCGCTATGTGAGTGAGAATGTCAACAAGTTGCTTGTTGGAAACAAATGTGATTTGAATGCTAATAGAGTTGTTGATTATGATACAACCAAGGTAATGTTAAATGCTGAGTAGCTTTGGCATCATGTGCACTACTATGTGTTTCACTGTATGAATCATCGTCTTTGACTTGATGAGGATTTAAATATGAGTGTGCCTTGAAGCTGTTGGTGCTCTGTTTTTTGTTAATTGCAACACTATGGCAGTTTGTGGTCTTAAGTTTGTTGACTTGGCTTGTATATTATTTTTCTATTAATCTCAAGGGTTAGTTTTTTTTGTCACTTTTCAGTCTACATTTTTCTTGACATGCTTTGTGCATTTTGTTCTTCAAGGAATTTTCTAATGAGATTGGCATTCCATTTTTGGAGACAAGTGCGAAGAATGCAACAAATGTGGAGCAGGATTTCATGACCATGGCTGCTGAGATAAAGAACAAGTGCAATTTTTTGTTATGATGTTTTCCAACCTTTACAAGTGCCTATATTATACAATTGTGATGTTAGATGTTTTTTTGACTCCTTGATTTTTATTGTGTGTAATGGTGTAAACCTGTGCCAGCAAATCCTAATGAATATGATTGAGATTCTTCTTTTTCTATGATCCTGTTGTTTTATGATAAAGCTATTTTAGCAATTTCTCAAGTGTTAAGTGGTGATACATAATTCAAATTACATGTTGCGACTATTGGTAATCTTGTTGGTTTGAGACACGTTCCTATTGTCTATTTTATTGGCCATAGCTGGTATAACATTGGGAAAATACTGGTTTTTTCAAGTCATGATAGAGTGTTGTAACTATATACCTTGTCCATTCATTGCTTTGAAATCAACACTGTAGATGAACTTGCAAAATTTTATGGCGAAGTGAATTGTATATAGAAGTTTGTATTTTGCAAACATATAAATACTCATGCCTATCATGTATTTATTTGAAAATTGTGTTGCATATGTATCGAACCTTCATCTATATTATATTATTGTTTGCTTGTTTACTTGTGTGGGCATTAACGTATGACTTGTCTCTGTTCTAGTGACTCAGATATTTTAACATCAAATTTGATAAACCTCATTGATTGCATTTGATAAGGGGCATTAAAGAACTACATCCCATACTCTACTTGTTATTCCTAAACAATTTCTTGTATGTCTTGTCTCCATAGAGCAACAGTGCCAATGATTATGCCATTTTCAATTCCTGAACCTGGACATTGTAATTTATGGGTTGCATGCATTCACATCACTAACCCTTCTTCACAACAATTTTGGTCATGCTCCAGGATTCTAGGCTATACAATCTTGCAAGCATCTTGAGCATATCTATCAATATGCTCAAGATATTCATGCCCAAGTGAATTGTATCTAGAATTTTTCATGTTGCAATTATATAAAATTATAAATACTCATGCCCATCATTTATTTATTTGAAATTTTTGTTGCTATGGATTGAACCTTCAACCATATTCTATTATTGTTTGTCTCTTTACTTGTGGCGGCATTACCATATGACTTGTCCCTGTTCGAGTGACTCAAATATTTTAACATCAAAAATTTAAATATCAAATTTGATTAACCTCTCATTGATTGCATTTGATCCACGACATCAAATAACTATATCCCACACTTTATTTGTTGTTTCTAAACAATTTCTTAGAGTAAACAGTGCCAATGATAATTCCATTTTCAGTTAAGCTTTTTCCTGGGCCTGGACATTTGTAATTTCTGGGTTGCATGCATTCGCATCACTAACCCATCTTCATAACAATTTTGTTGAGGCTCCAGGCTTTATAATCTTTCCAGCATCTTAAACATATTTATCGAGCAAAGCCTTGTTTTCACGAAATTGTTGAACCACAAAGAGACTCATATGTTTCTCTTTTTACATTGAATTTTTTCCTAAGATGCAGTGTACCCTTGAAAGAGGGTTTTTGAAAAAACGACTTCCCCTATACTACATAATAGAGCATCCTAGATAGAGTCCTCATTGTGACATCTTGCTTTTAAGGAGATTATATTTTCTATTTTCTATGAAATAGTATTGACTTAACTCCATTTACTTTGTATTGTAGGATGGCAAGTCAGCCTGCCATGAATAGCAGCATACCTGCTACTATACAAATGAAAGGGCAGCCTATTGTTAAAAAAGTGGTTGTTGCTCATAAAACAATTCCTAGAATAATTTTTACTGCAACTGGTTTTGAAGAAGTGAAGTTGAAGATAATTGTATGTATTTTGGATCTCAGATAGGCAAATGTCTCTTGCTGTCGAGAGATCAACAATTGATAGACAATTAAAACAAACTTATTGCAAGTTGGATCTTGTATTCTTTTCTGTCTGTGAAAGGAAGCAGCTTGATTTTGTTCCTGATAATTTGTATAGCCATGGATTATTGTATTCATGCGTAGTTTGTAAGATCATTCTTTTTTGAATTTTGATCATTGTCACAGTTGAACTGCTATATCTTAGAATTCTTTTAGTACTTGAAGCATTTTTCTTGAATATGTTTGGTATTCATTTTGTCCCCATGTTTTTCTGTCTCTTTTTAAATTTGATTGCTATTTGAAAATGCAAGAGACGTTCAAATTGCACTATTTTAATATCTGTATAGTTTTCTATTTACATGTTTGATCGTTGTCATCCTTGAAGACCTCAAATTTAAACCTTAATTTAGAGTATTATATGTAAAGCTTTATTTAGAAGGTTATATGTTTAAATGCAACATGCCTTATGGTTTTAAGGTTCTTTGATGAATCAGTCAAAACTTGAATCCAAGGCCATGATACTGGAGACATGATTATAAAATGGATAATTGAATTCAGAATACTAATTATCTTTGCTGATTGGGATATCGATCTTGATTCAAATAAATACAAGAATCAGGACGGCCCAGGTTTTAATAAGAGTAGTACATACCTTAAAAAGAATTCCATGCTACATACTTCTTATTTCAATTACTGTTGTTGACACATCAGCATGACATCAGGAGATGTGGTGCATTGTGCATGGCAGTCCCTATGTGCGACTTTGTAGGGTTAATCCAATAGCTAATTCTACTTGTCTAGTTTTGTTTCCAAGGAAAGATTTGTTCGTTTGTGCCTTTAATATTGTGTAGCTAGTTGGAATTTGACCATTATTGTTGATGAATGGGGATTGGTTATTATTGCTATTTACACTTTAAATGTCCCTTTTCGTATGTTTTATATCAATGCCACTCTTTCTGTTGCTTCCATTAAAAAAATTCAATAGAATTTATATGATGTGAAAAAATTTCAAGGGAAGTTATGTCATAGATTTATTTGTCCAAGATTTGTCAGTTTATTTTGGGCACCACGATAATAGCTGCACACTATCTACAACTTTGACAAGCCATTATGGATCTAAGGTAACTTGGTAATCATTATTTTATATGCTTGAATGATGCAAAATTTGTTTGAATATCATCATTGTCAAGCAACAACAACTTCTTAAAGGGTGCTAGCTCAATGGTAGAGCATCTGCCTAATTATAGGCAGGAGATTGGTGGTTCGATTCCTCCATACCCTATCATAAATTATTGACTAAGAAAATGACTAAATTCGCATATATACGACTATTAGTAGCTAATTTACAGTATCTTATAGTGTGACTAATGTTTAGTCATATTTAGCTTAGTCATTAATATGTTATCATTTAGTAGTTTATTTAGTCGTATATTTGGTCATTAATTGTGGCAATCAATGACTAAATCAGTCATTATCAATGACTAAATCAGTAACTATCAATGACTAAATCAATGACTAATAAGTCAGCCAATTAATGACTAGTGAAATACAACTAGCTATAAGATAGTGGAAATCGACTACTATTAGTCACCCACTCAAAAATAGTCGTTTATAGTCGAATTTTAGTCATTTTTTTAGTAATTAATTCTCAATTTTGTACTAGTGGACTGGTATGTGGGAAAATCTTTCTCCTATTTCAAAGTTTGGGGAAGTAGCATAGTACATTTGTTGCCAATGATAGTCCGAGACAAACTCCTGCTTGAAGAAACAGCTTTCGAGACTGTTAGAGATGGAGTTTTTCTCAAGCTCACTGGACCTAAAAGAAAGGGATGGGATAAATTCCCTTTGAACCTTGGGCCTTTGGTCATTCCAACCTCAACATATGATGCAGTACTAGGAAAGAGGATTGCTGCATTGAAATTGGGACAAGCCCCCAAAAGGATGCATGATCCGAAGGCATTATTGGCTTCCCACTTTTCTCAAGAGCACATGAAGAAAACCTATTCCCATCAGGACACCCCTGATGACTCCATTTACCAGGGGGTAGATAAATTTTCCGAAGTCCTGGTTAGGGCTAAAACCAAAGGAGAACAGATTTTTATTCCTCAATACCAATAGGAGCTCAATACTAAGGTTTTGAGTTACAAGAAAACGGAATTACAACTTGAAGAGAAGACCATAAAGGATAGAGAAGAGAAAGAAGCCCAAATGGTAAGTGCTCCATTAATGCTAACATATCTAGATGAAGGAAAAGGTAAAGGACTTATGGTCCAAAATTGAAACCTGCTGCAGAATTGAAGATGTTGATTCAAACGTCTAAATAACTAAAGAAGCAATTAGCACAAATGACTTCAGTACTTGATACTCAAGTGGCTACTGCAAGTAACCCAGCCAAAAGACAGAAAAATCATACTTCTGCCTCTGAGATTCCTACGTTGAACATTGAAGACAGTGATGCAGAAGATGAAAGAGTTCCTCCTGTGCTTGTTGTGCAAGATATAACTGAAGGTTCAAAGGAAATGGTTGATTTGCTTAACATCTTAGTGATGGATGATGCCATTTCTGATGACCACTTATTTGAAGTCACTGCCATTGTTGATACAATAAATTCCACACCCCCACTCTCTTATGTTGAGCTTCCTTCCACCTTATCGTTTGAGGATACACTACCACCATCCGCCATATCTCAATTATTTGCTACATTAACCTCCATCACTACTTCACCTTAAACCTTGCCAATTCCACCTGTCACTTTACCACCAATAATAACTGAGATGCAGTTTCCTACTGTTTCTCTACAACCATCACTTACCATTGCCTGTACTTCCCTCATTGATTTTTCCACTCTGTTTACTTCTCCTCCTTCTCCACCTTCAGTTTCTGCTGCCACTGCCCCTTTGATAACTACCTCTCAGATCACCATGTCTATACGTAATTCCAATGTTACCCAAACAAATCCATTGGTTGCAACAGATAACATTGTCACATCTGCAACTAAGTTGACAACTGATCCAGAAGATGATGATGTGGTTCCCCTTGGGGAATACTTTTACAGCAGGTCAGCAAAAATAGTGGTTAGAAGAGGTAACAAGAGAAGCAAAGGATCAACTATGCTGCAAGCACCTATCCCCAATCAAATAATTTGGGCAAAACACTCTACTAACATTTAGCAGGAAGAATTGGACACTGCTGCAGCAATGAGAGCATTTGCTGGAGCCAATTATGATTCAGTGAATTCACTGAATAATGACATTGACATCAAGAAAGAGGAGTTGAAGAAGCTTCAGGAGAATCTGGTCAAAGTTAATGAAGAATATGAATCTCATATTCATGAATTGAGAAGTCAATATGAAAATCAGCTCAAGGATTTGCAGGAGAAGAATGCTTCTCTCCGGGTTAATTTGCAGGATGTTGATGTCCTAAACACTGCAAATGTGAAGAATGTAGTTGTGCTAGAATAACAGCTAAAAGATGTAGTTTCCAATGCAACTGCCTCTTCTTTCTCCAAGTTTTCGCAGGAAGAGTTCAGGGACTTGGATAATATAGTAAATGAGGAGCATCACAAACTCATGGCTGAGTTATTTAGTTCCCTGAATGAAATTCAGGAAACTCATAATGCTTTTGAATGAATGTCTACTACTCTTGAACAACAGATTGACAAAAGGCAACAAGATTCCAAAGCTTATGATGACAATGTTTATTGGAAAAGGCATATCAAAGACAAACCAGAGGACATCCCAATATTGGATAGATTCAAATTCAAGAGAATTAGAACATCTTTGAATGCTTGGAAAAATATTTCTGACATGGTTGAAGAAAAAATCAAGAAGGCACAAGCAATCTGTGCAAGAAGATGGTATGCTACAGACAATATCATGGTTAAGCTGTAGTTTCCTACCATGGATCTCATTGAGAAGGCTTGTCCACTAAAGTTGATAATTGAATAGGTTAATAGCAGATGCAAGCAGGTCAAAGAACAAATTCAACAGCTCAAGCACATAGGGATTTCAGAGGTTGACAAGTTCATCAAGTAACCTGCCATCCTAGAAGGCAAGATCCATATTTTCCGGTGCACTTCGCATAAGTTAGCCACGAATGAGATGGATTCCTTTACGTGTGATGCCGAGTTGGGACTTGAGTCAGCTAATTATCCAGATGTGGGTGAGCTGCTAGAAGTTTGGACCAAGTGGCAAGGCGCCCTTGGCTATTCTTCAAATTAGTTTTAATTTGTAATCCCTGTTTTATGGGAAGTTTACCCTTTGTATCTATTTTGTAATTATTATTTAAAGGGTAGAGATCTCATAGGAGCGAGGGGGGAATCATCAAAAGAATACTGGAGATACTCTGATTAATGAAGAGATTGTAATTTATTGCAGCCTTGAGGTAATACAATTAGTTTTTCTCTTGATTCCTCTTTTGTTAATTTATCAAATTTGTTTGATGAATGTTGATTTTTTCTTCAATCTATGAATGAACACTATTTTAATTTTGTAAATCACAATTAATAAATTGATCTACAGTTCAGATTTCTCTTTACTTATGATCTATGTGTCTTTAGGTTTTAAGTGAATTTATTTATTTAAAACATTTATCTATTTCTACAAATGATTAACATGCATTATTAAGCTAATGCCAATTTTTCAATTAGCATTTCATATATAGGATAATCTTGCATGTGCTTCAATCTCTAAGCTACTATTATTTGATTTTCATTTTCTGGTTGTATCTTAAGCTAATAAGTAAAGATCCAATACACATTTCTGTCAAATTGGTGAAAATACTTATTAAAATTCAGATCAAGTTATCTTGCACATATCCAAACACATTCTTTAGATTAGATCTAACTTAGTTCATATTTCCTTTAAAGCAAACTCACTCTTAGAGATATAACACTTTGATCTTCCCTCACAAGAAGTCAGATCCTTTTAGGATCAACCAACTTAAGTGCCAGCAGAGGCCTAATATCCATGGGAGTTAACTATACCAAACAGTCTGGGGATAGAACTACTCTTGCATAGAGCCTTTTGAAGCCTTTAAGATTGGGTTTTCACCCTTTGTTTCTAGCCTTGGACAATATTCCAGCAACATACCTAATCGGGGCTTCAACAAAGCCACAAATAACGTCATTGATGAAGACATTGTGGATAGGAGGAAGCTACCTATTGAACCATTCGATGGCTTCAAAATCATCATTCTAGGTCACAACACTATGGAGTGCAAAACATGGATTCCAAAGCTAGAATTTTTGGTGTCCATTTTGTTACCATTTTTGAACATCAAATACACTCTGATTGGAATTACTTTCACCATTTTTGATGTAATAAGTCACTCTCTTTTCCATTCATACTGTCAAATGGATCAGGTATGTATATATTCACACATCACATAAATTTTGGGTAAAATCGTCATTTTGTGATATATTGATGTTTAAATTAATATTTATTGGCTTGATTGGAAAATATATTTCATTTTACAGGTTGTGGCTCTCAAATGAACCTTCACTTAGATGTGTATCTACATTGCAAATGATTAGCCATATTCAGCCTGCCGTTTAGACCCGCATTCAGCTTGCAAGATCGTTGGTTGAGATAATCTCGGGCCGTTAGGAAGCAAACCGTCATATGGGTTCTGTTTAGAATGTGGCCTGTTGGTAGGCAGGTTGGTAAGGTAGAATCATAGCATTGCTGATGCTACGACACGTCGGAAGATATCGTGGAAGGTGGCGATCTAGGCATAAAGATGATTAGTTTATGCATTTTGGGTCAATTATACCGCAGTTTGTGGGTTTTCGGTCATTTGGACCATATGTGATGTAATTTTGGTTAATTGTACCACATAATGCAATTTTTTGGGTCATTTGGACCGTGTTAGTTAGATTTTGAGTCATTTGTCCAAAGTGTCGGTTAGGAGGTTGTTAGTAAGTGGACAAGCATTGTAAAGGAGGAATCCTATATATAGACGGAGAGTTGTAGGTCTTAAATCATCTTTGATATGCGTTTTGAGCATATGTTTTTAGATCAAGAGATATTGTTGAGGCCTGTGTTCCGCAGAGCCATTGTATTGGGTTTTTGCGGTGATAATATGATGTGATGAAACTTTTTCTGTGCAATCCTCGTGTATCTTCTCTTCTTTCATGGTAATGCAAATTGCGATACATGTGAATGATCCAATGTTTCTTTGATGTAATAATTGATTTACTATTATAATTCGCTGCAATGATGAATGTTTCCATTGAATGATGAATACAATAATGTTGAAGTAAATGCATACATCTATTACTGAATGTCATGATAAGGTTATGTAGTTGATGCCGCATACATCCTCCTTCATCCGGTGGAAACATGGTTCCGTCAACTCTTCCTGAACATCTCGGGTGAGACCTCATCTTCTCCGCAGGTGTTGCCATACGGTGTTAAACCTGTCTGGGCCGGTGCTCAAGAAGATCGCGGTATGTGTCGACAGTGAGTGGAACCCCTGTCGACTGGGTTTGTGACGCAAACCTATGGTGCGTGAGCTGGTGTTCTAGAAGATTCTGTCTCCTGCACGCTTAGCTCGACAACACATTTATCTGCCACGTTAGAGGAAGATCGACGTCTCAACGATTGTGTGAAGGAAACCGACGCCATGGAACCTGGTGGATGATCTGTGCGCTGTCATAATTGTTGTGAGGTTGTTTCCTAGCTTATGTGTTGTCACAAGCTGCTGAGCAAAGCCGTTTTGGGCATTTAAGATTGTCTATTATTAGAGAAGTCGACCACTAAAGGGTCGACTTGCTTCCCCCAGATTGTAACTTTGTATATATAGTCGTCTTCGAGACGAGTTAGTCTGAGTCTTAGTCTTAGTTTCTGGAGTCTTAGGAAGTTTTAGTCTGCAAATAGATATAGGAACTCCGTAATTCTGTTAATTTAATATACTTATGTTTCAATCCTATGAGAGATGAATAATATGTGTGGTGATTGATTGATTAAGGCGCAACCCCTGATTGTTGAGAAGAGCCCCTCAACAACCAGTGGTCTTCCGTCTGTGCATATAATTTGTTTTTGTCTTTTGCAGATAAGTTGTGCATTTATTTAATTTCTGTATTTATTTTGTATATGATATCTCTGTTCTGTAATGTATATGTTGTTTTACTGCTTATGTAAATGATACCTTTGTTTTATAATTTGTATGTTTTACATGCTCTTTATATTAATAACACTTCTAGCATGTAATTGGTGACCGATCACGTTTAGTCTATTTAGTTTGATTAAATAGTTTAGTTCATCTAGTTTGCTTAATTAGTTTAATTCATCTACTTTGTTTAGTCTGCTTCAATGGTTTAGATTGCTTAGTTTGCTCAGAGTCTAGTTAGCTTAACCTTCTAAGTTCACTCATAGTTCATTTTAAGTTCAATAGTTTCTTTCCTGTAGAAGAATATTAGCTTTAGTTACATTTCAGTCTCATTTTAGGATGAGATAGAAATAGTTAGTTTCCTAAATTTTGATTAACATAGATGGCTTTTTCTTATTCTAGCTCTTAATTAGCTTATTCGTTGCTTCCTCTACACTGTAGGATCGCATGCATTAACTAACTGGAAGTTAAGATCTTCCAATCTTCCTCTTCCTTTAGTTTAAATCGTTTTCTTCCATCTGGACTGTCATTCAAATTGTCATTTGGACAGTCATCCGGATCGACATTCGGACCCCAATACTTCCTGCATTGTTTTTTTTATGCTCAATTAGAATCCAGTTTCTTAGATTTTTCAAATTGTAATCTCTCTTACCCTTAATTAGTCTTCTTAAGTTTCATTAAGATCTTGTTTTATATTACATAGAGTTTTAATTAAGTTTTATCATTCTTAGTTCCCATCTCATCTTCTTTAACTTTGCTTTAACTACTTTTCAAAATTATGTTTTTCATGTTTGATTTGGAAAAATGTTACTGTTTCAAAACTTGTTAGTTTCAGTCTTAGGGTAGTTGATTATATGTCCTTAAGATTTATTTTTGGATTAGAATTAATAATTTCATTCTCCAAGTATTTTAGTTTTTATAGTTTCTTCATTAAACATATGAATAGTTTCCCATTCACACAGATAATAAAGATGTTCCTAAAACAAAGTTGGGTTTAGAAATAAATATATGTTTATCAAGTTTTCTACTTGCTTGTATATAATATATCTTTATCAAGTTTTCTACTTGCTTCGAAATCAAATTCAGAAATAAATATCTTTATTAAGTTTTCTACTAGTTTCTAGATTTCATTAGTTATACCTCATTTTGATTATAGGTAGGTCATAATGTTTAAAGTTAATTGTAATTGGTCTCTTTTTAGTTTACATCTCTTTGCTGAGATTAGGTTATATTTATTTCCATTTTGTTTTGTTGTTACATTTGAAAGTCACTTTGATACATTCACTCCATTTCCTATCACATTTGATGTACAAAATCAAGGAGAATGGAATTAGACACTTAGTGTAGCCTTGAAGTATTGATTGCAAGCATGAATAGTTGTTGAATTCACTAAGTAGTTGTAGTTTCTATTTTAAGTCAAGCAGTTTTCAATTCCATCAAAATAGTTTTGGTTCGATTTAGTTTCGCTTCTTAGGAAATAATATTGTCATTTTTATATCTTTCAGTTCTTATCCATAGAATAGAGTAGCAGAGCTTGATACTATTTTGATATGTTAACTTAACTAGGTTTAATTAGTTCCATTATTGTTTTTATGAAGTTTGACTCGGTTTTTCATTTTGAAAGATGTTTTGATCTTTTCTTTATTAAATATTTCTAAGGTCTGACAAACTGAAACTTAGGTGCCATTCTACCTCAGCATATAGTGTGCCACAACTCTAAGATTACCAAGCCTGGTCGATAATTAAATATTCTGGTGATTAGTTAAGACACTAAATACACCTCAACATTTTCGCACCATTTCCGGGGAGTTGTAGATAGATAGGTAGAATTCAGTTATAGATAGGTAGAACCTTCTCTTAAAAACTTAGGGATAAATTTGAATTTTCCTCTTTTGAATTTCAAAAATAGGTTGGTGGTGGGTGAGCGGTAAGACGAGAGGTAAGAACCTGTGCATATGTTATAACAAGCATCCCCAAAACCCAACAATAGTAGTTATGCAGTTATAATTTATTTCAGTTGCAATTTTGTTTTCATGGATAGGTCTATCGACTCACAAGGTAGATTTATTAATACTAGCCCTCCTACTAAAATTTCTACTAACCTATACAAGAGGTTTTCCACCCCAAATACTAAATGAGCAGAAAGGTATCAGAAGATACCTAAAAGGAATAGTCCTACTTGAAAAGTCAAGGAAATCCTTTCTGGAAACCATTTAGGGGAAACCATAGGGACATCAGAGCAGTCTATTCATAAATAAATTCCATTAGAAGAACCTTGACCTCATATTGAGACTGAACTAATATAAGAGGAAAGTCAAAAGGATAAAACTTTAGAACCTCTCAACCCTCCATTAGTTCAAAAACCCAAAGACACTACTTTTTCAACACTAGGTGGTCCAAACTTAGTATATTTTGTTGATCCTGCACAAGTAGACCCTCTTTTTGAGAATTCTGTGAACATAGTTATCTCATAGATTGAGACAACAACACTAGGACCTTCAAAACTAGATTCTCACATAGCTAGTAATCTCCACCTAAAAAGAAGAATACTCTTCCTAAAACAGAACGTTGGTACATCCCATATTCACCAAGAATGGAACCACCTAGGTATTCTCTCTTTGGAAATTGAGTCTTCATGGGGGATGAAAATGAAGATCATGTCCGACAAGACGAAGAAGAAGGAGAAGTTAGAACTAAAGGTACCCTCAGATTCCCTATTTTAGACCCTGCACAAAATGTAACTATGAAAAATATCCCTTCCTCCTCACTACCAAACTTCTATGGGAAAAGTAGTGAGGATCTGGATACATTCTTATTCGAGGTTGATATTTTATGTAGGAGTTATAATTACCTACGAGATGGCCAAAAACTAAAACTCTTTCTTGCCAAATTCAAATATTTTGCTCTTCAATGGTTTATGGGATTAGGAGGATCTAGTATCGGAGTTTGGGAAGACATGAAGAATGTATTTCTACAAGAATATCAGGACTACTATAAACCTAAGGACTCTCACATCGATATTTTCAAAATTCAACAACTTGGAGATGAGAGCTTAGAAGACTATCTCAAGAGATTTAGCTATGTGTTACACAAATCCAAATATAGTGATCTTCGGTGAGATACAGTGAGAACACTCTTCCTCAAGGGAATGTTAGAAGAATTCTTAGAAAACCTTAATCGCATGACAGCAGGAGACATTTCTCATAAGACTTTTGCACCAATTTGTGAACTATGTAGGAATTACTCTAGGAGTAGAGGGAGAAATGGAAGACACTCTCGAGAATTTTATGCTAGGAACCTAAAAGGAAACACATTTGGTCCTGGTGGAATTACAAGGGTAGAGTTGGGAAACCTATTAGAAAACTTTAAAATAGATGTCCTATAAGAAATAGCTTCTCCGCTAGATGGACTACAAGCTAAAAAGAGGCAATATGAAGAGTGTGAAACAGTGAATGTTTTCTATCCCAGGTGTACAACTAAACATCCTCAATGAGAATATCCATTGAATAATGTTTAAATCTGTCACCTTTGTATGGAAGAACATCTAGCTAATAATTATCCATCGTTGCCCTGCTTGCAAGCTATACACAAGAGTGGAAAATGTGGTGAAACATCTAGGAGGCCTTGGGAGCCTAGAGATTAACTATCGTATCAATATTCCTCACAAATTCCACCCTATTACTATCCTTATCAACCTCCTCAACAATGGAACACTTTAGGTTGGTAGAATTGGCCACCACAGTACCCTCCTCAGAATGCTCAACAACAGCAATGGCCGCATGGATGGAGAAGACAAGCCTATACTCAACCACCTCCTCCTATGCCTAGCTATCCTTACCCACCTAATATTCAACAACTTCTGCCTAGATTTGTACCTCCTTCACTACCCCTTATCTCAAATCAACCTCATCATTTCCAAAATAAGAATCCTCCTAGGCCCACAATATTACTTGCACAACCGATACCGAACCCTAACCATAAGTCAACCCAAGATATTAATAGCATTGGGTTGTTACCTCTTCCTTTATATGTCATTTCGACCACACCAATACATGAGATTCAGTTGCGGCTTGGAAGAGTTCTGGAAGATCAACCCAAGTCATCAATTGTTATCCAAGAAGAGAATGAATAAGCTAAAACAATTGATGATTCTAAAATATCCCTTGTTGCAAATGGACATAGTCTTAGACTTTATCATCAACCAATATCTAAACAAGATCTTGTGTAGAATGCCTTCCAACAGAAGGAGATGAAGCTTGTAGAAGAGGAAGTCATTCCTCCTTCTCCTAGTCTTTGAATTATTTTGGGTTATCTTCATTTGTATATATGTAAATGTGTTTTTGTTTTTCAATAATAAGAGTCATTTCTAACAACTGATTGCTTTTTTACAGGAAATTCAATTTTATGATCATCTTAAGAAATTTTGTCAGTTAAAACAGGAAGAATCTTTCTCCTTTTTCCCAAATTTCATATAACTTTTTCTTTGTACATATGTTTTGTTTGAATAAGTTTGAATCATCTAACTAGTGGTTTTGCAGTTGATTCCAAGAACCTTATAATCAGCTCATGCAATATTATCTGAAAAGGGAAGTGCTCTAAAAAGAAATACTTATAATTCTCCTTCTCTTCTAATTATTGTTGAAAATTGAAAATTTATAGGGAAAGTTGAAATGTTCTCTGTATCATCCTTAACCACTTTCTTTTATGATTCTGCATATGGTATTTGATTCAGAAATGTACATTTCTGATTTATCATCATAATAGTTGCTTAAAAACCTACTTTAATTACTATGGTTTTCAAAAAGCTCTATCTTACACCTATGGACTACTAGCTCATCCTAGACTCATCATCAAAACTTGTCTCTTAAAGCATCTTTAAAAGGTAGCTCAAAAGTGAATGATATTTCTATTATGTGGGGAATGCTACTGACTTTTTACGAAGAAGATAGACTGAGAGGTCAAAGAATAGCTTTAGGTTATTATCTTTCGACATGATCTATAATCTAGGCCATTTTAAATAAAATTTACTCATAAGGGTCATTCTGAATTCTTTTTTGAATTATTTGTTTAGCAAGCTTAGCACACTCTAGTGCCAACAGGATTCCTTACAAAAAAAATTCATATATATCATTATACAAGCAAAACCCACCGAGGTATTGAACAGGCTTGCTGGCAGCGGGTCCATGCTAAGTAAAATCTTAAAAACAAGGAAGCTCGGTAAATGCAAGTAAGCCCATCGGGGTACTGAACAGGCTCACTAGCAGTGGGGCTATGCTTGCATGGTACCAAGATAAACCCGCCGGGGTACTGAACAGGCCTGCTGGAAGTAGGGAAATATAGGGTAAAAGAGGTTTGGTTAATTCATCGCTATACACATGGCTCATAAAAACCTTGAGTATACAAACATATGTTTAGGCCAATTATTTATACTGTCATTAGAGAATAGTTGTAAGTTGGACTTGGACCCTGACATCTAATTCACACAATACCTAGGATATGGCTATCCTAGAAATGGGACCCATAACTATAGAAGTCTCACAAACTCTATGGTGAACCTTATTTATATTCTTTGGATGACAAGATATCTTTACAATGAGTCATGGATGACTAGTTTTCCTATGACATTTTTCGCATCCATTACACTATCATTCTTCGTATGGTCTTCTTAAGCACTGTTGTGTTCTTTTTTATGAATGTACATATCTGAATCATCTACATTTACTAGTTAATATTTTATTTTCTTATGAAAATTATTAAAACATTTTTAGAATTTATCGGCAAAACTTCCAATTGAAAATACTTGAATATTAATCAATTTTTCTTTGATGGCTTTAGGACATGCCATATTTTTGGTTTGGGGGAGGATCATAACTATTTTTACTTTCTGAATATTGATGAAAAAGTTTATGTATCTCTGATAAAATAATAGGTGTTTTCAGGATAACACAAAAAGTAGAAAGAAGCTTGTTCTATTCAATGACAAATAAGAAAGAACACAACTTAAATTTCTAGAAAAGCAGGTTTACAACATCTCTTGTGTGCTGACAAGTACCAGAAAATTCTCTGCATAATCGACAGTAGTCAGATCCATCAAAGCATATTTTTGTACAAAGGTCTATATAAAGGGTTGAATGAAGGGTCGAATGACGATCCGAATGAGCTGATGAACAAGGAAAATGAATAATGATTTGAATGGAGTGCTGAATGAAACCATAGCTCGTAATAATATTAATAAGCTTTCTAAGACATTTAATTTTTTTTTTTTTATATTGATATATCTAGAAAACTAATCATAACAAGGATCAAATTAAATGACATATTTGCATACTCATTTCGTCTCATCAAATAAATTGGTCAATCATACATTTTGGGCACTATCATATGATCCTTATCCTCCATTTAAGAGTTATCATGCCATCTATTACTCATTCACTAAGACATCATGACTTTTCATGTGTATTTATGTCTCTAAACTCATAATAAAGATTACGTTCAACCTATCCAAATTTTTACTTTGGACATGGTTGAATACATCACAAGCCATACAAATTCATAATTACGTAGTTCTAAGGTGGCACACGACTCAAGGTAGTTGAATGATAGCGTATCACTCATACGTGTGACATATCCCTCCATGATCATTCAGCCGCTCAAACGGACCTCACTTTAAACCTGCCCCCTACGTAAACCCTGCCTCATCTTGTTCATTCTTCATCTACCCTGAACCTATCAAACCCCATCGCCTGCAATTTCACGCATTCCCTCTATCCATCGACATCCCTTCAACATTTGCTCAAAATTCCAATCCGTCATGAGCCTGGTAGTTACCAGAACCTCCTTCGCATCCCCAAATTCAAAGATTGTCGTCAAATATTCTTACGAACTGGATGGGGTCCATTCCTTTGCCTCTGCCAAGATCATGACCATGAAATATCCCTTCTTTTCAAAAAAAGGGTTTGATGGTAAGACAACTAGGATCGGCCATCTCACTTTCGTTGTGATGGAAGAATCCATTGGATCATCCATGAAACTGCCTAGGGAAGTTTCCTGTTGGCACAAACATCTTCTCCTTCCATGGACAGAGATCTAGTTTTCTCTTAAAGATGAGTACAATCATGTTGTTGGCACCAAAGGGTTCCACAGGGAATGGGTTAAGTCTAAATATCTTAGGCCCCTGATTGTCATCATTAAATTGATCACTTGTGAAGGTAAGTTCTCCATTTTCAAAGCTTGTCATTTCCGATTATTGGCACATTTTTTTAATAATCAAGCCCTAAACTTTCCCTTCTATTTCCTGAAAAGCTTAGAAAACATGTCTAGTCAGGTTAGGAAGAATACTGTTAACCCTGCTGGAAGTTTGTACCATCATTGTCTTATAAAAATCCTGATCACTCACTAGTTGGAAGGAAAGGGGCAAACTTGGAAACGCTTTGTTTTTGAAACCCTGAACCCTCATCTAGTCAAGAATCCCATGGTCAAATCCCCTACCTCTCGTAAACGCCATTGTTTCCTAACCTATGGCAATGAACCAGCCCAAAAATCTTCCCAAAAAGAAAAGGTTGCCAAGTCTATCAGATTTAGTGAGGGGCCCTTGGGAGAGATACACCCTGATCATGCATATTCCCATGAACATGTTTTCCAAGACACCACCACGAAACCCCCATTATTTTCACTCATACCCACAAATTCAATAAGGGCTAATCACAACTAGACAGTTGACCTGACCATCATCTAGTCCGACGACCAGACCATTGTTCAGTCCATCAATCAGTCACTTGTTGAGCCAATGCACCCAGACAACCCTGACGACCAAGCAAATGAATCTGTCTTTTAGTCCCCTCGCATTGGCCAATTTATCAGCCAGTTTACTTAAATACCTTGTCTTGGAGCCTGCCTCTACACATATTGAAGATAAGGCTCCCGAGGCACACATTACAACTACTGATCCCGAACCATCTCCAAGGGGATCAAGCCCTCAAAAGGACCATGTGTCTTTAACAGAAGTATATGTTCCACTCCAACAGACTGTGGATAGATTAACTCAGGATGTAGCAGAGCTAAGAAGCCAGAATGAAAAGTATGAAGAGATCATTTATGGGCTTCGTCAAGAGAACAAGAACTTGCATTTCTAGGTAAAATGTGTGGAAAATTTAAATGAATCCAAAATAGCCTCCAACCTCTCTCTTCATTTGAAGCATGATAATTTGAAGGACCAACTTCAGAAGTTTAGAGCTAAAAGCACTTCCTTGTTAATTTTTCAGAATTTACTTCAATCTGATCTATGATCTTAACTGAGAGAAAAACATGTACATCATATCTACAACATATCAATCATGGACACAATAATGTAATCACACAAGAGACATAGAGTTTACTTGGGGAAAACCATAAAGGTGAAAAACCCCAATAACTTCCTTAGAGATAGATAGAGCAATGATACAACCCAAGCATAAGAGATAAACATCTCCTAGCAGCAGCTTCTCCTCCTCCACAAGTGCGCCACTCTCCAAAGACTATGTGTGAGAATAGAATGATGAAATAGAGTGCGGGAGGCACTCTATTTATACTTGACTTGACTTTCCTAATAACCTTTACTAGGTCGACCTCAACTTAACCACATAACACAATGCGGACTGGGCTGACACCTAATAGGGTGGTCTAATAACCCTTTGACCCACATGGCCAACCCCCAATAGGGTGGTCTAATAACCCTTTGACCCACATGACTTATACAGGGCCGACCCCAACAAGGTGGTCTAATAACCCATCAAGTATAAGTTACGACACTTACAATATAAATGATGACACTTCCGTATAGAGGAATAATAACATCTTTATAGGAATACAAACACTTCCGTATAGAGGAATAATACCATCTCTATAGGAGTACAATATACATATATGAAATACATTCCAAAGTTACAAATACATTAACACTCCCTCTTTACTAGGAAGGTATTTCTCGACACAGATCTGCTAGCACAAGTCTTCTTATCTGGATCATCATCAGCGAATCATCGTCATCATCACTGCTGTTGCTATCTCAATCAATCTTTGAATCTACTCATCATAGGAAGTTCTACAGAGCTAGTCCTTTTTCATACTGGATGTAGGCCCACCACCTGTAGGTCTTCATCATCACTGGCCATACTGTGGAATCCTCAGGACTTATTACATGCGTCACAAAACCTGGCTAAAGTATCCCAGGCTGTTACAAGCACACAACTCTACCTGTCGGATATCCTAGGAGCACATTACATGTGACTGCATCACAAAACCTAGATGTAGCATCCTAGGCTGTTACGAGCACACAACTCTACCTATTGGATCTCCCAGGAGCACATTACATGTGATCTCACAACAAAACCTGGCTGTAGCATCCCAGGCTGTTACGAGCACATAGCTCTACTATCAGATCTACCAGGAGCATACTACATGTGGTCATGGAAAAACCTAGCTGTAGAATCCCAAGCTGTTACGAGCACTCAGATCTACCTATCGGATCTCCCAGGAGGACATTACATGCCATAGGACAAAACCTCAAAAGAGCATCCCAGGTTGTTACAAGCACACAGCTCTACCTGTCGGATCTCCCAGGGCTGGATTATATGTCATCCCAAAGCAAAACCTCGAAAGAGCATTTTCCAGATATCCCGGGGCCACATTACATGCCATAGGAAAAACCTCGAAAGACTATCTGCAAACCTCCTAGGGCTGGATTCTATGCTGTTAGGAACCCGTGTCAAACCTTCTCTTTACTATGTTAGTATATTTTTGTTGGATGCATATGCTTTGTAAGTCATCCCGTAGTATTTGTTGATCCATAGTTTATATTAGCCCATAGTATTGACCCATAGTATTGGACGCATATGCTTTGTAAGTCGTCCCGTAGTATTACATGTCCCATGGTTTTGACTCATAGTATTGGGCATAGACTTAGTATATAAGTGTGTGTTGAGGTCATTGAAGGCACCATGAAGTTAATTGTATTGAGCTTGCTCAAAGGAGGTTGCCCCCTCGAAGTGCCCTGTGATCAATATAAAAGTGATTCTGGGTTCTGTTATTTTTGATATCTCATGTAATTGCATTAATTAATTATTGCAGTTCTTCACATCTGGTATCAGAGCACTTTCTTGGGCTCGTTGGGTGGAATTTCTGCGAAATGTTTTTTTTGCATCTGTTGCAAGTTCGGATCTGGGGATAACCCCTATCCGCTTAACTATGGGAAGTACTTGGGAATAAGCCCCAAAACTCATTGTGAGGAGTACCACAGGAACCCCAAAGTAGCTGGCCCATTGAGAGTACCTGCCAGCGAAAAAGGGCAACAACCCCTACCTGATTGACTAGTTCCCACCCATGAGGTAAACCGAGAGCTCTCATTTGTGGCATAGAAGTTATCAATTTTACCTAAGCCATGGAGTGAGGGGTACTGCCCCAATACGCAAGCCGTCAGACAACATTGGTGGTCGAGTGAATCCTCTGAACCGATAAGAAGCCGCACATACCTGGGGTCCATATCTATTTTCAACTGAACTGTTGCCAATCACTTCCACTCCAGTTTCCACTTCCCAAGACCAGAAATCCCACATTTGTCTATTTTTAGGGTTTTCCATAACTCCTTCAATTTTCACTCAAACACCTTCAAATTTTTCCATTGTGTTCCTTTCCTAATTCTTCTTCTTTGTCCCTCTCTACCAAATTTTCTCATTCTTTCACCACGCTTCTGAAATCCCCATTCTTTGCTTCCCTGTCCATAAGAAAGTGTCCAAAACCTGGTCAAACCCCAATTACCCATCTGATTTTTTCGCAAATCCAAATCTTCCTTTACTAAATAAGCTTTTGTTTGTGTTTTTCTTGGTTGTCACCCGCGTAGGAGAAAAAAACATGGAGGAAGCACTTGCAGCCATCCAAACCAAACTCCAAGATCTGCATGAAAAATTTGTCAGCCTCCATCTTCAGCATTCAACCATGAACAATAACGGACAGCTAGAATCTTTTGCAGCCACCAGGTTCTCTTCTTCCAGCAATTTTCATGGGCCGAAGCTTGATTTTCCTCGCTTTAATGGTACTAATCCGACTGGATGGATATACCAAGCAGAACAATATTTCAGTCTGCATAATACTTTTGATGTCCAAAAAGTTCCACTTGCGTCCTTTCATTTGGAACAAGAAGCCCTTCAATGGTACCGTTGGTACATCAAAGCTCATCCCAAGCCAAACTGGACAGATTTTTGCCAATTCCTTTTGCCACGATTTGGTCCTAGTGCTTTTAATGACTTCACAGGAGCACTCACTAAAATTCACCAAATTGGCACAGTGAGAGAGTATCAAATAGAATTTGAGAAACTGGCCAATCACACAGAAGGATTGTCTGATGAATTCTATAGGAGTTTTTTTATCAGTGGTCTCAAGGATGAAATCTGCTCAGAGGTCAAAATGTTCTATCCCAAAACAATGATGGAAGTCCTAGGGTTGGCTAAGTTGGTAGAGGAGAAGATCGCAACTCAACAATGCTCCAAACCCACCTTTGTTCCCTTCAGAAATATGGGTTCCCAACGACCTCCCATCATGCTTGCTCCTCAACCAACTCCTATCAAGCATTTGTCTGAAACAGAGATGCAGGAACACCGAGAAAAAGGACTTTGTTATAATTGTGATGAGAAATTCACTCGGGGACATAGATGTGTTCAACAAAAGCTCTATCTCTTGTATGTGGATTCTCCACTTGCCTCAGAACATGATGAAGAAGCTCTAGATACAGTAGATGATCAGGTCGACATTCAACACCCGCCTGTTGACACCCCATCTCAGGACGATCCACCCGATATCTCTCTCCATGTTATAACCAGTGTCACCACCCCACAAACAATGCGAGTCAGGGGATACTTCAAGAAGCTCCCTCTTACCATACTCATAGATTCTGGTAGCACTCATAACTTCATTGACCCTCGGATTGCCAAACAGGCTGATTGTTTTGTCCATCCTTGCTCCAACTTTGAAGTCATGGTTGCCAATGGGGGCACCTTAACTTGCAAGGGGAAGTGTCACAATGTGCGTATCTCTATGGAAGATTATCACCTACACTCTGACATGTTTGCCTTGTCCTTAGGCAGATGTGATGTGGTTTTGGGCGTTCAATGGTTATGCACACTTGGCCCCACCTTATGGGATTTTGCGGAACTTTGGATGCAGTTTTCAGTCAATGGGGCACAACACAAATTAATGGGATTACAACCAGGGTCTCTTCGCATCATCAATTCACATCTCCTGGAAAAAATCCTTAAGAATAATTCACATGGTGTCATCGCTTAACTCCATTCCATTCAGATGCACCCATCAATGATCTCCACTACTTCCTTGGATAGATATGCAGGTGTCCTTGTTGAACCAATGAGCTTGCCGCCTTCAAGAGACCTTTCCGGTAAGAATTTAGTCGCATCTACCTCTCAGTAGGAACTGATGGCTATTTTGCATGCAGTACAGAAGTGGCAGCCATACCTATTAGGGAATTATTTCTGCATCAAGACTAATCTCTAAAGTCTGGAAAATTTTCTGGAACAATGGGTCTCCTACCCAACACACCTGAAATGGGTTATCCAACTCATGGGTTATCCCTATGTGATCACTTACAAGAAGGGTAAGGACAATATGGTGGTAGATGCTCCTTCTCACACAATTGATGACCCAGTTTCTCTTACAACTCTTTCTCTACTTGTTCCAAATTGGTTGCAATATGTTCAACAGGGCTATCTCTTCTAGGAACTCCATGCTTCTTCATCAGCAGGGAACTCTGGTTTCTTCAAAATGTATGATTGAGAACAATGTAACTTCTTTTGGAAGGGATTGAAAATGACAATTCAACATATGGTCGCTGACTGTGATACTTTCCAGGTCAACAAGGGTGAAACGACACTCCTTTCAAGATTGCTCAAACCCTTGCCCATCCCCACACAGCTTTGGCCAACTATTTCTATGGATTTCCTAGCAGTTCTCTGGTGGTACAATACCACATCTCAAAGGACACCATATGAAGCAGTCTATGGACAGACACCGCTAGTTCTTCTTCCATACACCCTTAGCAGCTCCCCAGTTCTAGGAAATTGACTCGGTTCTTCGAAACCGTGATCAGATTCTTCTCATTATGCAGGAAAATCTTCACATGGCCAGAATTCACATGAAACAACAAGATGATTAGCACCGTTCTGAGTGCATTTTCCATGCAGTTGATAGGGTTCTTCTTCGTCTATATCCTTCCAAGCAATCCTCCCTGACACTCCAAAGGCGTCAGTGGCCCGAAATGCAAACCAAGGATGCTACCGGGGAATCACTCCTTCATATTCTAAAACAATTTCTCCAACCAAAGCTTTGAGGACAAAGCTTTTTCTAACGGAGAGGGGATGTTAGGAACTCGTGTCAAGCCTTCTCTTTACTATGTTAGTATATTGTTGTTGGATGCATATGCTTTGTAAGTCGTCCCGTAGTATTTGTTGATCCATAGTTTATATTAGCCCATACTATTGACCCATAGTATTGGATGCATATGCTTTGTAAGTCGTCCCGTAGTATTACATGTCCCATGGTTTTGACTCAAAGTATTGGGCATAGACTTAGTATATAAGTGTGTGTTGAGGTCATTGAAGGCATCGTGAAGTTAATTGTATTGATCTTGCTCAAAGGAGGTTGCCCCCTCGAAGTGGCCTATGATCAATATAAAAGTGATTCTGGGTTTTATTATTTCTAATATCTCATGTAATTGCATTAATTAATTATTGCAGGTTCTTCACATATGCTTATCTGCACAACATGTCCATGGCCATAGAGTATCAAACTGATACTCACCATACATCATCCTGATGTACACATGATCATCCTGATCATCATCACTGCATCATCCTGATGCATGTCATTTGGAGTAACATCTTGAAGCTTGTCATCCATGATCATCCTAATCATATAATGCATCTACCTAATGCATACCAAGTATATACTTGATACATATCATCATACATGATCCACCTGATCATACAATGTATCCACCTGATACATACACAGATACATGATCTACCTTATCATACAATGTATCCACCTGATATATATCAACATACATGATCTACCTGATCATGCAACGTATTCACTTGATACATATATAGATACATTGTCCAAGCATCCAACATGATGCATATACATATACATGATCTAACTGATCATAAAAAGCATCCAACATGATGCATATACATATGCATGAACCAAGCATCCAACATGATGCATATACAAATATATCAAGCATCCAACATGATGCATATATAGAGCAGTAACTGGAGCATCATCCTGATGCTTATCATCCAACGCTTACATCCACAGCCATGGGAAGGATCCTCCTCTCACCATGCTTGGAATGGCTCCAGCAAATGTGTCCATCACTTCTTCTTCAAAGTGTCATCAATCTGGAGAACACCAAGCCTCTCTCTGAAGTACTCGAACTTCACTCTAGCTAGTGGTTTCGTCAACACATCTGCAATCTACTCATCCATCACAACATACAGGAGCTTCACTGCTCCTCTCTACACCATATCCCTGATATAGTGATATTTGATCTCAATGTGCTTCGACCTGTCGTGGAACACTGGGTTCTCAAACAATTTCACACAACTTTGGTTGTCACAAAAGATACCAGTAGCATACAACGGGAGATCAAATAACTCAGACAGTAGCTTCCTCCGCCATTCTACCTCACAACTAGCCGAACAAGCTACAAAATACTCTACCTCGACTGTACTCAGTGCTACGTAGGACTGCTTCCTGCTAAACCAAGAGATCACACCACATCCCATACTGAAGCAACATTTCCTGCCCAGTCCGAATCAACATAACACTGCAGGTTAAACATTTGATTCGCATCATACTTGAGCCCATAATCAATTGTACCCTTCAGGTACCTTAGAATATGCTTTACATCAACCAAGTCAACACCTTTGGCATCCGTCAGGAACTGGCTCAATGTGTTCATTGCAAAGCAAATATCTGGTCTAGTGTTCGTCAGGTACATCAAGGACCCAATCATATGACGATACACAGTGACATCAACCAGATCAGATGAAGCATCACACAGAAGCTTCAGGTTTGATGCCATAAGTGTGGAAATGGCCTTGCATTCCATCATTCTGAACCTCTTCAGGATCTCTACTGCATACTTCCCTTTTCCAAGGAAGATCCCATCTGCACTCTGCCACACCTCCATTCCTATAAAATAGTACATCATCCCCAAGTCCTTCATCTCAAACTCGGAAGCAAGCTTCCTCTTGGTATCAGCAATCAAATTATCCTCACCTATTACAAACAGGTCATCCACATACAACAGTAGTATCACTGGATTTCCATCCTCAACCTTGTAGTAAAGGTTGGAATCCACTTTTCTCTTGGTAAAGCCCAAACTAGATAGAAAGTTGTCTATCCTACCATACCAAGTCCTAGGAGCTTGCTTCAAGCCATATAAGGCTTTCTTTAACCTACATACATATGACTTTCTGTCATGTGTCTCAAAACCAAGTGGCTGCTCCACATACACTTCCTCTTCGACTACACCATTCAATATGGCTATCTTGACATGCATCTGGTGTATCTTCCATTTCATCACTACAGCCAAAGCAAGTACTGATCTGATGGAAGTGTACCTGGTTACAGGAGCAAAAGTTTCTTCATAGTCTATTCCTTCTTTCCACGAGCTACAAATATTTCTTTGTATTTCTTTATGCTGCCATCTTCAGCATGCTTGATCTTGTAGATCCACTTGGAAGTCACTACAGACTTCTCTTCAGGTCTTGCAACTGCATCCCAAACATCTTCATGATCAACTGGTACTCCTCGATCATGGCATTCTTCCCAGATCCTGGGAACTTCAATATCTTCAATATTTTCAATAGATAACTTTGTTGCTGAACAAATGTTGTAGTCCTTCTTTTGTAGGTGATGGTATATGATCTTTCCTACAAAACAAGTTAAATTGCATCATTAGAAACATCTCATAGTTTTCAGAACAAATTCTTACATCTGAAGAAATATGTCATACAATGATGCAATTATCTTTAGCCAATGCTTCAATACAACATTTATCCATATCCTGTAACTTTCTAGATACCTTCCAATCTCTACCAGAACATTGTTAAGAGTGTGCACAACTCCCAATATGTCAGCAAAGAGGTTTCATTCTAGATAAGTAGCAATGGAATGTTGTACAATGCCATAGGCCACTTACCCATCATATGCAAATTAGTAGTATACTATTCATTAATGCAATTATTCTAATATGGATAATGCACACCCTAAGTTTAGGAACATAAGCATATGCATCATTGAACAATACTATTTAAACAAACAAATATGCAAGAAATGAAAATTAAAATACTTATCTTTGTTTGGTTGTAGGGTTGACTCCCTCTAAGTCTTTGCTTCCTTTTTATAACTCCATTTTGATGTGGATTGTGAGAAGTGGTCAAAAACCTCTGAATATCTGCATCCTTGCAGGAACTACTGAAGTGTGCTCCCTCTTGATTTTTGCTTCCTGGATTACCTGTCCTTGAACTTATATCCATCCTTAATCACTATGCATGCTTATTAGTATCATCATTGTGTTATCCTCGAGGTCTCATACATAATCACACATTCATTAGTATAATATTAATACTATCAAAACACAATAATCTTAAACATGTATAGTCATGATCATTTCAAACACAAATAATAAACATTAGTGTTCAAGGTTTCAGGGAAGACTTCTTTTACTCATGGATATTCTTATTTGATCATAGGACTCTTTTGGTTAGTCAAATCATCAATCAAGATAAGAGACATAATTTGCATAAACCCTTGATTTCCTACATTTCTAACTTTATGAATAAACATAACCAATCATACCAAGTATACTTATATAAGGGATCCTAACAGAAGGTAATATTCTAACTTGATATAGGAAAAACATACCTGGATTACTATGTTAGCTAGTTATGTCTAACATACCCGCATGATGCCTTCTGGTTCTCTTCAATGACTTGTGCTAGTAAGCTGCATGTCTCATAAGTTAACCATTGTAGAGCCAAGTTATACATACCTTGTAAGTAGATATTCTATGTGATCCATGACAATGGATGAATCTTTGTCTTCATGTCACCATGATCGTATGTTATTGAAGTAGAACATGGTTTGTCTTTCTTGGTTTACCTTTCATGTTAGCGAACAACATAAACCTCATACAACATCACAATCCATTAGTACAATCATAAGTGTCAAAACCTTAATCAATGAATATCTTCTATCATGTATTCATAATTTTATTACGGTGATACGATAAGTCTAGTAATTAATCAAGATTGTACTAACCGTAATGATATGAAGACAAACATATCATAAAATTAACCATGAACAGAATTCGAAACATACCTGTAAGTCATACCTGTCGAGATTGCTTGTAATCTTCTTATGTAAGTCCTTAGCCTCATTTCCCTATGAAACAAGAACTTCTTCGCTTATGTAGGTGACCAATCCATTATCTTCTAGGATTAACCCAATCCACTTGATTTGCAGAAATTGGATCTGGAGTTGGATTAGGGTTTTTCAGAGAAACCCTAAAATTTCAAACTTTGAATTTCAAACTTCTTAAAGGATAGAAAGATGCACCTTTCTGATCTGGTCAAGCTGGTATACTCAGAATTTGAAAACTACAAAGTTTCACCCCTCAAAATTGCCTTTTAGTTTTCTGGATTCACTAGGGAGGACCCTGAATTAGGGTTTGTGTTTCCGAGAGCTTCACCCAACCAAAAATTTTAATTCAAATCCATAAGCTTCTATTTTTCTGAGGAGCTTCCAGTCGTGGTCACAGATTTACAAAATTCCAATTTTTGCAGAAGCCCTAATTTTCCATCTTTCCGATCAAAGTCGCGAACTGGGGTTTGATCAAGCCCGACCTTATTCCCAACCAAAAAATCTCATCTTGGTCTCTAAATTTTGATTTTTATGAGTAGCATCCAGCCGTGGTCTCCGATTACAAAAATTCCAACTTTGTCTGAAACCCTAAATTCCCGAAGCCATGAATGAAGCTGCTCAAAAATAATTCTATTTTGACAGAAATATGCACCTGATTGTTTCTGGTGTAACTCCGAACTTTCAAATCCACAGGGTATATATTTTTTTTTTGTGGTAGCCTGACCTATCATCTTTCGAACCCCATAGGTCTGACCGCAAATGGATTTCTAGAGAGAGAGTTATTCCAAGTGTCCCAACGTGACCTGTTTATGGGAAAAAACATGAGATCGAACTTGTACAGCGTGCCACATGTCACTGGTTCAGTGTCGGCCTATGAAAAAGTTACCTGAGAAATTAACATCCATACACTACCTGTCACATTTTAGGAAATTTCATTTGGATCTTCCAATCCCAAGTTATGACCCTTTTTCGTAGGTCACCTGTTTATGACTCTGGAAGAGGCAGAAACCCTAGATTGTACAGATCATAAAACACAAAGTACAACAAATTAGAAGTTTGCATTTGGACACAAGGTACATGGAGATCTGATATTCGACCTATAAAAGATTCAGATCTGAAATATTTTCGAAACTGGATTTATAGCGAAAGTGCTACGATGACCGGTTTTTTCTATATCAAGCCCTAGCATTGCAAGTGCAACAAGTGTCATACATGCCATACCATGCCTTCTTTCAAGCTAGCTCTGATAACATGTTAATTTTTAAGAATTTATTTCAATCTGATCTAGGATCTTAATTGAGAGAACAACATGTATAGCATATCTATAGCATATCAATCATGGACACAATAATGCAAGCACACAAGAGACATAGAGTTTACTTGGGGAAAACCATAAAGGTGAAAAACCCCAATAACTTCCTCAGAGATAGATAGAGTAGAGATACAACCCATTAATAAGAGATAGACATCTCCTAGTAGTAGCTTCTCCTCCTCCACAAGTGTGCCACTCTCCAAAGAGTGTGTGTGAGAATAGAATGATGAAATAGAGTGCCTCTCGCACTCTATTTATACTTGACTTGACCTGCCTAATAACCTTTATTAGGTTGGCCTCAACTTAACCACATAACACAATGCTGACTGGGCCGACACCCAATAGGGTGGTCTAATAACCCTTTGACCCACATGACTTATATAGGGCCGACCCCAACAAGGTGGTCTAATAACCCATCAAGTATAAGTTACGACACTTACAATATAAATGATGACACTTTCGTATAGAGGAATAATAACATATCTATAGGAATACAAACACTTCCGTATAGAGGAATAATACCATCTCTCTAGGAGTACAATATACATATATGAAATACATTCAGAAGTTACATATACATCAACATTCCTTGTCTAAGTTGAAGGCAGCTGCTACCGTAGCTCAGCCTTCTTCCTAAATTTTTCTTTGTTTGCTCATTGGGACCTGTCATATCTCCGGTTTGGGGGAATGTTGGTGTCCATTTTGTTACAATTTTTGAACATCAAATACATTCTAATTGGAATTACTTTAACCATTTTTTATGTAATAAGGTACTCTCTTCGCCATTTAGACCGCCAAATGGATTAGGTATGTATATATTCACACATCACATAAATTTTGGGTAAAATCATCATTTTCTGATATATTGATGTTTAAATTAATATTTATTGGCTTGCTTGGAAAATATATTTCATTTTATAGGTTGTGGCTCTCAAATGAACCTTCACTCAGATGTGTATCTATGTTGCAAATGATTATTCATATTCATCCCGCCATTCAGACCCGCATTCATCCCGCAAGATCGTTGGTTGAGATATTCTCGGGCCGTTAGGAAGCAAACCCTCATATGGGTTTTGTTTAGAGTGTGGCCCCTATGGTGCATGAGCTGGTGTTCTGGAATATTCCCTCTCCTGCACACTTAGCTCGACAGTGCATTTCTCTTCCACGTCATAGGAAGATCGACATCTCAACGATTGTGTGAAGGAAACTGATCCCGTGGAACATGGTGGATGATCTGTGCACTGTCATAACTGTTATGAGGCCATTTCCTTGCTTATGTGTTGTCACGAGCTGCTGAGCAGAGCCATTTTGGGCATTTAAGATTGTCTATTATTAGAGCAGTCGACCACTAAAGGGTTGAATTGCTTCCCCCAGATTGTAAATTTGTATATATAGTCATCTTCGTCACTGAGACGAGTTAGTTTGAGTCTTAGTCTTAGTTTATGGAGTCTTAGGAATTTTTAGTCATCAAATAGATACAGGAACTCTGTAATTATGTTAATTTAATATAATACTGTTTCAGTCAGATGAGAGTTGCATAAAATGTGTGGTGATTGATTGATTAAGGTGCAACCCTTGATTGCTGAGAAGGGCCCCTCAACAAGCAGTGGTCTTCCGTTTGTGCATATAATTTGTTTTTGTCTTCTGTAGATAAGTTGTGTATTTATTTAAGTTATGTATTTATTTTGTATATGATATCTCTGTTCTGTAATGTATATGTTGTTTTACTGCTTATGTAAATGATACCTCTGTTTTATAATATGTATGTTTTACTTGTTGTTTATATTAATAACATTTCCAGAATGTAATTGGTGACCGGTCACGTTTAGTCTATTTAGTTTGCTTAAATAGTTTAGTTCATCTAGTTTGCTTAAATAGTTTAATTCCTCTAGTTTATTTAGTTTGCTTCAATGTTTTAGATTGCTTAGTTTGCTCAGATTCTAGTTAGCTTAACCTTCTAAGTTCACTCATAGTTCATTTTAAGTTCAATAGTTTCTTTCCTGTAGCAGAAGATTAGCTTTAGTTACATTTTTGTCTCATTTTAGGATGAGATAGAAATAGCTAGTTTCCTAAATGTTGATTAACATAGATGGATTTTTCTTATTCTAGCTCTTAATTAGCTTATTCGTTGCTTCCTTTGCAGTGTAGGATCACATGCATTAACCAACTGGTAGTTAAGATCATCCAATCTTCCTCTTCCTTTAGTTTAAATCGTTTTCTTCCATCAGGACTGTCATTCAGACAGTCATCCGGATCGGCATTCGGACCTCAATACTTCCTGCATTGTTTTTTTTATGCTCAATTAGAATCCAGTTTCTTAGGTTTTTCAAATTGTAATCTCTCTTAACCTTAATTAGTATTCTTAGGTTTCATTAAGATCTTCTTTTATATTACATAGAGTTTTAATTAAGTTTTATCATTCTTAGTTCCCATCTCATCTTCTTTAACTTTGCTTTAACTGCTTTTCAAAATTATGTCTTTCATGTTTGATTTGGCAAAATGTTACTGTCTCAGAACTTGCTAGGTTTAGTCTTAGGGTAGTTCATTATATGTCCTTAAGATTTATTTTTGGATTAGAATTAATAATTTCATTCTCCAAGTATTTTAGTTTTGATAGTTTCTTCATTGAACATAGGAATAGTTTCCCATTCACACATATAATAAAGATGTTCTTGAAATAAAGTTTGGTTCAGAAATAAATATATTTATTAATTTTTCTACTTGTTTCTATATTTCATTAGTTATACCTCATTTTGCTTATAGGTAGGTCATAATGTTTAAATTTAATTGTAATTGGTCTCTTTGTAGTTTACATCTCTTTGTTGTTTTTAGGTTATATTTATTTCCATTTTGTTTTGTTGTTACATTTGAAAGTCACTTTGATACATTCACTCTATTTCCTATCAGATTTGACGTACAAAATCAAGGAGAATGGAATTAGACACTTAGTGTAGCCTTGAAGTATTGATTGCATGCGTGAATAGTTGTTGAATTCACTAAGTAATTGTAGTTTCTGTTTCAAGTCAAGTAGTTTCCAATTCCATCAAAACAGTTTTGGTTCGATTTAGTTGCACTTCTTAAGAAATAATATTTTCATTTTTATATCTTTCAGTTCTCATCAATAGAATAGAGTAGCAAAGCTTGATACTATTGTGATATGTTAACTTCACTAGGTTTAATTAGTTCCATTATTTTTTTTTTCTAAAGTTTGGCTCGGTTTTTCATTTTGAAAGATCTTTCGATCTTTTCTTTATTAAACATTTCTAAGGTCTGACAAGCAAAAACTTAGGTTCCATTCTAACTTAGCATATAGTGTGCCACAACTCTAAGATTACCAACCTTGGTTGATAATTAAATATTCTGGTGATTCCTTAAGACAGTAAATACACCTCAATAGAAATCACCATAGGTAATTACACTTTTTTTATAGCTTTTATGTGGTTGATGTCGCTGATACTAATGTGGTACTGGGAGTGCAATGGATGTACTCTATAGGGGAGCATACAATGAGAACATAGGGTTTTGAGAGAAAAGCACACCTATCTGAATCAAGTAGTGACTTCCCACAATATGATCTCCATATTGATGCATGGAGATATTGAGTAGGCTACTGAATGTTACATCACTTCACCCAAACTAAAAATAAATATTTCAAAACATGCCAAGGAGATCAGGTAGATACTACACAAATATGAAAAGGTTTTTGGAGACCTCCCTCCTTAAAGGTCACCTGATAGAAGAGTTGAGCACACCATTGTTTTGGAGGTGGGAACTTCACCTATAGAAATCCCACCATATAGAAATCCCGAAAGGTTCAGAGAGGAGATTGAAAAGTTGATTCAAGAACTCTTGGAGTTGGGACTCATTAGACCAAGCTCTAGTCCCTATGCTTCATCATTCTTGTCACATCTGTTCTACGTGATTTTTTTTTTAATAAAGACTTCCAATCAATTAATAATGCAGAAAACACCAGCTCTAGCTATTGCTGCAGCAGGTGTAACTCTTAAGTAAAAAGTTAACATGCAAGGACAACTCATGTGTCAGCAATCACATAAGCACTATGTCCTAAACACTTACGACAATATAAAGTGATAAGAGATAAAGTCATTAATAACTATATTAACCTCTATTAATATGTGATTACACAGTGACCATATTTTTATAGCATTAATTGAATATCATGTTAACTTAACATGCTTATATGTTCCCAACATATAACCTATGTGTTTGTATTAATTTAGCCCTAGCATTACTTGCAAAGTACCAGGCTAAGGTATAATAGATTATGAGCATAATTAGAGTACTTATGTCTATGCAATTATAATCAATTAACCGACAATGGAGAATATCATGTCATGTTGCAACATTAGGATTAACCTAATAATGATATACATACATTAATTCCATCAATAGTGTGACACATATAAAACATATTGCTATGAGCCACACATAACATTTCCCCACCATATTAATCATATATTAGGATGCCTTGAGTTTATAATTAAATAAATACATACATATATATATATATATATATATATATATATATATATATATATAAACACACACATATATATATCCTATCTCTAAATTCTGGACCATGGCTTAAATGCCAACATATTAAATAGTAATAATATATTATATATATATATATATTATATATATATATATATATATAATATATATATATATATATATATGTCCCAAACAGAGGACTAAGGCTTAAAATGCCTAGGTTTCAATACGTTTCAAAGTTGCGCCACTATGTTATGATGCCGATCCAAACACAATGATACGTAATGTCATACCATGACATCACTATCAACATAATCCACGAATAAACAAAGATAAACGACTAACGTTTCAAGAAACGGCTTGGAGTTTGTAAAAAATATGATTACCATGTAGACATGGACAACACACGTAAGATCCATAAATGAAAAGAGTGTTGGCACTGCATGTTTCGACGGGTGGCCTGGGTGGTGACGTGGTGAATCCACACAGGCTAAACAAAACCTCTTCACATGTTTTGACCCCCAGCTGGCTTACTATTTGGAAGGTAAGTGAATGCCCTAGATCTCGTGGAAGGCTCGACAACTGCATTGTGGTTTGGTCTATGTGAATAGTGGTTGGTATACATTAAATGAACTCCCACCTCCAAACCAGCTCAGAACGATGTGCTACCAACTCCGAGAGTTGTACTGTGTATTCTACATAGGCTCCATTAAATTCGTCAATTGATCTTCACCATTGATCTCAGCATGGTTGGTTTATTCGCAAGCGTGATACCTGAATCGTCGTTGATCCAAGACTCTATGGTCTTCTCACCCAGCTATCCATGACTTAATCCATAACTCTTCAGAAACTAGGGTTAGTAGTGACCATTACCTTCCCTGTCTGGTGCCCATAGAAATGTAAAAGGGTTGACGTTCGATGACAGTTAGTGTTGCTACATTAAGGTTCTCTATAGAGGGATGTTGCCCTGCACAGTGAGCTTGTACAACATAAACCAGAGGGGATGGCTTCGAAGCCATGCCAATACCCCGAATAGCACAACAAAATTGTTGGCGTTTGCTACTACATGCATTGGTAAGTAAAATTCGCATAGCTCTTAACCTTGTCACTGCAATTTTTAAACATTTATGCATCTCTGAGCTTGACTAATGTTTGTCGGTTGCTAACTATGTGCTCAGGTGAGCCGTGGCAATGAAACTCCTCTTCTTACAGGTAAAGTGTTTTGCAACAACCCGTAATGCAAGCTGTGGTAAAAGGTAAGTAGTTACATTTTTACTTATTACTCGTTTAACCTCTCATCATTGTTTTGCAGGTCAGCATGAAGGTGGTGGAAGCTAACGAATGCGGAGTGACTCCACAACCGATGTTGAACATGGGGACAAGGTGCCCTAAACTGCCAGCTAACTTGTGACTACTTGCATCCTAGGTGGCTTGTTGGTTGTGGAGCTTGTTCTCCAGATTCAAAGATATTAGTATTTAGATGTGTCCATACCCCAAGTTTGGCTATGATGTCGGCATGACCCTAAGGGGGTCTAGGGGAGTGTCCACACCCTCGGCTGGGGGGCGTGGGGGCTAGTGGGCCCCTGTCGGGTGTTCGGGGGCAGCGCCCCTGAGAAAGGGGGTTTGGGGGAAATGCCCCCAAGTTATAGGGGTTCAGGGGCAAAGCCCTTGAGAAGGGGGTTTGAGGGCAACACCCCCAAGAAAAAATTTTGGGCCTGTTTTTCGCCAGTTGTTTTGCGGGCCCATGGTTTTGGGTAACCCGTGGTATTTTCCCATTGTATTTCCCTATAAAAGAAAGACATTGTAACATGGCTAGGGTTAATGATGTATTAGGTTTTATGCATTGTAAAGATCTCTGAGATCGGGAGAGAGACTGTGAGATAGTGAAGAGGAAGTGCATCGATTGTGTTGCAGGTTGTATCCCTTCACTTTGTTGGATGGAATAATAATAAGGACTGGTAACTTTAGTGTGGACGTAGCCCAAGTTGGGGTGAACCAATATATATCTGTGTCTCTCTTGTAATGTGTATGTGATTATATTTGCATTTTTGTTTATTGTTATTGCTCTGTGATCCTATTTTTTTAACATTTGGTATCAGAGCCAAAGGTTTATGTGGCAGATAAACCCATAGGAAGCTAGGGTTTCTGGTTCGAGTAGGAGCAATGGTGGAAGAAGGAAAGTTTAAGGTCAAGAAGTTTAATGGCGAAAACTTCCAGTTATGGAAGATACAAATGGAAGACTATATGTACCAGAAGGATCTATTCCTACCGTTGGGTGGAAGAGCAAAACAGCCGGCGGCCATGAAGGATGAAGAATGGGAGGTTCTTGAAAAAAAGGCTCTGGGAACAATACAGTTGAGCCTGGCTTCGTTGGTGGCTTTCAATATCTCAAAAGAAACGACAATGAAGGGTTTGATGAGCGCACTGGGGTAAGCTATAAGAAAAACCCTCGGCCTCCAACAAGGTATTTCTAATGAATCATTTATTTAATATAAAGATGTCTGAAGGTGGATCTGTTACTGATCATTTAAATGAGTTTAATATGGTTACAAATTAGCTATGTTCTGTAAGTGTGAAATTTGATGATGAGGTTAGGGCTCTTCTAATCTTGTGTTCATTGCCAGAAAGCTGGAATAGCTTGGTCATGGCTGTAAGTAACTCTGTATCTAGTTCAAACACCTTGAAATTTGATGATGTTATTGGTGTTATTCTTAGCAAGGAAATGCAAAGAAAAAGCATAGATAAGACATGAGGTAATGCGTTGACCATGGAGAGCAGGGGAAGACAAAAGGAGAGAGGAAAGATCCAAGGTAATCATGGCAAGTCTAAAATGGGTAGATCCAAGTCTAGATTGAAAAAAATAGAGTGCTGGAACTATGGAAAGAAAGGACATCTAAAGAAAGACTGCAGATCTCTAAAGAAGAAAGGAGATGCAGAGAAGGAAACTACCCAGGAAGCAAATGTAGCAGGTGATGTGTTACAAGATGATTTGATTCTTGCATTAGATAATACTATTGATTATTGGGTAGTAGATTCAGGAGCTTAATGTCATGCTACACCCCATAAGAAATACTTTCATGAGTATGTTCCTGGCGATTTTGGACATGTTTTATTGGGTGATGATGAGCCATGTAAAATTGTTGGAATGGGTAAGGTATGGATAAAAGTTAAGAATGGAACTGACTGGCTGTTGAAAGATGTTAGGCATTTTTCTGCTATGAAAAGAAATCTCATCTCAACAGGGCAGTTGGGAGATGGTGGCTGTCTATCTACATTTGGAGAAAAGTGGTGGAAGATCAATAAAGGATCAATGGTGATAGCAAAAGGAGACTGGATAGGTACGTTGTATTTATGTCCTCATAATACTAACCATTCTATCTCTTTAGCTTCCACAGGAATAGATATAGCATTGTGGCATCATAGGCTTGGCCACATGAGTGAGAAGGCGATGCAGATTCTCCACTCAAGGAAGTTGTTTCCAGATTTGAAGCAGGCAAGTTTGGAATTTTGTGAAAACTATGTTTATGGAAAACAGAAGAGAGTCAGATTTCTCAGGGTTGGGAAACAGAAGAAGAATGAAAAGTTAGAGCTAGTGCATACAGATGTATGGGGACCAGCTCAGGTACAATCTTTTGGTGGCTCTCATTATTATGTTACATTTATTGATGATGCAACTAGGAAAACTTGGGTCTATTGCATTAGACAAAAATATGATGTGTTTGCTACTTTGAAGAAGTGGAAAGCTTTGGTTGAGAATGATACAGGGAAAAGGTTGAAGTGTCTCAGATTTGATAATGGAGTTGAGTACTGTGGCAAGGAGTTTGATAGTTACTTTTCATACCATGGGATTCGTAGAGAGAAGATATTCCCAGGAACACCACAAGAAAATAGTGTGTTAGAAAGGATGAACAGAACGATCATGGAGCGTGCAAGGTGTATGAGACTGCATGCAGGGTTGCCCTTATAGTTTTGGGTGGATGCTGTAAATACTGTTGTTTATTTAATAAATAGAAGACCTTCAAGTGCTTTGGATGGTGGTATTCTAGAGGAGGCATGGATAGATAAAAGGGTAAACTACTCATTTCTGAGAACGTTTGGTTGTGAAGCATTTGTCCATATTGATAAAGAAAATAGAACAAAGCTTGAAGCTAAATCCAAGAAGTGTCCCTTTATTGGATATGGGGTTGATGAATTTGGTTATCGCTTATGGGATTATGAAAATAACAAAATCATCAGGAGTAGAGATGTGATATTCAATGAAAATGTCATGTATAAAGATCAGTTGCAGGGAAAGAAACAGGAAAAGGAAAACACAAAGTACACAGTACTTGATGAAATTACAGAAAATGAAGTTCCAAAGGTGCCAGAAAATAAAGAACATCAGCAAGTGCCTGAAACTCTTGCAACTGTAAGAAGATCTACCAGGTTAAGTAGACTCCTTGAACGATACTCTCTTTCAATGTATTATTTGTTGATGACTGATGCCGGTGAACCAGAATGTTATGAAGAAGCAATGCAGGTGGAAACTAGAAAGAAGTGGGAGCAAGGCATGAATGAGGAGATGGACTCATTGGTAGGAAACTAGACTTGGGATTTGGTTTAGTTGTCTGCTGGTAAAAGAGCATTGCAGAACAAATGGATTTATAGGTTGAAGGAAGAAGAAGGAGGTAAGAAGCGGTATAAGGCCAGACTTGTTGTAAAGGGGTTTGCACAGAAGAAAGGTATTGATTTTGATGAAATATTTTCTCCTATTGTTAAGATGACTTCAATTAGGACTATCTTAAGTCTAGTGGTGGTAGAAGATTTGCATCTTGAATGGTTAGATGTAAAAACAGCCTTTCTCCATGGGGATTTCGATGAAGAGATATATATGCAGCAGTCACAAGGGTATGAGGTCAAAGGTAAGGAGAACTTGGTATGTAGGTTGAAAAAGTGTTTGTATGGCTTGAAGCAAGCTCCAAGGCAGTGGTATTTAAAATTCGATAGGTTTATGACAGAACAAGGTTATAGTAGATGTCATTCTAACCACTATGTTTATTTCAAGAAGCTAGACAATGAAAGATATATTATCTTGTTATTGTATGTGGATGACATGCTTGTTGCAGGGTCTAACATGCAGGATATAAATGTACTCAAAAGGAAGCTAGCTAATTCATTTGCGATGAAGGATTTGGGTGCTGCAAGGAAAATCCTCGGTATGAGATAAAGAAGAGACCAGAAAAATCGCAAATTGACATTGTCTCAGAGCGAGTACATACAAAAGGTGTTGGAGAGGTTCATAATGCAGAATGCAAAACCAGTAAGTACACCTTTGGCCAACCATTTCAGTCTAATTAAGGAAATGTGTCCCGAGACACAGGAAGAGACAGATTACATGTCCAAGATTCCTTATCAATCAACAGTTGGCAGCTTGATGTATGCCATGGTGTGCACAAGACCAGATATTGCACAAGCAGTGGGAGTTGTGAGCAGATATATGAACAATCCAGGTAAAGAACACTGGAAGGCAGTACAGTGGATTCTCAGGTATTTGAGAGGTACCACCACTCAAGCATTATGTTTTGGAGGTTCAGACACTATTCTACAGGGATATGTTGATGCAGATATGGCAAGTGATAAGGATAGCAGGAGGAGCACCACAGGGTATGTGTTTACTGTAGGTGGAACAACAGTAAGATGGATTTTGAAACTGCAGAAGGTTGTTGCACTTTCAACAACATAAGCAGAGTATGTTGCTATTACAGAGGCTAGTAAAGAGATGTTTTGGTTGCAGAGGTTTATGGAGGAAGTGGGTAAGAAGTAGAAGGATAGCAGATTGTATAGTGACAGCTAGAGTGCCATTCATCTTGCAAAGAACTCAACATTCCATTCCAGGACTAAACATATACAACTCAAGTACCATTTCATATGCTCTGTTCTGGAAGATGAACTGTTGAAGCTGGAAAAGATACATACTAGCCAGAATCCTGCAGACATGTTCACAAAGGTAGTGACCAGAGAGAACTGAGTTCCTGCTCGGTTTCAACTGGCCTTCTAGTATGAAGGTGGAGAGGAGAAAGTTTCCAAGTCCAAGTCCAGCAAGTGCAGCAGCGGTAGAGTTGTTGTGATTAGCCTCCAAGTGGGAGATTGTTGGTTGTGGAGCCTGATCTCCAGATTCAAAGATATTAGTATTCATCCATGTCTGTACCGTAGGTTTGGTTATGATCCCGGCACAAACCTAAGGGGTTCCGGGGAGTGTCCACACCCTCGACTAGGGGGCATGAAGGCCCTCATTGTGGGTTCGGGGGAAGCACCCCGAAGAAAGGGGGTTTGGGGGCAGAGCCCTCAAGAATGGGGTTTGGGGGAAACGCCCCCGAGAAAAATTTTTGGGGTTGTTTTTCGCTAGCGGTTTTGCGGGCCCATGGTTTTGGGTAATCCATGGTATTTTCCCATTGTATTTCCCTATAAAATAAAGACATTGTAACACGGCTAGGGTTAATGATGTATTAGGTTTTATGCGTTGTAAATATCTCTAAGATCGAGAGAGAGACTATGAGATAGTGAAGAGGAAGTGCAACGGTTTTGCAACAATTTGTATCCTTTCACTTTGCTGGATGGAATAATAATAAGGACTGGAAACTTCAGTGTGGACGTAGCCCAAGTTGGGGTGAACCATGATATATCTATGTCTCTCTTGTAATGTGTGTGTGATTATATTTTCATTTCTATATATTGTTATTGCTCTACAAGCCTGTTTTTCTAACATGGTTCAGGGTTGAGTTGCTCAAACATTTCAAAGGGTTAAGTGTTGGGTTGTTTGTTTCGTTGCTTTAAAAGAGTGGTGTCCTTTGGCCCCAAAATGAAGAAGCATTATGCTTGCTGCTAGTGGAAGCTGGTCCTTGCGACCTATGTGATTTTTCCACACTGGGCATCATCGGTGTATTACCGTCATGACTTGGGTTGATCCTTGAAGGGATAAAGTGTTGGGAAGAAGAGCATTCGATCTAGACTGTAAATTTCAGTTTGTAATGCATTGTAAAATGTGAACATTTAAGCCATAGCTTGTTATTACTGCTTGTTTTGATACTATAACAACATGCCAATGATGCTCTTGGCCTCTATCTCTTTTTATTTTACTAATTAAACAGAGTTATTGTGTGCAACGTATGGTGTTCATCATTTTAATTGTGACATGTTTGACTCTAAGCAATAGGGTATTATTTGTATCGTTTTCGACTAAAATGTATATGCCTTAGATTGTTGGGTTCACCATACTTAACATAATATATTTTGTATTCAATTTACCATTGAATATATAATGCTTTCCGAGAAACTTATGAATGTATAAACGTCAATCAGAAAGAGTAGTTGCATCCCATTCATTCACAAAGTATAAAAGAATGTTACAATAATTAAACGTTTTATAATTACTACTCCTCGGAGTGTATATAGGCATACGCAGGGTTACTTGGTAATTGTTGAGTCGATTTGCTATACTGCTCCCCAAGCATAGCCGAAGGCTTAGAATGTTAAACTAGATGCATAATATAGAATCACATTCAATATTATTTATGCAGCATGATCTTTGTGTAAGTATGCTCTATATAAAATCATGCCAATCCATAAAATATTGATCATAGAGAATGATGGTTACGCATATAGTGTAATGAATGGCTAAACCGCAGGTATAAACCCTTGTTTTTATGAAGAGAATTTAACTCTGCAATTTATTATGAAAATGTGGCATTCCAGCCATGGACCACAATTTGATTCTAGGGCGAATGTCGTGTCCTTAACTTAGCTCATATCGAGGGCATACAATTTATCTGAGTCGCCATATTAAAACATACATCATCTACCACTTAAAAGGGCACTCGAAACTTAGTATGCACCTCAGGAATTAATAGCAAGTGCAATCAAAACTTTCGGAAATCCTAAATAGAAATACTACTTCACTCTGTAACATTTATATGCATACTTTGTATTCAGGTGGGTTACATACCATGGACCACGATTAAACCTTCTAGGGGTAATGTGACTTTACACAGCCCATACTAAGGGATTTAATATGAATACAAAATGCATCTCCCAACACAACTCTTTCATATATAGAATTGTAACATGAATGTATAAGTAGATTCAGAATGAGCATTTCATTAAGAACATCAAAGAAAATGTCTTGTTCATCTTGATCTATAAAAATAGAAGAGAGGGGTTATAATTATGTTAAGGGTTGACATGTAAACCCCTAGGTTTACATTTCTGCCTAATTTACACAATAAATAGGTAACCCTAGTTTTTCTAGTAAGATAGAAATGAATATACTCTGTATAAAATGCATGCATATAACCATAGGTTAGCATTTGACACCATATTCACTCTAGGATGCATCTCTAAGGCTTGCAAACCCTTATTTAAACAATATTTCTGTCAATATAAGTGCATCAAAACTATACCCATGCATACAAAAAACATAAACCATGAATACTCAAGCATTTCAAATTAGATCATAGAACTAATTCATCTTACAGAGATCTAGAAATCTCTGGTAGATCTATACTAAAAAATCAATACAACAATATACATATATGCATATATGAAATAGTAGATCATTTAACGGTTCTTCCATAAATAAATATGAACAACTTCCATTACTGTCCATAAATATAATCATATAGGTTCAGTAGATAAGCTTATCTGATATCAGATGACCAGTGGAACCAAGCACAAACCTCCCAGCCTTTGACTAGCAAGTACTCCTTGCCTTCAGGTCACCCCCGAGCTGAGTTCACAGTCTCCCAAATCAGAGTGTATATTTTAAGTTACCCTTAACTTGTTTTCCCCAAGTTCTTTAGGATATGTCAGTGGCAGTAGGAAACCCAACATCCAACTTAGTACTCCTGAGATCCAAAATGATGCAGGGGATTTTAAGCCTCAACCATTAAGAGAATCAATTAAACACAACCTATTGAGAGTAAAATACAGTGCTCCTGCAAGCCTGGGGTAGTTCTCCTACCTGCACACAATCAAGTGGACAAGCCAATACTCAGCTATATGATTCCTCTTAATCTGGACCAGTTTGGCTCTCCCAAATCTGTACTCATTCACTTGGCTTCAAGACCAGCTTGGTTCTCCCAAATATTTCTTCCCTCACTAGTTTTCATTGGTCTTAGGTTATTTTTCTTCCCAGGTTCCCATTTCTCTTGTGTTTTAATGATCATCAAGATGTGAATAATGAATAAGTGTTTTCAATTAGTTTCACTTTTTATTCTCTTAGGTGTGAAATTCCTCATTTTATGAATTCTTTTAATTCATTAGTCTCTCAAATCTTTTCTTTATGGTTTTCCATTTTTTCTCCAATAATAATTTCTTATTATTATATTAATTGGCATTTTCCCTCCAACCCATAGGGGACTGTGACTCCCATCTCTTCAATGTGCTGGTCCACATGGTCATTAGAAATCAACTTTTCAGATTTCTAATATCAACTAAGTAAAACTGAAATAATACTTAGAAAAATATAATAAGGGTTCAAAGTCCAAAATTGGGGTATTAAATTTCCCCTCTCCTTAAGTTTTCACCGTCCTCGGTGTTAAACCGTTTTTCAAAACAACAAATAACATGATAAGCAAATTCAGTTTATGTTATGTACTTCTTCGAATAGGAAAGGGTATGCTACTCACATTTCCCTTTCCATTTCCCAGGTAGCCTTTTCAGGCTTATAGTGCTCCCATTGCACTTTTACCTAAACGATGGTTCAATTCCAAAGTACCACCTCTTTCCGATCTAGTATGCATATAGGGTCTGTCTGGAAGTCTCCTTTTGATTCCGTGTGAATCACATGCCAGTTCACAACATGCTTAGGATCATATACATATTTATTTAGCAATGAAACATGAAACACATCATGTACTTTAAAATTTGTTGGTAAAGCTAACTGATAAGCAACAGGTCCTACTCTAGCAAGTATTTGGAAAGGACCACAAAATCTTGGTGCAATTTTGGCAACCTTTCCCAAGCTCAAAGAAATTTTCTTTGCTTTTACTCTTAGGAATACATGATCCCCAACTTCAAATTCTTTATGTTAGCTATGATGATCAACATAGCTTTTATGCCTGTCTTGGGCGGTTTTTAAGTTTGTTTTAACTTTCTGCACAATGTTTTATAGTTCAGCTAACATTTCGGGACCCATCACAATCTGATTTACCAGATCATCCCAAGTCATAGTGGTTTTACACTTTCTTCCATACAATACTTTGAATGGACTCATTCTTGCAGAAGTTTGGTAAGCATTGTTGTAGGCAAATTCATTTAAGTGTAGGCAGTTCTCCCATTGCTTTGGGTTATCCATGACATACAAGTGAAGCATGTCCTCAAGGATTTGGTTCACCCTCTTAGTCTGTACATCGGTTTGTGGATGGTAGTCTATACTAAAACTCATTTTAGTCCCCAAACCTGTACACAGATCCTTCCAAAAGTGTGAGGTGAATTTTGTATCCTTGTCAAATATAATCACCTTGGGAATCCCATGGAGTCGAAAGACTTCTTTCATGAAAACCTATGCAATGTTAATTTCCTTGAAAGTGGATTCAACCGGTATGAAGTATGCTGCCTTAGTCAACTTATCCACTACAACCATGATTGCATCATGTTGCTTGTTATTTTTAGGCAACCCGATGATAAAATACATAGAAATGGTCTCCCATTTCCATTTGGGTACTTGTATGGGTTGCAACAAACTAGCTGGATGTTGATGTTCTACTTTCACCCGCTGACAGGCCATACATTTTGCGATGTATTCAACATTTTCTAATAACCTGGTCATCTGATAACCTGGATGACTAGAATATGGTCTCTTGTGAAATTCATCCAAAATTAGTTTCTATAATTCTGGATGATATGGTATATACAATATGTTTTTAAATAGCAGCAACCCTTCTTTGGATACACTAAAATCTCTTGCTGGACGTTCTGAATTTTCTACAAGACACTTTTGTCTTAAATTCAGATATTTTTGGTCTTTTTCAGCTACTATCCGAATCTGCGACATTAAATTATTTTGAAAACGGTTAATGGAAGCAATAGTTATTATGTGCAAAGCGTCTACTAAGTGCGTCAACAATTTTATTTTCTTTTCCTTTAATATGTTGAATTTCAAAGTCAAACTTGCTTAAGAAAGCCAGCCACCTTGCTTGCCTTCCATTCGAATTTGGCTGTTCAAAAAGATATTTTAGCCCAATGTGATCAGTTTTCAAAACAAAACTTTTCCGAAGAAGGTAATGTCACCACATTCTTAAAGCATGAAATATGGCAGCCAGTTCTAAATAATGCGTCGCATAGTTTACTTCATGCGTTTTCAGCTTTCTAGATTCATACACAATTACTGAACTGCCTTGCATTAGAATTCCTCCCAAACCATCCTTGAACGCATATGTGCATACAAAAAAACTACCATATGGATCAACGACTTTTAGAATAGGAGCAGAAATGAGCAGCTGTTTCAGCTTTGCGAAACTTGCTTCACACTTGGTTGTCCAAAGAAGCTTGAATTCCTTTCTTTGCAGAGAGGGAATGGGATGGGCCACTTTGGAAAACCCTTCAATAAATTTCCAATAGTACCCGTCTAATCCCATAAAAGAGAAGACATCGCTTACATTTTGTGGAGTAGGCCAACTCATTATGGCCTTGATTTTGTCGGGATCTGCCGCAATACCTTGGGATGAGATAATGTGACCCAAGTATTGTATTTGGCCCTTGTAAAAGTCACACTTGGAAAACTTTGCATAATGCTGATTTTCTCGTAGAACTTGCAACACAAACCTTAGGTGTTCCTCATGCTCACTTTCGTTCTTCGAATAGATGAGTATGTCATTAATAAACACTAAAAAAATATTATCCAGGTACTTGCTAAAAAAATTATGCATCAAGCACATAAACATGGATGGTGCATTCATCAAACCGAATGGCATCACCACAAACTCATAATGTCCATAGTGAGTACCAAAAGCTATTTTATGTACATCCTCTTCCTTAATTCTGATTTGATGATAGCTCGACCTTAGATCAATTTTTGAAAAGACAATAGCACCCCCAACCTGATCGAACAGATCATCTATCCTTGGCAAGAGATACTGATTTTTTATGGTTACCTTGTTTAGTTGTCTATAGTCAATGCATAGCTGGAATTTTCAATATTTCTTCTGTATAAAGATCACCGGTGCTCCCCACGGAGGCACACTTGGATGGATATAACCTTTTTCCAACATCTCCTGCACATGTGCTTTAAATTCTATCAATTCAGGAGTGCTCATTCGATAAGGTGCCTTAGAATTTGGTATTGTTACCGGGGATAAGTCTATGGTAAAATCCAATTCTCATCTAGGAGTTAACTCTGGAATCTCCTCAGGAAACACATCCTCAAATTTAGCCAAAACAAGATGTTTTGTGAAATCTGAAATTTCACTTTTCTAATTTTCTGTCATGTGGATAGCATAAAGTTTGCACCCTTTCAGTGCATTTCTTTTCAATTGGAGAGCATAAATTTCTCTTAATTTCACTGCTCTTACTATCCCTTGAATCATTTCAGGTTGTTCCACATCATTAGTAAAGGTAACAGATTTTTGAGAGAAGTCTATAACAACCGTCTGTTTTTCCAGCCAATCCCTACCGATATGTAAATCATATGATCCTAAAGGCAAAACATGTAAATCTTCTCTAGTGTAAGATTCGTTCAACTTCAAAGGACACCGATTCACTACCTCATAAACTTTCCTTTTTCTCCCCGTTTCCATCCAAGGTTGCATGTATTTGTTTTTACTAAGTTTGCATGAGTCACACATTTTTGGGTCTATGTAACTTTTAAATGCGCCAAAATCAATCAAGATATACACAGGTGTTCCGAATGCATACCTTCAACCTTGATTATAGAGGCTTGATGTTTTGCTTGCCAGTTGTTGAATGCAACATAGATTTTTGGGCTCCTAGCAATATCTTGAACCGTTGAAGCCTGTTGAAGATTATGCACTGATATGTTTTGATCTTTCTTTGAGGACATTCATGCTATCGATGATTTCCTCCACAACCCTAGCATTGGAGTGGTGGCTTAGATGGCGTATGTTTTGGTTTGCTGGTGCCTTCATTGCCAAACTTCTTAGTGGGTGGAACAAATTTGGGTTGTGGCTTGCTTCCCTCAAACCTGTTGTTGAAATGTGCCCACGTAACTTGCTTTTTGAAATGGTTAGGCTTATGACCCTTCTGCCTACTTTCAGATTTGGTTTTCTTCTTTTCGTTCCACCTTTTTGACACTTCATCTCTCTTCTGTTCCTATTCATAACACAATCTAGATTTTTGGAAAGCATCTTCTGAGGTCTTGGGATCGTCAAACTCTATCCGATCCTTGTATCCAAATGGAAAACAATTCAGAAAAAGTTGAATTCAGACTTTTTCATCATGGATGTACGGAACGTACTTGAGCAATTCTAGATATTTACTGATCAATTCATCCATGGTCTGTTGTCCCAGCTTTAGGTCATAAAATTCCTTTACCTTTTTATCAAAGTACCTTTTAGACAGGTACTTCTGTTTGAAGAATGTTGCAAATTTTTTCCACTTCACCTTATTCACGTTGATAGAGCGGGTTATCTTGAGATCATCCCACCAAGCTGAAGCTTTTCCTTGGAGGTTGAAAACAACAATCCTAGCCTTTATGAGGCTAGAATAGTTGAACATGCATAAATATTTTTCCATGTCCTTCAGCCACAATTCTGCATCTTCTCTGGTTTTAATTTCTCAGTTAAAAGTAGGAGGCCTGATTTTTCTCAATTCTAAGTGTAGATGACTTACTTTTCCAGACTTCTTTTTCTTCTTAGGGATGCACTCTTAAGAATCTTTGCCCTGTGACTCTTCGTCACAGACCTCAATATTATAGCTCACAGAATTTCTTGGAGGTGTAGTCTTAAACTTCAAATTTTTTTTTGTAAGTGAGTTTTCTACATGCTGCTCCTCAGATGTTGGGAGGTGACTGTTTTCTTTTTTCGTCAACTTTTGCAGCATAATGGCATTTATTTCTCATTGTTCTTCAAAAATTTTAATGTTGTCTTCTTTAATGCTTATTAGCTCAGCATTTAGGCTTTTAACCGTTTCCATCATATCACTAGACATTGTCGCTCCTTGTGGCGAGTTCTGGTTCCTTCCTGCCTACCGGCCATTTATCCGCACTGACTGGATGTTTCTACAACTAGCCTTCCTTCCTGTTCTGCAGAATTTATTTCTTCCATTTACTATTTCAGCCACTGTGCTGTCTAAGTGTGGCCAATCAGTAGTTTGTTAGAAGTCATCAACAACAATGCAATTATTCTATATAAGAAAAATATTACAAACAATATGGTATAGGAATCTTAATTATTTAACTCTATTTAAAACACAACATTCATGCAAATGAGTCTAAGGTCCTAGTGTAGTGACCGTGCTCTGATACCAATTTTTTCATGTCTCTTCTACGCGATTTTTTTTTTTGAATAAATACTTCCAATCAATTAATAATGTAGAAAACACCAGCTCTAGCTATCGCTGCAGCAGGCATAACTCTTTAGTAAAAAGTGAACATGCAAGGACAACTCATGTGTCAGCAATTACATAAGCACTATATCCTAAACACTTACAAACATATAAAGTGATAGGTAATAAAGTCATTAATAACTATATTAACCTCTATTAATATGTTATTACACACTGACCATCTTTTTATAGCATTAATTCAATATCATGTTAACTTAACATGGTTATATGTTCCCAACATATAGCCTATGTGTTTGTATTAATTTAGCCCTAGCATTACTTGCAAAGTACCAAGCTAAGGTATAATAGATTATGAGCATAGTTAGAGTACCTATGTCTATGCAATTATAATCAATTAACCACAATGGTATCATGTGATGTTGCAACATTAGGATTAACCTAATAATTTTATACATACATTAATTCCATCAATAACATGACACATATAAAACATATTGTTATGAGCCACACATAACATTTCCCCACCATATTAACCATATATTAGGATGGCTTGAATTTATAATTATATATATATATATATATATAAGCACACACACACACACACACACACATATATATCCTATCTCTAAAGTTTGGACCATGGCTTAAATGCCAACATATTAAATAGCAATAACACCTATATTAATAACATTGAAGTTGAAACTTCTTTTTAAAAACTAATAATATAATATATATATATATATATATTATACGTCCCAAATAGAGGACTAAGTCTTAACATGCCTAGGTTGCAATATGTTTAAAAGTCGTGCCACTATGCTATGATCCCGATCCAAATGCAATGATATGTAATGTCATACCATGACATTACTATCAACATAATCCATGAATAAAAAAAGTGCAACAACCAAGGTTTCAAGCAACAACTTGGGGTTTGTAAACAATATGATTACCATGCAGACATGGACAACATGCATAAGAGCCATAAATGAAAAGATTGTTGGAACTACTTGTTTCGACGAGTGGCCTGGATGGTGACGTGGCAAAGCCAAACCCCATTCACACGTTTTGACCCTCAGTTGGCTTTCCATTTGGGAGGTAAGCGAATGCCCTGGCTCACGTGTAAGGCTCTACAACTGCGTTGTGGTTTGGTCTATGTGAACAGTGGTTGGTATACATTAAATGAACTTCCACCTCCAAACTAGCTCAGAATGATGTGCTACCAACTCCGAGAGTTGTACTGCGTACTCTACACAGGATCCATTAAATTCGACAATTGATCTTCACCCTTGATCTCAGCATGGTTGTTTTATTGGAAAGTGTTATACCTACATCGCCATTGATCCAAGACACTACTATTTTCGTGCCCAGCAATCCACGACATAAGCCATAACTCTTCAGCAACCAGGGTCAGTAGTGACCATTACCTTCACTATCTGGTGCCCACAACAATATAAAAGGGTTGAGGTTCGACGGTAGTCAGTGTTTCTGTGTTGAGGTTCTACACAGAGGGTTTCTTCCCTATGAAACGAGCTTGTACACGATGAACTATAGGAAATGGCCTCGACGCCATGCTAATGCCCTGAACATCACGACAAAACTGCCATCGTTCGCTACTTCATGCATTGGTAAGTAAAATTCGAACAGCTCTTAACTTGTTCACTGCAATGTTTAAACATTTATAAGTCTCCAAGATTGACTAATGTTTGTCATTTTCTAACTGTGTGCTCAGGTGAGGCATGGCAATGAAACTCCTCTTCTTATAGGTAAAGTGTTTTGTAAAAACCCGTAATTTAAGTTGTGGTAAAAGATAGGTAGTTACGTTTTTACTTATTAGTCATTTAACCTCTCATCATTGTTTAGCAGGTTAGCATGAAGGTGGTGGAAGCTAAGGCATGTGGAGTGACTCCACAACCATCCCTGAGTGTGGGGACAAGGTGCATCAAACTCCCAGTTAACTTGACACTAATTGTAGCCTCAGGTGGTTTCACCCCATGGTTCAGGGCTGAGTTACTCAAACGTTTCGAAGGGTTAATTGTTGGGTTGTTTGTTTCACTGCTTTAAAAGAGTGGTGGCCTTTGGACACAAAACGAAAGAACCTTTATGCTTGTTGCTCTTGGAAGTTGATCCTTGCGACTTGTGTTGTTTGGCTACACTGGGCATCCTTGGTGGCGTATCATCATGACTTGGGTTGACCCTTGAAGGGATAAAGTGTTGGGAAGAAGAGGATTCACTCTGGACTGTAAATTTTAGTTTGGAAATAATGAATGCACTATAAAATGCGAACGTTTAAGCCATAAATTTTTATTACTGCTTGTTTTGATATTGTAACAACATGCCAATGATTCTCTCGGCCTCTGTCTCTTTTCATCTTACTAATTGAACAGAGTTATTATGTCCAATGTATGGACTTCATCATTTTAATTGTGACATGCTTGACTCGAAGCAATAGGGTATTACTTGTATCGTTTTCGGCTAAAATGTCTGTGCATTAGATCGTTGGGTTCACCATACTTAACAAAATATATTTTGCATTGAATTTACCATTGAATATATACTGCTCTCCCATAAACTTATGAATGTATAAACGTCAATCTAAAAGGGTAGCTGCATCCCATTCATTCGCAAAGTAGAAAAGAATGCTACATCAATTAAATGTTTTATAATTACTGCTCCTCAGAGCATATATAGGCATACACAAGGTTACTTGGTAATTGTTGAGTCGATTTTCTAAACTGCTCCCAAACCATAGTCGTAGGCTTAGAATGTTAAACTAGATGCATAATATAGAATCACATTCAATAGTATTTATGCGGCATGATATTTGTGTAAGTATGCTCCATATAAAATCGTGGCAATCCGTAAAATATTGATCATAGAGAATGATGGTTATGCATACAATGTAATGAATGGCTAAACCACAGGTATAAACCCTTGTCTTATGAAGAGAATTTAACTCTTTAATTTATTATGATAATGTGGCATTCCAACCAAGGAACACAATTTGATTCTAGTTCGAATCGCGTGTCCTTGTCTTAGCTCATATCGAGGGCATAAAATTTATATGAGTTGCCATATTAAAATATACAACATCTACCACTAAAAAAGGCACTCGAAACTTAGTATGCATCTCAGGAATTAATAACAAGTGTAATCAAAACTTTAGGAAATCATATATATAAATACTACTTCACTCTATAATATTTATATGCATACTTTGTATTTAGGTGGGTTCCATACAATGGACCACGATTGAACTCTTGCAGGGGTAACGTGACCTTACATAGCCCATACTAAGGGCGTTAATATTAATACAAGATGTATCTGCCAACACAAGTATTTCAAATATAGAATTGTAACATGAATGTATAAGTAGATTAAGAATGAGCATTTCATTAAGAACATCTAAGAAAATGTCATGTTCATCTTGATCTATAAAAATAGAAGAGAGGGGTTATAATTATTTTAAGGCCTGACATGTAAAACTCTAGGTTTACATGTCGGACTGATTTACACAATAAAATAGGTAACCCTAGTTCTTCCATTAATATAGAAATGAATATACTCTGTATAAAATGCATATAACCATAGGTTAGCATTTGAAACCATATTCATTCTAGGATGCATCTCTGAGGCTTGCAAACCCTGCTTTAAACAATATTTCTGTCAATATAAGTGCATCAGAAGTATATCCATGCATACAACAAACATAAACCATGAATACTTAGGCATTTCAACATAGATCATAGAACTACTTCATATTACAGAGATCTAGGGATTTCTGGATTATCTATAATCAAAAATCAATACAATAGTATACATCTAAGTAGATTTGAAATAGTAGATCATTTAACAGTTCTTCCATAAATAAATATCAACACATTCCATTACTGTCCATAAAAATAATCATATAGGTTCAATGGATAAACTTATCTCAGATTAGATGACCAGTGGAACCAAGCACAAACCTCCTAGCGTTTGACTAGCAAGTACTCCTTGCTTTCAAGTCACCCCCGAGCTGAGTTCACGTTCCCCCAGGTCAGAGTGTAGATTTAAAGTTACCCTTAACTTGTTTTCCCCAAGTTATTCAGGATATGCCCATGGCAGAAGGAAACCAAACATCCAACTTAGTACTCTTGAGCTCCAGGATGCTCCAGGGGCTTTTAAGCCTCAACCATTAAGAGAATCAATTAAACACAACCTATTCAGAGTAAAATGCAGTGCTCCTGCAAGCCTTTGATAGTTATCCTACCTACACACAATTAAGTGTCCAAGCCAATACTCAGTTGTATGACTCCTCTTAATTTGGACCAGTTTGGTTCTCCCAAATCTCTCCTCATTCAGTTGGATTCAGGACTAGTTTGGTTCTCCCAAATATGTCCTCCCTCACCAGTCTTCATTGGTCTCAAGTTATTGTTATTCCCAGGTTCCCATTTCTCTTGTGTGTTAATGATCATGGGGATGTGAATAAAGAATAAGTTTTTTCAATGAGTTTCACTTTTTATTTTCTTTGGTGTTAAATTCCTCATTTTATGAATTCTTTTAATCCATTAGCCTCTCAAATCTTTTCTTTACGGTTTGTTGTTTTTTCTCCAATAATAATTTCATATTATTATATTAATTGGCATTTTCCCTCCAACCCATAGGGGACTGTGACTCCCATCTCATTAATGCGTTGGTCCACATGGTCATTAGAAATCAACTTTTCATATTTCTAATATCAACTAAGTAAAACTGAAATAATACTTAGAAAAATATAATAGGGGTTCAAAGTCCCAAATTGGGTTATTACAAGTTTTTTTGGTGAAGAAGAAAGATGGGACCTTGAGAATGTGCATTTATTTTAGAGCCTTAAACAAGAAGACAATAAAAAACAGATATCCCATCCCAAGAATAAATGAGCTCATTGATGAGCTACATGGAGCAAAATTCTTCTCAAAAATTGATCTTAGATCTGGTTACCATCAAATTCGAATGAAGGAGGAGGATGTGCATAAAACAACTTTCAGATGTCACTATGGACATTTTGAGTTTCTTGTCATGCCTTTTGGTTTGACCAATGCTCTAGCCACATTTCAATCATGAATGAATCCAATATTTTGCAAACAACTTTGTAATTTTTTTTTGGTTTTCTTTGATGACATTCTAATTTACAACAAAACATGGGAGGAACACTTGCACCATCTAGAAGTTGTCTTGAAAATTTTGCATGAACAATCTTTGTTTTCTAAGTTGCCCAAGTGTGGATTTGAGGTGAAATAAGTTTTATATATCGGGAACATCATTGGTAAATATGGATTTAAGGTGAATTTGGAAAATATAAGAGCTATTCTTGAATGGCCAACACCCAAAAACATCACAGCATTGAGAGGCTTCATTGGAATATGCACTTACTATAGAAAATTTGTGAAAGGGATCTCTAAATTGAATTCTCCATTTACTGATTTGACCAAGAAGGATGATTTCAAGTGGGATGAATAGGTTGAAAAGGATTTACAAAAAATGAAAGAGGTAATGAGTAGTTGTCCAGTACTTCCATTACCTGATTTTACTAAACCATTTGTCTTGGAATGTGATGCATCAGGAGAAGGGATAGGGGCTGTCGTAAAAAAAAATCATCACCCCATAGATTTTGAGAGTAGAAATTTGCATACACTTGAGAAGCTCTATTTTATTTATGACAAAGAAATTTTATCCATCATGCATGCCTTCGCCATCTTTAGACAATACATGGTGGGAAACAAGTTTGTAGTCAAAACTGACCATAACAGTTTGAAGCATTTTCTCTCACAAAAGGATCTCAATGAAATGCACCAAAAGTGGGTAAGCAAAGTCCAATATTTTGATTTTGACATTGAATATGTTAAGGTAAAGAATAATATTGTAGTAGATGCATTATCTAGAAGATCATCATTTTCTCTTATGAACATTTCAAAAGATTGGAAAAATATGCTAATAGTTGAATATGCCAAAGATAGTTTTTCTTGTGGTGTGTTAGATGGGGTTAGAGGTGATGATAGGTACAAGGCTTTGGATGGTATCATCTACTACAAGGATAGAATATACTTGGTTCATGATTCGAATCTCAAGCACCATATTTCGAAGGAAGCTCATGACTCTCCTTTAGTAGGCCATCCTGGTTTTTTCAAGACATATAGGCAACTAAGCGAAAGGTTCTTTTGGAAAGGGAAGAAAGAGCATGTTATAAAATATGTGAATGAATGCAATTCATGTCAGCAAAACAAATCTGAACATACACATCTTGTTGTTCTATTGAAACCATTTCCCATTCCACAACAAAAATGGGAAAGTGTCTCCATGGATTTCAACACAGATTTTTCCAAGGATTTGGGTAAGTATTGCATTTATGTTGTGGTGGATAGACCCACTAAATTTGATCATTTATTTTCTATTACATCATATTTTACTACTGCAAAAGTGGTTGATCTATTCTTTAGAGAAATTTTCAGTTTGCATGGACTTCCCAAGAACATTGTGAGTGATAGAGATAGCAGATTCATGAGTCCCTTTTGCCAAGAAATTTACAAGTTGGTTACTGCTCAATTGAATCCAAGCAGAAGATATCATCCTCAAACTGATGGCCAAATAGAAAGAGTGAATCAATTGTTTGAAAGGCACTTGAGGAGCTATGTTGGTGAGCACCAGAAACCATGGGTGAAATGGCTACGTTTGGGTGAGTTTTGCTACAACAATGCTTTCCATATGTCCATTGGCATGTCTCCTTTCAAAGAACTATATGGTTATGAAGCACTTACATTGTTGAGCACATATTTGGTGATAGTAGAGCCCCAAAAGATAAATATTGGGTGGAGGAAAGTCAAGAGATTTTGAAACTCCTAAAAGATAATTTGCAGGTTGCCCAAAATCAACATAAATAGTATGTGGATCAACATAAGGTGGAAAGAAATTTTCAAGTAAATTAATTTGTCTATTTGAGGCTACATCCATATAAACAAACATCCTTGAAGGTGAAAGGGTCATAAAATCTCAAACCAAGATACTATAGTCCCTACAAGATAGCTCGAAAAGTTTGGGAGGTGGCTTATGAGTTGGAGCTTCCGGAAGGGAGCAAAATTCACAATGTATTTCATGTTTCATGCCTTAAGAAGGCTATTGGTCAGAAAATATCTATTTCGGAAACCCTCCCTCCATTAAATAATGAAGGAAAACTCATACTTATTCCAGAAACAAATTTGAAGGCAAGAGAAATAAAATTGAGGAGCAGGACCATAAGGGAGTATTTGGTACAATGGAAAGATTTTCCAAGTGAGGATGCCACATGGGAGGAGGAACAAATTTTGCAGAATCCTAATTTAGAATTTCTTGATGGAAATCAATCTTGGGTGGGGACGACTGTAATGTCCCCATTCAAATAAATCTCAAGAAGAGGAAATCCCACCAATCTACTAGTTTCCTAGGTTGGGGTGGAGACATTAAATTTGGAATAAGGAGACTAATAAACCCAACATGGACTTTATCTTGACATAAATATATTATTAAGGGCTAAATAAATAGTTATGGTGAGAAAATTGTTAAATTTTAAGAATTTACTTCAATATGATCTAGGATCTTAACCGAGAGAACAACATGTATACCAAATCTATAGCATATCAATCATGGACACAATAATGCAAGCACATAAGAGACATAGAGTTTACTTGGGGAAAACCATAAAGGTGAAAAACCCCAATAACTTCCTCAGAGATAGATAAAGCAATGATACAACCAGATTACAAGAGATAGTCTTCTCCTAGCAGCAGAGCCTCCTCCTCACAAGTGCGCCACTTTCCGAATGAGAGAAGTTTGTGAATGAATGATCAAATAGAGATCTCCCGATCTCTATTTATACTTGTTTTGTCCTGCACAATAAACTAATGGGGCCTACATGTCTAGCTTAACCCATGGTTAACTTAATCTGGGCCGACCCCACACTTGGTGGTCTAATAACCCTTTGACCCACATGGCCGACCCCCAATAGGGTGGTCTAATAACTCATCAAGTATAAGTTATGACACTTACAATATAAATGACGACACTTCCGTATAGAGGAATAATAACATCTCTATAGGAATACAAACACTTCCATATAAAGGAATAATACCATCTCTATAGGAGTACAATATACATATATGAAATACATTCCGAAGTTACATATACATCAACACTCCATCTTAACTAGGAAGGTATTTCTCGACACAGGTATTCTAGCACAAGTCTTCTTCTCTGGATCATCATCAGCAAATCATCATTCTTGAATCATCGTCATCATCACTGCTGCTACTATTTCAATCAATCTCTGAATCTACTCGTCATAGGAATTTCTATAGAGCCAGTCCTTTTTCATACTGGATGTAGGCCCACCACCTGTAGGTCTTCATCCTCACTGGCCATACTATGGAAATCTCAGGACTTATTACGTGCATCAGAAAAACCTGGAAAGAGCATCCTAGGATGTTATGGGTACACAACTCTGACCTGTAGAATCTCCCATGGCCATATTATATGTGACCTCACCGCAAAACCTCACAAGAGCATCCTAGGCTGTTACGAGCACACAGATCTACCTATAGGATATCCCAGGGACAGATTATATGTGATCACAACAAAACCTCTCAAGAGCATCCCAGGTTGTTACGAGCACACAACTCTACCTATAGGATCTCCCAAGTGATGGACACATTTGCAGAACGAGGTTCTGTACATATATGACTCCTTGTCATGTGTCTCAGAACCAAGTGGTTGCTCCACATACACTTCCTTGACTACACCATTCAAGAAAGCTATCTTGAAATCTATCTGGTGTATCTTCTACTTCATCACTCGCTTCATATTTTTCTATTCTTCCATCTATAGAATGCTTGCTCTTGTAGATCCTCTTGGAAGTCACTACAGACTCCCCTTCATGTCTTGGGACTGCATCCCAAACATCTTCATGATCTACTGGTACTCCTCGATCATGGCATTCTTCCCAGATCCTGGGAACTTCAATATCTTCAATATTTTCAATAGATAACTTTGTTGCTGAACAAATGTTGTAGTCCTTGTTTTGTAGGTGATGGTATATGATCTTTCCTACAAAACAAGTTAAATTGCATGATTAGAAAACATCTCGTAGTTTTCAGAACAAATTCTTACACATAAAGAAATATGTCATACAGTCATGCAATTATCTTAGCCAATGCTTCAACACAACATTTATCCATATCCCGTAACTTTCTAGATGCCTTCCAATCTCTACCAGAACATTGTTAAGAGTGTGCACAACTCCCAACATGTCAGCAAAGAGGTTTCATTTTTATATAAGTAGCAATGGAATGTTGTACAGTGTCGTAGGCCACTTACCCATGTATATTAGTAGTATATTGTTCATCAATGCAACTATTCTAATATGCATAATACACAACCTAATTCTAAAAACATCAGTATATACGTTATTGAACAGTATTATTTAAACAATAAAATATGCAAGTAAAGACAATTCAAATACTTATCTTTGTTTGTTTGTTGGGTTGACTCCCTCTCAGTCTTTTCTTCTTTTCTACAACTCCATTATGATGTGGATTGTGAGAAGTGGTCAACTCCCTCTGAATATCTGCATCCTTGCAGAAACTACTGAAGTGTGCTCCTTCTTGATCTTTGCTTCCTTGCAGGAACAACTAGAGTGTCCTCCCTCTTGATCTTTGCTTCCTGGATTTCCTTTCCTTGAACTTATATCCATCCTGAATCACTATGCATTCTTATTAGTATCATCATTGTGTTATAATTGAGGTCTCCTACATAATCATACATTCATTAGTATATTCTTAATACTATCAAAACACAATAATCTTAAGCATGTATAGTCATGATCATTTCAGAAATAATAAGCATTAGTATTCACGGTTTATATGGGACTCTTATGGTTAGTCATATCATAAATTAAAGTAAGAAACATAATATGCCTAAACTCGTGATTACTCAAACCTATACCTTCATGATTCTTCTGGTTAGTCATATCATCAATTATGGTAAGAAACATAATATGCATACAACCATGACTATTCAAACCTATGACTTCATGAATAATCATTATCAACAACACAACAGTATAAGATCCTAACACAAGGTAAGATTCTAGCTTGATATAGGAAAAACATACCTGGATTAGCATGCTAGCTAGTTATGTCTAACATACTCGCATAATGTCTTCTGGTTTTCTTCAATGACTTGTGCTAGTAACCTGCATGTCTCATAAGTTATCCATTGTAGAACCAAGTTATACATATGTCGTAAGTAGATCTTCTAAATGATCCATGACAATAAATGAATCTTTGTCTTCATGTCATCTTGATCATATGTTCTTGAACTAGAACATGATTTGTCTTTCTTGGTGTACCTTTCATGTTAGTAGACAACATAAACCTAATACAACACCATAATGCATTAGTACAATCATAAATGTCAACACACTAACCAATGAATATCTTCTATCATGCATTCATAATTTTATTAAGGTGATACGACAAGTCTAAATTTACACAAGATTGTACTAACCGTAATAATATGAAGAGAAACATACCATAGACTTAATCATGAGCAAATCTTGAAACATACCTGTCAAGATTGCTTGTAATCTTCTGATGGAAGGCCATAGCCTCATCTCCCTCTGAGACAAGAACTTCTTCACTTATGAATTCGACCAATCCATCTTCTTCTAGGATTAACCCAATCCACTTGATTTGCAAGAACTGGACCTAGAGCTGGATTAGGGTTTGTCAGAAAACCCCAAAAATTCAAACTTTGAATTTCAAACTTCCGAAAGGATAGAAATATGCACATTGATGAGCTGATCAAGCTGGTATATTTAGAATTTGAAAACTGCAAAGTTTCACTCCTCAATTTTGCCTTTGAAACTTTCAAATTCACTAGACGTTACCCCAAACTAGGGTTTGATGAAGCCCACTCATCTGCCCAATCAAAAGGTTTGATCCAAAGCTCTAAGCTTCTATTTTTCTTAGGAGCTTCCAGCCATGGTCATAGATTTCAAAAATTCTCATTTTTTATAGAAGCCCTAATTTTCCACTTTTCCAATCAAAGTCCCAAACTAGGGTCTGATCAAGCCCGACCTTCTACCAAACCAAAAATTCTGATCTTGGCATATAAATTTATATTTTTATGGGTAGCATTCATCCATAGTGTCCAATTACAAAAATTTCAACTTTCTCCAAAACCCTAAATTCCGGAAGCCATAAATGAAGGTGCTAAGAAATAATCTTGTTATGATATAAATATGTACCTGATTGTTTTTGGTGTAACTATGAACTTTTCAATCCACAGAGTCTGAAATTGTTTCTTGAGGTAGCTCGACCTGTCACCTTTCCATCTTGATAGGTCTGACCTCAATTGGATTCTCTGAGAGATATTTATGCCAAGTGTCGCAACGTGACCTGTTTATGGGATAAAACAGGAGAGAGAACTTGTGCGGCGTGCCACGTGTCATTAGTTCATCTTCGGCCTCTGAAAAACTTTCCTAAGATAGTAAAGTCTGTGTACTACCTGTCACTTTTTACAAAATTTCATTTGGAGCTTCCTAGCCCAAGTTATGACCTTTTTCCAAAGGTCACCTGTTTTTGACTCAGATCTGGAAGAGGCAAAAACCCTATATTGTACAGATCATAAATCACAAAGTACAATGAATTAGAGGTTTTCCTTTGGACACAAGGTACATGGGGATATGATATTCGACCTGTAAAAGTTTTAGATCCTAAAACTTTGCTAAAATGGATTTATAGCGAAAGTGCTACGATGATTGGTTTTTTCGATATCAAGCCCTAACATCATAAGTGCAACAAGTGTCATACATGCCATATCATGACTTCTTTCAAGTTAGCTCTGACTCCATGTTAAATTTTCAGAATTTACTTCAATCTGATCTAGGATCTTAACTGAGAGAACAACATGTACAGCAAATCTATATCATATCAATCATGGACATAATAATGCAAGCACATAAGAGACACATAGTTTACTTGGGGAAAACCATAAAGGTGAAAAACCCCAATAACTTCCTGAGAGATAGATAGAGCAATGATACAACCAAAATACAAGAGATAGTCTTCTCCTAGCAATAGAGCCTCCTCCTCATAAGTGCACCACTTTCCGAATGAGATAAGTGTGTGAATGAATGATCAAATAGAGATCTCCCGATCTCTATTTATACTTGTTATGTCCTGCCTAATAAACTAATGGGGCCTACATGTCTAGTTTACCCCATGGTTAACTTAATCCGGGCCGAAGCCACACTTGGTGGTCTAATAACCCTTTGACCCAAATGGCCGACCCCCAATAGGGTGGTCTAATAACCCATCAAGTATAAGTTACAACACTTACAATATAAATGACGACACTTCCGTATAGAGTAATAATAATATCTCTATAGGAATACAAACACTTCCATATAGAGGAATAATACCATCTCTATAGGAGTACAATATACATATATGAAATACATTCCAAAGTTACATATACATCAACAAAAATAAGATGGAAATTGGTCATGGAGACACATTGGTGGTGTGAGACCCACACAAAGATAGATTCCCCATGCCACATGGCATTCCACTCTCACCCATTCGAATCCATGGTGGAGTACACTAATATTGGGGGAGTTGGAATGGAATAATACTTGGCATGACTCAATGATGTCAAAATGTAGAGGAATTGTAACTCCCATGGAAAAGGAAGAGGCATTTTGGAGCTAGTGGGACACTTGGGCTAGATTCCGTAGCTTCTATGACACCAATGATGAAGATGCCTATGAAACTTATGACAAAATCAGACCTGATGGATGAAATCTGAAATACATGACATGTAAGGGATAAAAATAGCCTCCAATAAGGTGCACAAGGGAGTTAGAGAAGCCAAAGAGACACCTATTCGAATTGAGTGAAGGAGGAGGCTAGAATTGGAAGGATAAGTGGCATACTTTGGAATCTCTTCCCAATTTGAATTGGCATGAAGATCATGGATGGAATTCTAGTTAATAAAGCCTTAGGAAGTTTATAAAAGTTAGGAACAAATAAAGAGAGCATATTTTTATCATTTTACATTTTTCATTTGGAGAGGAGAGCTAGTAGAGTGCTATTCTACTTGCCTTAGCATCAATTTCGAGGGTGAAAGATTCCCATCCTAATTGGAAATTGGAGAGGCCAGTAAGAACTTTCATTTGGAGATAAAATGGATTCCTTTGCTACAGGTTGAATCTATAGGGAACCTCCTCATGGTCACATCTCTTTCAGCTTGCTTCTACAACCATTCTTCTATTTCTTATCATATTCTTTCTCCTTGAGGAGAGGCGCACTTGGTGAGGTGATGATCTCTTTAGAATAGTTCTTGAGGCCCCATATATTTTTAATATGATATATATACTTTGTATTTGCTGCTCAGAATACTTTTATATTGAAACTCCAATATACTTTATGTATAAATGCCAAACTATGAATAAATGGTGTCATTTCCCCAATACCTTGTTACTTGCACTTGAAGTGGTATCAAATTCGAATGGTTCAGTCAAAATATGATATATTCTTGTTGTATGGAGCACCATTAATAATTTGAAGAAGTTTAATATTCATTAGAGAAGCATTGGGAGCAATATTCTTAATTTTCATAACCATTTGTGAAGATTTACTATCATTCCCCCCTATGTTAAAGCTAGTATACAAACATCTGATTTATGGAAGTTGAAGAAGCCTATAGAAAATAATTGATGATGAATTGGGGATCCCATTGAAGTACTTTATTAGTACCATGTATCTGTTCTTAAATTTGGGAATGTATTATAGTGTTTGGGAATCCATCTTTGTCCCCTACCCTTCGGGGTTTTCTGTTAAATTATTAGTATTAAAGCACAATACTATAGGATCTTTGCTGAGAGAATAACATCTACAGTATATCAATGCATGACAATCATAATATGACAAGCATCACAAGCATCACAAGAATCAAAAGCATAGAGACAAGAGACACAGAGTTTCCGTGGGGAAAACCCTAAGGTGAAAAACCCCACAACTTCCTCAGAGATAGAGAGAGCAATGGCTCAACCAAAATACAACCAAATAAAACAGAGATAGTCTCCTAGCAGATGATCCTCCTCCTCCTCACTAGTGCACCACTTTTCAGAGAGAGAGATAGATACTTTTCCGAGTGAGTAAAATAGAGATCTCCTATCTCTATTTATACTCACCTTTTTGCCCAGTGACCTACTGGGGCCGACTTGTCTACTTGAGTACATCCACATTATATTATATATTAATTAGGGTCGACCCCATAAGGTGGTCTAATAACCCATCGGCAAGTACACACACTTGCGACATTTGTCAATCCACATGACGACACTTCGTTATAGAGGAATAACACATCTCTTATAAGGGTACAATAAATATATATATAATACACAGATGAAATACATTCCGAAGTTACATATACATCAACACTCCCTCTTAACTAGGAAGGTATTTCTCGACACAGATCTGCTAGACAAGTCTTCTTCTCTGGATCATCGTCATCGATGCATCGTCATCATCATCGTCACTGCTGCTGCTATCTCATCCAATCTCTGTCTCTACTCGTCATAGGAAGTTCTACAGAGCCAGTCCTTTTTCATACTGGATGTAGGCCCACCACCTGCAGGTCTTCATCATCACTGGCCATACTGTGGAATCCTCAGGACTTTTACGTGCGTCACAAAACCTCGCAAGAGCATCCCAGGCTGTTACGAGCACACAGCTCTACCTATAGGATCTCCCAGGGCAACGAATTACATGTGACCTCACCACAAAACCTCGCAAGAGCATCCCAGGCTGTTACGAGCACACAGCTCTACCTATAGGATCTCCCAGGGCAACGAATTACATGTGGTCATGGCAAAACCTCGCAAGAGCATCCCAGGACTGATTACGGGCACACAGCCCAACCTATCGGATCTCCCAGGGAAACGAATTACATGCCATAGGACAAAACCTCGCAAGAGCATCTGCCAGATATCCCAGGGCAACGAATTACATGCCATAGGAAAAACCTCGCAAGACTATCTGCAGATCTCCCAGGGCAACGAATTACATGTCCTCCCAGAGCAAAACCTCGAAAGAGCATTTGCCAGATGTCCCAGGGCAACGAATTACATGCCATAGGCAAAACCTCGCAAGACCATCTGCAAATCTCCCAGGGCAACGAATTACATGCTCATCTGCACAACCTGATCCACGGCCACAGAGTATCAACCTGATACTCACCATACATCACCCTGATGTATCCATGATCATCCTGATCATCATCACTGCAACATCCTGCTGCATGTCATTTGGAGCAACATCCTGAAGCTCGTCATAGATGATCATCCTGATCATCACTGCAACATCCTGCTGCATGTCATCTGGAGCAACATCCTGAAGCTCGTCATCTATGATCATCCTGATCATCACTGCAACATCCTGCTGCATGTCATCTGGAGCAACATCCTGAAGCTCGTCATCTATGATCATCCTGATCATCAATGCAACATCCTGCTGCATACCAAGTATCTACCTGATACATATCATCATACATGATCCTCCTGATCATCAATGCAACATCCTGCTGCATGCCAAGTATCTACCTGATACATATCATCATACATGATCCTCCTGATCATCAATGCAACATCCTGCTGCATGCCAAGTATCTACCTGATACATATCATTATACATGATCCTCCTGATCATCAATGTATCCACCTGATACAAATACAAAACATATGATATATATCACCATACATGATCCACCTAATCATACAATGTATCCACCTGATACATATACAGATACATGGTCCAAGCATCCAACATGATGCATATAAGATACATACACATGATCCAACTGATCATATCCAGCATCCAACATGATGCGTACATACATACATAAAATGATCCAACTGATCATATCCAGCATCCAACATGATGCGTACATACATACATAAAATGATCCAACTGATCATATCCAGCATCCAACATGATGCGTACATACATACATAAAATGATCCAACTGATCATATCCAGCATCCAACATGATGCGTACATACATACATAAAATGATCCAATTGATCATATCCAACATCCAACATGATGCGTACATACATACATAAAATGATCCAACTGATCATATCCAGCAGAAACTAGAACATCATCCTGATGTTCATCATCCAGCGCTTACATCCATAGCCATGTGAAGGATCCTCCTTCCAACATGCTTGGAATGGCTTCAGCAAATGTGTCCATCACTTCTTCCTCGAAGTGTCCTCGATCTGAATAATGCCAAGCCTCTCTCTGAAGTACTCGAACTTCACCCTGGCTAGTGGCTTCGTCAGCACATCTGCAATCTGCTCGTCCGTCGCAACATACAGGAGCTTCACAGCTCCTCTCTGCACCATATCCCTGATATAGTGGTATTTGATCTCTATGTGTTTCGACCTGTCATGAAACACTGGGTTCTCGGACAGCTTCACACAACTCTGGTTATCACAGAAGATACCAGTAGCTTCCAACGGGAGATCAAATAACTTGGACAGTAGCTTCCGTAGCCATACTGCCTCACAACTAGCTGAACAGGCTGCAACATACTCTGCCTCAGCTGTACTCAGTGCTACGCAGGATTGCTTCCTGCTAAACCAAGAGATCACACCTGATCCCATACTGAAGCAACACCTAGATGTGCTCTTCCTATCTGCAGCATTGCCAGCCCAATCTGAATCAACATAACCCTGCAGGTTAAACTTTTGATTCGCCTTATATCTGAGCCCATAATCCACTGTACCCTTCAGGTACCTCAGAACATGCTTTACAGCAACCAGGTGAACACTCCTTGGATCCGTCAGGAACTGGCTCAATGTGTTCACAGCAAAGCAAATATCTGGTCTCGTGTTCGTCAGGTACATCAAGGACCCAATAATCTGACGATACATAGAAACATCAACTGGCTCAGATGAAGCATCACAAAGAAGCTTCAGATTCGATGCCATAGGTGTGGCCATGGCTTTGCAATCCATCATCCCAAATCTCTTTAGGATATCTACTGTGTACTTCCCTTGACCAAGGAAGATCCCACCTGCATTCTGCCACACCTCCATACCTAGGAAATAGTGCATCATTCCCAAATCTTTCATATCGAATTCAGCTGCAAGCTTCCTCTTGGTATCTGCAATCATTCTGTCATCTCCTGTCACAAATAGGTCATCCACATATAGTAGTAGAATCACTGGATTCCCTTCCTCAACCTTGTAGTAAAGGTTGGAATCTGCTTTACTCTTGGTAAAGCCCAAACTGGATAGGAAACTGTCCATCCTACCATACCAGGTTTTGGGGGCTTGCTTTAAGCCATACAAGGCTTTATTCAATCTGCATACATAAGATTCCCTGTCATGTATTTCAAAGCCGAGTGGCTGTTCCACATATACTTCCTCTTCTACTACACCGTTCAGGAAAGCAGTCTTGACATCCATCTGGTGTATCTTCCATTTCATTGCTGCAGCCAGGGCAAGTACTGTTCTGATGGAAGTATATCTGGCTACAGGTGCAAAGGTTTCTTCATAGTCTATTCCTTCCTTCTGAGAGAAACCACGAGCTACGAATCTTGCTTTATATTTTTCCACACTGCCATCTGCAGCATGCTTGATTTTGTAGATCCACTTGGAAGTCACAACAGACTTCTCTTTAGGTCTTGGGACAACATCCCAAACATCATTCTTCATAATTGATTGATATTCCTCAACCATAGCATCCTTCCATTCTTTCTTTTCTGCTTCCTCTTCATAACTGGAAGGCTCTTTGTTCATGATGTCATAGAGTAAAGCAACATAACTGGTGTGTGATCTGGTTCTCTTCTTTGCTCTGTGTTCTTCTTCTGGAATGCCAAATCTTTCTGCATCATGAATGAGCTCTCTAGCCCATACAAGTTTCCTTTTGTGAGAGTTATCCTCACGGGGTGGATCTACAGGTTCTTGTGGATCTTCAAACTCACAAGCAGTTTCTGGAACTGCTTCAGTCATGGTAGTGTCCTGAAATCTTGTTTCCTTAGGTTCTTCATAAACTTCGGTAGGTGCCTTTCTTGATTTGATGAATGCTGAATTCTCATCAAATGTTACATCCCTGCTGACATCAATCTTCTTGAACCCTGGAAAATATATTCTGTAAGCCTTCGAGCTTTCACTATAACCCACAAAGATGCCCTTCTTTCCTGAAGGATCTAGTTTAGTCCTCTTCTCCTTTGGGACATGAGTGTATACTGGACAACCAAATATTCTGAGGTGGCTGACTTCAGGTTTCTTACCAGAAAAGACTTCTTCTGGTGTCTTGTTGTCCAAAATCTTGTGGGGTGTTCTATTCTGCACATATACAGTTGTTCTAGCTGCTTCTGCCCATAGATGCATAGGAAGATCCTGGTCATGCAACATTGCCCTTGCTGCTTCCATGATAGTTCTGTTCTTCCTTTCTGCAACTCCATTCTGTTGAGGATTATAAGGAGCAGTCAACTCCCTCTTAATCCCGGAATCACTGCAAAGCTTCTTGAAGTCATTTGAGGTGAATTCTCCATCATTCTCAGATTTGAATGTCTTGATTTTCTTGTCAGTTTGATTCTCCATCAAGGTTTTGAATTCCTTGAATTTATCAAACACCTCATCTTTGCCCTTCAAGAAGTATACCCAAGTCTTCCTGGAGAAGTCATCAATAAATGATACATAGTAAACATACCCACTTAGGGAACTGGATGACATGGGGCCACATACATCTGAGTGGATGATTTCCAGGATGTCTTTTGCCTTGCTTTCACTGCTTGGGAAAGCCTTCTTAATGTTCTTACCTTTTGCACATCCTTTGCAAACACCTTCATGTTTGGTCTTGATTTCAGGAAGACCTTCTACAGCCTTGATTGCAATTGGAAGTGCTCTATAGTGCATGTGAGCAAGTCTCCTATGCCAAAGTTCACTGGGCTCCATGGATTCATGTACCATGGCATGTTCAGGTTGACCCTTTAATTTATACAAGCCTCCCTCTTGCTCTCCAATCACTACTGCATCATCAATAGTCTTTCCCTTTGGCCACATTAGAACTTGGCCATCAACAAATGCAACCCTCATACCTTTTGCATCTAAAGCAGAGATGGAGAGTAAGTTTTTCTTGAGCCCAGGTACATAGAGGACTTCCTTCATCTTCAGAGATTTTCCAGAATCTAGGTTGTAAGAGGCTTCACCACTTCCTTTGATTGGGTATTGATAATCATCCCCAAGTTTCACCTTATGGGGTGATTCATGTTCAGAAAGGTTCACAAAAGATTCCTTAAACCCAGTCATGTGTTTGGAAGCCCCACTATCTATCAACCAATCATTACAACCATGGGAGATGGTACCAGTGAGTGCAGAGATCAGAACATACTCTTCTTCACTTGATGACTCATCATCACTACTACTTTCTACCTTAGCCTTCTTCTTTGGGGGTTCATCATCTTCAGCAGCATGAGCATGAAACCTTCTTTTGCTGCCCTTCTTCTTCTTACTAGGATTTTTGTTATTATCCCTTTTGTTCTTAGGACAATCTGAAGCAAAGTGACCCTTCTCATTGCATGTGAAACATCTTAGGTCTTTCCTGTTCTTCTTTTGATGGGACCTATTGAGGCGAGAGGGATCCTTCTTGATTTTGCTTCTTTTGGTGTGAGCTGCAAGAGCTTGATCTTCTCCTCCCATCTTTTCCTCACGAGCTATAAGTCTAGCTTCTTCTTGAGAGCATTCTTCCCGAAGTCTACTGAAGGAGATCAACTTCTTCCTTGCACAAATTCCTTGAATAAAGGAATCCCATGACCTGGGTAGGCCATTTAGAGTAGTCATCACCACCTCACCATTCTCCACCATTTCATCTACTGCTTCTAATTGTTCCTTGATCTGAGAGACCCTTGAAAAGTAAGATTGAATGGTTTCTCCATTCTGAAACTTCACTGCTTTCAATTGGTTTCGCAGGGTCATCTTCCGATTTATGTTCTTTCCTTCAAATAGCTTGGTCAAAGATTCAAACATCTCTTTGGGTGTCTTGAGAGAAGACACATGGGGTATAAGATGGTCTTTGATAGAATCAGCAATGATTCTCTTTGCCTTGACCAAGTTCTTCTTGTGCAATGCCTTGGCCTCTTCATCCTCTGGGATAGGGATGTCTTCTTTCACATATGAGTCCAACTCATTCTCTTCCAGGATTAGCCCAATCCTATACTTCCAGGCTCGGAAGTTATCAGCCCCTTCAAGCTTATCCTCAAGCTTGGTGTGAAGAGACATCTTTAAGAGTACTTCAAATGGAAATAGAAAAAGATTTAGAACTTACCACTTGAAGTGCTGAAAACTGGATCTGGTCCCGGATTAGGGTTTGTTAGAGAAACCCTAAAAATTCAAAATGTGAATTTCAAAATTCCGAAAGGATAGAAAGATGCGCCTTGGAGAGCTGATCAGCCTGGTACATTCAGAATTTGAGATCAGCAAAGTCTTGCCCTTCAAAATTGCCTTTTTGTCCTCCCGGGTTCACTGGGGAGAGCCCTGAATTAGGGTTTGAGTTTCCCAGAGATCTACCCAGCCAAAATTCTCGATCCAAAGCTCAAACCTTCGATTTTTGCAAGGAGCTTCCAGCTGTACCTTCAGTTTCCATAAATTCCTATTTTTGTGGAAACCCTAATTTTTAGGGCCAAAACTGAAAATGCTCGGAACTGAAATCTGATTGGACAGAAAGATGCGCCTTGATGAGTAGATCCAATCTACTATACTGAATTTCAAAAATCTATGGAGAGAAACCCAATAAACAAGCAATACAAGCTTCCGTCACTGCAAAATGTCTTCTTCTCAGTTAAGCTCTGATACCATGTTAGATTATTAGTATTAAAGCACAATACTATAGGATCTTTGCTGAGAGAATAACATCTACAGTATATCAATGCATGACAATCATAATATGACAAGCATCACAAGCATCACAAGAATCAAAAGCATAGAGACAAGAGACACAGAGTTTCCGTGGGGAAAACCCTAAGGTGAAAAACCCCACAACTTCCTCAGAGATAGAGAGAGCAATGGCTCAACCAAAATACAACCAAATAAAACAGAGATAGTCTCCTAGCAGATGATCCTCCTCCTCCTCACTAGTGCGCCACTTTTCAGAGAGAGAGATAGATACTTTTCCGAGTGAGTAAAATAGAGATCTCCTATCTCTATTTATACTCACCTTTTTGCCCAGTGACCTACTGGGGCCGACTTGTCTACTTGAGTACATCCACATTATATTATATATTAATTAGGGCCGACCCCATAAGGTGGTCTAATAACCCATCGGCAAGTACACACACTTGCGACACTTGTCAATCCACATGACGACACTTCCTTATAGAGGAATAACACATCTCTTATAAGGGTACAATAAATATATATATAATACACAGATGAAATACATTCCGAAGTTACATATACATCAACATTTTCAACCTCGATTTCACTAGTAAAGTTCCCTATTTTTCCCTGATTATAAATGAATGTTGCAGAAGTGTTTTGAGAGTTTCCAATCATCCATCAGTCTCATTTATATGTCTTAATACATTCCAAACTCATTTAGTCCCAATTTGGAAGTATTTGGAGCCATTTGGAAGTAGTTGAGTCATTACTAGTCTAAGGGTCGAATTTGCCAAAAATTGAAAATTTTCCTAGTTTTTACAAATTATTAAAAAGGGAAACTACACAGTTATAAAACTTGGTTTTTCTTAAGAGACAATGTGAAATGTTAGCTTCTGAATAAAGGAAATAGGATCCTATTTCTTATTCAAATTTTGGGTTTGCATTGGATCTTTCACAAAATTACATTAATTGTTTGAAGGCACGTTTCATGAAGTGGATTGGACATAGATTTAATAGTCCTATTCTAAATAGTCCTATTAATTCAATAGATGAATATGACTTTTGGAACAATGTAAATAAAATTTTTGGATATTACACCATTGAGGAACAAGGTCAACCCTCTTACAAATAGAGCATTATTCATTCTTAGTCCTTACCACTTGATCTATTAGACTCAAAAAATTAAGAAATAAGGGTAAATGATTACATGAGGTCCTACAATATCTTTAGTTAGGGGAATATGATAGGCCCTAAAATTGTCATCCTTTTAGCATGATCAATTTATCTTTCTTCCTATATTTTTATTGTGTAGTGATCATTTTGATGCTTAGGACCTTACTTACGAATAACATACTTTTGACTTTCATTTCTTAACATTTCATTGATTTTCTAGATAATAATTAGGTGAAATGTGTATTTGTAACTACCGTTGGACTAATGAGTTCATTTGAAGTGTTGTATATCTAGTGTTGTGGACCCTATGCTATAGGTTTTGTTGTGGATCTTACATTATAATTTTTTCTATAGTTCCTCTGCTATAGGTCCTTGTTGTGGAAAGTGTACCACAATTATTTTCTACATACTCCACACTATAAGACCATGCATTGTAGATTTCAATGTTCAAATATTTTTTGTTGGTATGCTATAGAAGACTATGATTCGATAAATATTTGGTTCCATTGATTTAGGAAATAAAAATATTTTGTATATTTGTTGTTGATTACACACGTAGCATAGAACCATGTTTTCCATTTTATAATAAGTTTTTTTGTTCATGGCAATGAACAAAGGGTGTAGGGAAAATCAATGTAAATGCCATCATTCCTTTGTATTTATCCATATAAAAATGAAATATCTAATGTGCATTATGTTAGATAAATAAGTATATACTGTATACAACCATGATGTCACCAATGAAAACCCCAGAATTGCAATTTTTTTCAGTACAATTAACCATCGGATATATGACACATATAACCATCGGAACCACAACATGGATGTTGGATACAGTTTGGAAAGACAACTTTATATCCAATATTGTTCATCGGATATATAATGCCCATTTATTAATTATTTGACAAATCAATAAAGTAAATTCATCAAATAGTAAAAGAACAAGGAAGGGAGTCGCATTGGGTAACCGATGAATGGTCATCGAGTAGTCGATGGACAAACAAAGCAACTACATCGGGTACCCAATGCATCATCATCAGTTAGATGTTTAACGAACTATGGGGAATCATTGGCTATCCAACTAACTACCATCGGATAGTTGACGTTCAAACAAAGTTATTGCATTAGGTACCCGATGAATAGTGACTGACTATCTGACGAACAGTCATCAGATAACCAATGACAAAATAAGAAATGTTAATAGCATATCCGATGCATATACGTGGATGTCTAAGAATGGCCATCATAAAACCGACAACAAAATAATAAATGTTCAATAGGAATCTGACGAATATTCATCAGATATATGAGAACAATCATCGAATAACTGACAACTAAATAAGAAATGTTCAACGGAAATATGACGAAAATTCGTCGGCTATCTGATGATTAACACTTAAATAATCGAAAAAATTATCTATGATTGAATGCTTAAATGTGACGGCTATCTGATGTCCATAATTTCGGACATCTGATGATAAATGAAGTGTCAGATAACTAATTAAATTACATTGACGAATGTTGGATGTTGTTTTCATTGGATAATTGTTGGCATTATATATGAAAGTTGACGAATTGTCGTCGTATTTTTGTCCATATGTAGTAGTGAATCCCTCAATCACGGGTATTTACCAATGTTACCCTACCCTAGTATTTTTTTAAGGATGACATCCTTTATTAATACCAAGCAATACCACTCGTTGTGCTAGTCACACCACCACCAGTCAATATTTGTGTGCATATTTCAATTTAATATAGATGAAATTTAAAGTTTAGTAATATTATAGTATTGAAATTTGGTAATTTAAAATCAGTAGGACCCCTCCTTTAGGGTCCCCTTGAACTGAACCTGAAACTTTAACAACTTCATACAAACAAATTAGCCATTATAGTTATTGGAAAAATAAAATAAAAGAATGAATAACTTAACAAAAATAAGCAAAACCTTAACCTGTCAACCCGATCCAGCTGGTCCATTGTCGTCTGCGTCTTCCATAGGATCCCTCCAACAAATCTCGTTTAACCATTGGAGAAGAAACCATTCGCTTCGCCACCCAACCATAGGCTCATGCTTTCAGTTGCATGGCCTCCCCCAAGCTTTGGGTCGTAAAGTTCACACACAATTCTCAAGAAACCCAGCTTGGGTTTCCCCCCCACCAAGATTTCCAACCAAACCCTCAATAGCAACAAGTCATGAGGTAATTCAATATTACGATAGTCATCCAGGGTCTGGGTCCTTTACCCATCCCCAAAGTCTTCCATTTAAAGGAAAATCCCCTGCGACACATGTCGCTTCATGCCTAAATAATTATTTAATTAATTCTTTAATGAAAAACAACTCACCCATCCAAGTGTCAATTTATCTAGGAGATGCACCAACATCCCTAAGTTTGCTCATGTTTGTCCCCTAGATATTTCACTTAACTCGTAGATTTGTGGTGTAGGTGGAGTTGACTAGGTGTTCATGCCTAGGATTCCATTTTGCTCCTAAATAAATATTTATAATATTTTTAAGTAATCAGGAATATCCTTTCAGGTGCAATTCCTAAATAACACTTAATATTATTTAAATGCCAAAGTAATCATTTATGTGCAAATGCCTAAAGTACTCAAATGCATTTCTAAGTAAAGTTCTAGGTGCAAAATTATACGTTTCAACGTAGTTAAATTTAGCAATCAACTTTTACTAGGGACCCGGTGCCGCGCCGTTGGGCCTCCTTGTTCCTTAATTTAATTTCCCCGACATGGCACCACTCCGTCGGGTCCAGTCATCCGTAGTTTCCATTCCTCGGAAAGGCACCACATCATTGGGTCCTTGCATCCACTCTTTCCATTCTTGGCAGGGTACTACACCATCAGGCCCTTCTGCCATCATTCTTCCGTTTTGACTTGCGGGAACTATTGAGATATTGTAACTTCAAAGAATATTATATGTGTACTTTATTATTCCGGAGATGTTTCATTCCTCCGTGAAGATCTTATTGTATATCCGGAGATGTTTATTCCTCCGTCGGAATGTGGTAACTTGGGTTATTAGACTTCCCTAGTGGGGGTCGGCCCTATGTGTGTTATGTGGGTCAAAAAGTTATTAGACCACCCTAGAGGGTTCGGCCCAGTCAGTTGTAGTGGGGTATTTAACCCATTGGTTAAATACGAGCCTACATGTTTTGTGTAAAAGACAAGTCGGAGTAGTGTATAAATAGAGGAGGTGTATTCCTCATTTGACACACACTCACTCACTTGAGAGTGGCGCACTTGTGGAGGAGAGGTCTGCTATGGAGAAGGAGGAGCTTATGCTTAGGGTTTGCATCTTTGTATATTGCTGGTCATCTATATTGAGGAAGCTTTGCTGGGTTTTCTACCCCATGAGGATTTCCTAGGATAAATCAATGTCTCTTGTGTTTATGTTGTGCTTGTTGTTTCTTCAGTGATCCTGTATAAGCTATTATTGTGAAATGGAATGTAATGCCGTTATTTTCTATATTAGCATATTAAATATTAACATGGTATCAGAGCTAACCTGAAGGAAGGCAATGTATGGCACTTACGACACTTTCTTTACTTACGACAATTTGAAGGTTAGGGTTTTATATAGTAAAAACCAGTCATCATGGAACTTTCACCATAAATCCATTTTTGCAAAGGTTCAGGATCTGCAACCTTTACAGGTCGTAGATAACATCTCCAGGTATCTTGTGTCCAAAGGGAACCCTCAAATTCGTTGTACTTTGTAAGTTATGATCACTACAAGTTAGGGTTTCTGCCTCTTCCAGATCTCAGTCAAAATCAGGTGACCTAGGAAAAAAGGTCATAACTTGGGCTAGGAAGCTCCAAATGAAATTTCGTAAAAAGTGATAGGTAGTACACAGGATTTAATATCTCAGGAAATGTTTTCAGAGGCCGAAGTTGAACCAGTGACACGTGGTATGCCGTACAAGTTTGTTCTCCTGTTTTATCCCATAAACAGGTCACGTTGCGACACTTCGCATAACTTGGGCTAGGAAGCTCCAAATGAAATTTCATAAAACGTGACAGGTAGTACATAGACTATACTATCTCAGGAAACGGTTTCAGAGGCTGAAGTTGAACCAGTGACACGTGGCACTCCATACAAGTTTTCTGTCCTGTTTTATCCCATAAACAGGTCACATTGCGACACTTGGCATAACTCGCTCTCAGAAAATCCAATTGAGGTCAGACCTATTGCATTGGAAATATGACAGGTCAGGCTACCACAAAAAAATTATTCAGACCTTGTGGAGAGAAAATTTTGGAGTTACAGCAGAAACAATCAGGTACATGGTTCTGTCAAAACAGAATTATTTTTGGAGCACCTTCATTCATGGCTTCCGGAATTTAGGGTTTCGGAGAAAGTTAGAATCTTTGGAATCGGAATCCATGGCTGAATGCTACTCAAGAAAGTCAAAATTTAGAGACCAAGATCAAATTTTTTGGTTGGGTAGAAGACCGGGCTTGATCAAACCCCAGTTCGGGATTTTGATCGAAAAGATGGAAAATTAGGGCTTCAGCAAAAGTTGGAATTTTTGAAGTCTGTAACCACGGCTGGAAGTTCCTCAAAAAAATAAGAGTTTAGAGCCTTGGATCGAACCTTTTGATTGGACAGAAGGGTGGGCTTCATCAAACCCTATTTCGGGTTCCTATCCAGAAGATCCAGAAGTTTCGAAGGTAATTTTGAGGGGTCAAATTTTGGAGATTTCAAAATTGAAGTATGCTAGTTTGATTAGCTCAGCAAGACACATCCTTCCATCCATTCAGAAGTATGAAAGTCAAAGATTGAATTTTTAGGGTTTCTCTAGCAAACCCTAATCAAGCTCCAGATCAAGTTTCGGGGGGAGTTGAGGCTAAGGCCTTACATAAGAAGTCTACAAGAAGTCTCGAAAGGTATGACTTAAGGAGGTTCAGGTATGTCTTGAAATGTGATTCTTGATTAAGTTCATAATGTGTTTGTCTTCATGCTATTTATTAGTACAATCTTGATTAATGTTAGAATTGTCTTATCACCCTAGTAACAGTATCAATGCATGTGAATGATCGAATACATCCATTGATTAGGGCTATATGATTGTACTAATGCATTATGGTGTTGTATGAGGTTTATGTTGTCTGCTAACAAGATACAGGTACATCACAAAAGACAAATCAAGTTCCATAACCATGACAACATGAAGAGAAAGACTCATCCATAATCTTTGTTCTACTTACAAGGTATGTATTACTTTGTTATATTATGTTTAACCTATGAAATATGCAGGTTCTAGCACAGGATCTCTAAATCATTGAAGAGAACAAAGAAGATATTGTTTAGGTATGTTAGACATAACTAAGCAAGTATACTAATCCAGGTATGTTTTCCTATGTCAAGTTAGAATCTTACCTTGTGTTAGGAACCCTTATATAAGTATACTTGGTATGATTGGTCATGCTAGTAATCAAGGGTTTATGCATATTATGTCTCTTATCTTGATGATTTAATTAAACAGAAGAGTACTATAATCAAACAAGAATATGCATGAGTAAAGGAAGACTTCCTTGAAACCCTGAATACTAATGATCATGACTATACATATTTAAGATTATTTAGAATTAGAATGTTTTGATAATATTGAGAATATACTAATGAATGTATGTTTGTGTATGAGATCATGAGGATGACACTAGTGCACACTTGAGCATGCATAGTGGTACAGAATGAATAGAAGTTCAAACGACATATAGAAGATCAAGCGGGAGGCAACCACATAAACATAAAAGATAAGTATTTGAGTTGTTATTTGAAATAGTAAATGATATTGTCTGTAATAGGTTGTATGCATATTTGTATTCCTATAATATATCATGCTGTGTGTAAACATTCATAGAGCATTGAACAGTATACTACTAATATGCATATGATTGGTAAGTTGGACAAACATTCCATTGTTGCTTGTCTAGAATGAAACCTCTTTACTGACATGCTGAGAGCTGTGCACACTCTCGATAGTATGTTCTGGTAGAGATGGAAGGAATCTAGATAGCCACTATATGCATACAGGATATGGCAAAGTGTTGTGCCAAAGTATTGGTCAAGATAGTTGCATAACTATGTATCTGTATGCATAATAGGTTATCATGTCAATATGATTTGATGATTATGAAGTATTACTAATCATGTACTTAATTTTGATTTGTAGGAAAGATCATGATGAATGATGAACACTGAACAAGCGATGGATGTTCAACAAAATATTTACAAATCAAACACATTATAGAAGGCTTGTGGCTAGAAGATTCTCTTAGAAAGAGGAAGAGAATCATGATGATATGTTTGCTCCAAGTGGCTAGATAAGACCATTCTCTTAATGGTGTAATTAAAGAAGAAGTGTGAATCAGGTTCTGTATGGGTTCCTAGGATCGATAGTCAATTGATGAGCTTAATGATCACCATGGGTGATGAGGATCTCAACCTTTGCTACAAGGTTGAATATTGTTTCTATACACAGATGACATGGATGCAAGAAGGAACTCACCACAGAGTTCAAATGATATTGAGGCTCATATCAGTAGACCCATCTAACGAGAGATGGAACAGATAGATATGCAGAAGATCATTCAATCAGAGTGTGAATGATGTTTAGTCACAAAGGGAGAATTGACAGTTTCTTGATAAGCTTGGGCTTTACCAAAAGTAAAGTTGTTCCTAACCTTTACCTTAAGGTTGTGGATGATGAACCTATCATACCATTATTGTATGATGATGATCTCTTTCTGACAAAGAATGAGAAACAGATAATGAAAAGAAAGAAGAAGATGGCTGTAGAAATGAAACTGAAAGATCTCATATTGATGCATTACTTCCTAGGTCTGGAAGTATAGCAAGGCTCAGAAGGAATCTTTCTCAACCAAGGAAAGTATGCTGAGAAATATTAAAAGGACTTGATGTGTTGGTATGGTCACTCTTGAAGTTGTTAGCAGATGACTCACTAGAGTTAGTGGATAGAACTCTGTATAGACAAAATACCGAGTCATTGATGTGTCTAACGAATACTAGGTCAGATATATGCTTTGCTATTAACACCTTGAGTCAATATCTAGTGGAAACTAGATGTGTTCACCTGATAAGCTGCAAATCATGTGATACGGTACCTAAAGGATACAATAGACTTTGATCTATGTTATCTTGGAGATCATGACTTCAGATGGCTACACAGAGGTTGATTGGGCAGGAAGTGTATCAAAGAGGAAGAGCACATCGAGAGGATGTTATTGTCTTGGATCAGCCATGATCTCGTGGTTGAGCAGGAAACAATCTAGTGTGGCTCTTAGCACAAGCAGAATATATGGCTGCTTGCTCTGCTAAGTTATGAAGCAGTATGGCTTCAGGATTGTTTGACTTAGAGATAGACCCAACTATGATCCTATATGACAAACAGAGTTGTATCAAGCTGGTAGAGAATCTAGTGTTCTAAGATATGGTGCAGAAAGGAACCAAAAGTTTGAATTTGTAACAAGTTACTAATGTACTAACCAAACTTCTACTGATCCGATGTACTAACCAAACCTCTACCTTAAGTAAAGTTTTCCGAGACAAACTTAATATAGTTCAGAAGGACCCTCCTCGAAAGGGGGAGTGATGTGATAACTCATGATGAGATTTCCTGCATCGACAGTGAGGTCGATGATGAGGATACCTATATTAGTGATGTCGATAGAGAGGTTGGTGGATGGTCCTTAGACAAGGTCTAAGGTGATAAGGGGATTGCATCATCCTTGAACATATGTTCTAAAGAGAGCCGTAGACGTATGTCTTCGAGAATGAAGTCCTTGGTGGACATGATAGGATTGCATCATCCTCAAGAGAGCCATAGACGTATTTCTTCAAGAATGAAGTCCTTGGTGGACATGATAGGATTGCATCATCCTCAAGAGAGCTGTAGACGTATGTCTTCGAGAATGAAGTCCTTGGTGGACATATGAGGATTGCATCATCCTTGAACACAAGTTCTAAAGTGAGCCATAGACAAGTGTCTCCAAGAAAGAAGAAGGATTGTATCATCCTTGAACACTTGTTCTAAAGAGAGACATAGATGTATGTCTTCGAAAATGAAGTCCTTGGTGGACATGAGAGGATTGGATCATCCCTGGACTTCAGTCCTAAAGAGAGCCATAGACATGATGTCTCCGAGAATGAAGTCCTGAATGAACAACTAGGGGATTGCATCTTCCGCGGACCTCAGTCCCAGAATTGAGCCGTAGACTGATGTCTCTGAAAAATTGAAGATAGGACTGCATCGTCCCTGAACTAGGTTCAAAATGTACATGAGGACTGCATCGTCCATGAACTGGGTTCAAAATGTACGTGAGGACTGCATCGTCCATGAACTGGGTTCAAAATGTACGTGAGGACTGCATCGTCCATGAACTGGGTTCAAAATGTACATGAGGACTGCATCGTCCATGAACTGGGTTCAAAATGTACGTGAGGACTGCATCGTCCATGAACTGGGTTCAAAATGTACGTGAGGACTGCATCGTCCATGAACTGGGTTCAAAATGTACGTGAGGACTGCATCGTCCATGAACTGGGTTCAAAATGTACATGATGGGATTGCATCGTCCCTAGACATGAGACTTGTATTAAAGTGATAAGGACTGATCATCTTGGAACTTGATCTGGATTGTATCATCCATGGACCTATGTCCTAAAGAGAGCAGGATTGATCATCCTGTAATATGATCGTGTGTGTTGCAGGGTATGCTGCTATGTTTTGATGATAGATGTATTAGTGAGAATACATGCTTTTGATGATGGATGTATTAGTGAGGATACATGCTTTTGATGATGTATGTATTAGTGAGAATACATGCTTTTGATGATGGATGTATTAGTGAGAATACATGCTTTTGATGATAGATGTATTAGTGAGAATACATGCTTTTGATGATAGATGTATTAGTGAGAATATATGCTTTTGATGATAGATGTATTAGTGAGAATACATGTTGTGATGATAGATGTATTAGTGTGGATACTAATGTAGATGATCGAGATGCTATAGATCGAGATGATCCAGATGCTGTAGATCATGATGATCTAGATGCTGTAGATTGAGATGATCCAGATGCTGTAGATCGAGATGATCCAGATGTTGTAGATCGAGATTATCCAGATGCTGATGCTGTAGATTGTGATGATCCAGATGCTGTAGATCGAGATGATCCACATGCTGTAGATCGAGATGATCCAGATGCTGTAGATCGTGATGATCCAGATGCTGTAGATTGAGATGATCCAGATGTTGTAGATCTAGATGATCCCGATGCTGATGATCGTATGATGACGATGTTGATGATCGTGAGGATCCAGATGTTGATGTTGTTGTAGCTGTTCGAAGTGCTACAGAAGATAAAGACTCAGTACTAAAGATGTTGATGTTCCAGTATTGAATATGTTTCAGTAACTGCTCAAGTTACTGATGATGATTGAGAAAGCTTCCAATGATTTATAGATGTATCATGTATGATGTTGATGACTCCTTGCTCGTGCAGATGCTGTTATAATATCCTTCTCGTTAAGGGGGAGTGTTGAGATATTGTAACTTCAAAGAATATTATATTTGTACTTTATTATTCCGGAGATGTTTCATTCCTCCGTGAAGATCTTATTGTATATCCGGAGATGTTTATTCCTCCGTCGGAATGTGGTAACTTGGGTTATTAGACTTCCCTAGTGGGGGTCGGCCCTATGTGTGTTATGTGGGTCAAAGGGTTATTAGACCACCCTAGAGGGGTCGGCCCAGTCAGTTGTAGTGGGGTATTTAACCCATTGGTTAAATACGAGCCTACATGTTTTGTGTAAAAGACAAGTCGGAGTAGTGTATAAATAGAGGAGGTGTATTCCTCATTTGACACACACTCACTCACTTGAGAGTGGCGCACTTGTGGAGGAGAGGTCTGCTATGGAGAAGGAGGAGCTTATGCTCAGGGTTTGCATCTTTGTATATTGCTGGTCATCTATATTGAGGAAGCTTTGCTGGGTTTTCTACCCCATGAGGATTTCTCAGGATAAATCTGTGTCTCTTGTGTTTATGTTGTGCTTGTTGTTTCTTCAGTGATCCTGTATATGCTATTATTGTGAAATGGAATGTAATGCTGCTATTTTCTGTCTTAGCATATTAAATATTAACAGGAACTTCATGTAGGGATTTCAAGAGCCATTACCTTCCATCCTCCATCTACACACTATTAGGGACTAATGGCATTGATGAGAGAGTCCGTTCTCACTGCGCGCCCCCCAACTCATACGTGACTAGCTCTATGATGGCCCACCTTGTACGCCCTCACGCTTTTCCTCTTGAGCAAGCGGATCAATGCTTATCTGCTCATGCGTGGTATTCCGTCGGAAGTCGACATCATCGCTCTCCCTGTGTGTGATTTACCCGTACTCTACAACCCTTCATATTCCTTTGCATGTCCTTCGGTGAACCATTTCACCTATCGCTACACACATTTCTCACAAACAATTATTAGTAGTATTGTCCTCAATAATCATCATTTGATTCATAAATCTGCTACTTCGTTTAGCATTTATAATTTAATAAAACATTACTCATTTATTTAATCAAATATGCATTTCGTCGATAATTAATTTCTTCGTTCTCATCATATAATTAACCGTATAGCTAGTCGTTAAGCATCATTCATATGTACAATTTTCATATCAAATTCAGTCATTAAATAACATGAAATCATTCATTCACAATAATTACCCAAATGCACGTATATCATTATTGATTTACAATCAATTGTAATCGTAAATATACTCAAAATGAAATCAGAGGATTACTTTATTAATGTTTCAAACAGTTGGGTCACTCAACAGGTGCCCTCAATGTCTACAATAATATAGGGGCACTACATACACCCCTACTTGTATAGAACTTCGTCCCGAAGTTAAATTTTGTTCTCGTACTTCCAACACTAGGCTTAACTTTTAATTTTCTATTCTCATCTTCTTGTCATTCTCTTCTATTTTTTTCAAATAATCATGGCCCTAAGCACAAGTGGTTCTAATCATTAGTCTTATTTTTCATCCAACATGGTTCCAATTCTTCCTCAAGAACTCAATCGTAACATGCGTATTGGAAATCCAATAATGCCTTCATAATTGTCAATACCAATCCTAGATCTGCGAAGGTCTATGATATCCAAAATTAATTACAGGCTATACAACATCAATAGCCACCCATTAGTTATCAAATCACTATCAAACAAGACTCCAAATATATTTGGTCATCCTTCCCTCCAAGATGAGAAGGTAAACATCATAACATATTCCGTCAATCGAAGATGGGTAAGACATGGTCACGTTTTAACAAATCAAGAGAGAGAGACCCTCAAATATTTCAAAACCAATTTTCATAAGGTTACTTCCAAAAAAAAAAAAAACCCTAAATGTTGGTTCTCAAATTGATAGGATTTGAGGCATCGAAACTTAGTGACTTAGACAAACATTTAAAATCTAACTCGCGGTCCTATTCTTCAGTAATATCATGTCCATATTAATGAGCTTATCATATCTTTACTTCATTTCATCATTTTTTTTGTCATTGGACTACTTCGATAATCTCATAAAATCGTACTAAGTGTGTTTTCTTAACCTCATTGAGTTTCCATCTCGAGGGTTAGTTGTCCTTTTCATCAACATTTGACCATGACCTAATGTTAGCTTCATTTGATTTCAGTTTAGTATGCTAATTGTCTCCATACTTTGTTCTATTAAAAATCGTCTTCACTTTGGCCCTTTCGGTAGACCTTCCTAAATGATATTTCTTCTTTTACCGTCGTCTTAGTCACGTCGGGTTTTCATTCCTTTTTAACAACATTGCCATGCTATAAAATTAGTGTCCTTGGACTTAGCTCCTTATGCTAGTAATGTTGATATCTCGCTTTTCAAATTTAAAGTCAGTTTCACTTCCTCGACAATCCGTCAAAGTCTCATCATTCTGAGCATCTTTGTGTCTTTTCAGTTAAATTTTTATCAATTTCCTGTCATTTAGTAAATTCACCAAATATATCTGTCCACTAGTTTTCTCATTATCGTTATGTAGGAAACAAAAAATTAAAAATGTCTCTAGTCTTTGTTCCTTTCTCCTAGTATAATTTCCTTGAACTTCGAATTCATTGACATCATCTCTATTTCACAATTTCTTTAAATAACCAAAGTTCTTTTATCTTAACCACAAGCAAATAATATCATTAACCCTAAAATCCATAGTCAACTATCCAACTCATCAAATGCTTTCCTAAACATCCTTTATGTATTGAAATTCCATTCACTTGCCTATAATTTAAGGGAGCTATATTTATTCCATTAACTTCATACATTTAAAAGAAATAACAATTATAACTTGTTACTTGTCACATAGTTATAACTTGTTACTTGTCACATATGCACCTTTCTAAGATAATATCATTACTCAATTGATGATAATGCTTTCCCTATATAATAATAACTTTTATTTATATCTCCCATACTCATTTCTAAAAAAATAACAATAGCTAATTGACAATAATAACATCCATATATCTATTTCTTTTATTTTCTTCCAACATATCACTTTACATATGACATTATTAACTAAATTTTTTTTTTTCAAATAAAACATTGACATTGATACCCAATGTAAGGGTCACCTAATCCAAGAGTGAACAATTTATTTATTTATTTTTAACTTCTACTATACATGTAGTGTAATTATAAGGTTGGCCATACAATGTTATATTTTATTAAGCTTTCTTTTAAATTGAAATTTAAATATTGAACATATAAATATAAATATGTATACATATACTTTCATTCTATTAGAGTTAATAACTTCTCATATATATATATAATATCAAAATAAATAAATACAAATTATTTAAGATTTCTTTATATATATATATATACATTTTCAATCTATAAATTAATCACTCCCAATATAAATACCATATAAAAAATAATCCCTTTTGAAAACAAATGCGTATTCTTCACAATTCACAATGGTGAATTTCTCCCCTACCATGTTATAACACTAATGAAGAATTCATTTAAATTGGAATTCATATATATGTATTTAAACCTATATAATATTCAATACCCTCTGTCCATGCATGCACATTACAATAAAATAAAATTAGAAGTTGAAGAACCTTCTCCTAACATCACAAAAAAAAAAAAAAAACTTAAAGAGTCATTAATCGATATTTTAAATTCATGGATAAACTTGCACATTACGTGGACATCATAACCGAAAAAAAAAAACTTTTCTAAACATCGTAATTTAAAATAGGCTTGAGTTCTTTAAATTTACAATGCGAGAAAGCTTTTCTAACATCACAATTTAATAAACTTAATGTCCTTGAATTTAGAATATGATAAATCCTTTTCTAAACTTAAGTTCTTAGAATATATAATGCGAGAAATATTTTCTAACATCATAATTTAAATAAGGTCTCTAGTATAAAGTTTGAATCTTAAAGTCTAATTCCCTTTCATAAACGAACTTAGAATATTAGAAATCATAATTTTAATTAAACTTAGTCATACTTAGAGCAAAGTAGAACATAAGAAGACATCCTTAATATCAGGAATTGAGACTATGATATCAGTGAATAGTCCTGCTAACTATGAGATCAATAATTCACGACAGAAAATAAGAGGGCATTACACCTTCACCTTATACTCTTTACATTCCAGATTTAACATTCACCTTACGAGTAACATTCGTATACTCCTTCGGTTAACCTAGTATTACACAAAGCCGTTTGAACTCGCAGTTATCTCCATGATATGGATTTAATGCAATCACCAGACTGTTTCAGATGTATATTAACTACCTAACTTCCTTTTCATGTACTAATATACCTTATGCAACTAAAAATATTTATTTAATTTAACATGTATACTATTCCCCAAGTATGGATATACCATCATATATTCTATTTTAAGAGTAGTTGTAAATTCTAAACTAAATCGAAGGATTATGAAACATACCCTTAGTCAATCGTTTCGACTCTTAAGAGGAAATTTCAACTAATTCTGAGTTAGTCACGTACTAAAGATAAATTCATACACTTCAATAAATCTTAGCATGAGTTTAGGAGAGCTTAGCGCATGGGCAGCCACTACGCACGGTGAGGGAGTGTGATCTACCAGTCATTGATCACATGTCGGTTCCACCGGATTTATTGTTTCTCCAAGACTGTTAAAGATCCCCCAAAAAGACTGTCTCTAGACGGCAGTCTCAGGTTGATCCTATTCTAGCCATCCAACATGTGGAGGTAGGTGGACGGTGATTAGACGGTTACTGGCACAAGGGTGATTTGGCGAGCAATCATGTAGGCTCGGTCACTTAACACACATAGAGGAAGGTCTCCAAAGAAATAGAATGGCTTCATTAAGGAGCGGTGGCAATGATGCACGTGGAGCGGTTTCACGTACATGTTGATTTAATTTCAAGATTACAGGGAGGATGCCGATACAGGTCTGATGTATCGCGATCTCAAACTTTAGAGATCTTAGGTTCTGCGGTTATCCACACTCCCAAAGCTTGCATTTTCAAAATTAAATAATCATACATCATCCTAAGAGCAAGTTAAAATGTAAACTGCCATAGTGGCACAATACCCTATTCCTATTTGAGAAAGGGTCCATTTTGGGATACTGTTTTGACAGTTAGCTCCAATGCCACTCTATAATTCACCTTTCTGCAAACAAATATAAGTGGATCGACAGAACCCTTAAAACCGAGCCTTGTAATTAGTCCAAGTTTGTGTTATGGTGATACCTGGAAGGGAGTTTAAGTAAAGGGTACATGATACAGAGTTTTGAGTCATGGTTTGCCTCTGGACAGAAAGCATGGGAACAAGCACCGAGTTATATGGGATAAATGATGGGAATTATGATCCGCACATCGTAATTATATATCAGCATCTAATTTACTACATACAATGAAATCTGTAGGTTCATACCCAAATCTCCATAAATGACAGCATAATATCAGCACCATGAATGAACATAGATCTTTTTTTATTTTATTTCAGCAACAAGGAATGGCAAAATCCTTAACACGATTTCAAAACAACAAAAAGATTAACGTTTCATCAATTAGAAAGAAAATAGGTTAAGCTTTCAATATGTAGAGTTTACTGAGATTTATTTTAACAGGGTTCAAGATCCAAATCTAAGTTACAGGTGTTACACGCTAAATTCAAACAAAGTATAACTCCAGGGTTCAAATAAACAAGATCAATGCTATAATCTCAGCAGAGATCATGTACACGCATGTGCGATCTAAGGTAAAGTAGACAGAGGTTTCATAAGAATCGTACAGAGTATAGGCTGTGGTCAATATAAATAGGGTCAACAGATCTTAGATTTCAGTTATAGATATCAAGTGATAAAAAGATAGAGGATAACTCCAGGCTTCAATTACATAAATGAATCCAATGCTATAATCTCAATAGAGATCAAAGATAATTCGAAATGACAGAGAAAAAGAGACTAGCGATCCATTCAAACTGGCATAGATCAGTTGACTACAATCTATGATGTTAGATTAATATGCCATGATCTGGAAATCAAAAGTGCAGAGATCGAAAGTATGATCGTGGCGAGTGAGAGTTTAGTATCGGGACCGCAGAGATGGCAGAGTGGAGAATGGAGTAAGTGCAATCTAGGCGTGATAACGCATGGGGAAAAACTGAGCAAATTAATCATGCTCATGATCAAGATATTTATTCTTTCAAGATCTGTAACAGAGTTTTCAATAGAGAATCAAGATTTGGGTTAAATCAACGAAACCCTTGGATGTATTTGATTTCCAGAATGTCAGAACGATATTACAGTATATCGATTAAAATCAAAGGTACACGAGATTGAACATATTAAAATCAATCAAGAAATGACAGGACATAATTTAATAGATGCTGCAGATCGATTGAAAACTAAATCCTAAAAGGAATATGAATCTAATCCGCAGGTATATCAATGATTTTGTTCATTTTAAAATCCCAATAAGATAACGAATTTGATCAGCAGGTATATTCACTATTCCTGTATAGTTTAAAATCTTAAGAGGAAACGAATTCGATCAGCTCAACTATCCACGATTTCATCACAGTGACCATGAGTCAACAAAATTTATATATATATTAACTATTTCAACCCAATTTCAAACCACAAAATTTAAATCAGGATTCGAAGTGCTTGCCTACTATTTTGCACACAGTCAAGTTTTCCAGAACTACATTTTTTTTTTTCCAGCAAAAACGAAGATATAACCTAGTAGTTCAAGATAGCCAAAATACACATGAGTTTTAACAATACTTTTACCTGATTTTGCGGTTGATCCAGAAATTTGTGAAGATGCATCGATATAGCATCCGATCAAGTCCAACCTTGATGATTTACCAAGATGCCCCTGATAAAATATGAGTCCGGTGCCCTCAAGGCTCGACCGACTCTGATACCAAATGTAGGACCCCTCCTTTAGGGTCCCCTTGAACTGAACCTGAAACTTTAACAACTTCATACAAACAAATTAGCCATTATAGTTATTGAAAAAATAAAATAAAAGAGTGAATAACTTAACAAAAATAAGCAAAACCTTAACCTGTCAACCCAATCCAGCTGGTCCATTATCGTCTGCGTCTTCCGTAGGATCCCTCCAGCAAAGCTCATTTAACCAATGGCGAAGCAATCGTTAGCTTCGCCACGCAACCATAGGCTCATGCTTTCAGTTGCATGGCCTCCCCCGAGCTTTGGGTCGTAAAGTTCACACACAATTCTCAAGAAACCCAGCTTGGGTTCCCCCCCCACCAATATTTCCAACAAAACCCTCAATAGCAGCAAGTCATGAGGTAACTCAATATTACGATAGTCATCCAGGGACTGGGTCCTTTACCCATCCCGAAAGTCTTCCTTTTAAAGGAAAATCCCCTGCGACACATGTCGCTTCATGCATAAATAATTATTTAATTAATTCTTTAATGAAAAACAACTCACCCATCCAAGTGTCAATTTATCTAGGAGATGCACAAACATCCCTAAGTTTGCTCATGTTTTTCCCCTAGATATTTCACTTAACTCATAGATTTGTGGTGTAGGTGGAGTTGACTAGGTGTCCATGCTTAGGATTCCATTTTGCTCCTAAATAAATATTTATAATATTTTTAAGTAATCAGGAATATCCTTTCATGTGCAATTCCTAAATAACACTTAATATTATTTAAATGCCAAAGTAATCATTTATGTGCAAATGCCTAAAGTACTCAAATGCATTTCTAACTAAAGTTCTAGGTGCAAAATTATACGTTTCAACGCAGTTAAGTTTAGCAATCAACTTTTACTAGGGACCCGGTGCCACGCCGTTGGGCCTCCTTGTTCCTTAATTTAATTTCCCTGACATGGCACCACTCCGTCGGGTCCAGTCATCTGTAGTTTCCATTCCTCGACAAGGCACCACATCGTTGGGTCCTTGCATCCACTTTTCCATTCTTGGCAGGGTACTGCACTACCGGGCCCTTCTGCCATCATCCTTCCATTTTGACTTGCGGGAACTTCATGTAGGGATTTCAGGAGCCGTTACCTTCCATCCTCCGTCTACACGCTATTAGGGACTAATGGCATTGAGGAGTGAGTCCGTTCTCACTGCGCGCCCCCCAACTTGTACGTGACCAGCTCTATCGTGGCCCACCTCGTACGCCCTCACGCTTTTCCTCTTGAGCAAGCGGATCAATGCTTATCTGCTCATGTGTGGTATTCCGTCGGAAGTCGACATCGTTGTCGCTCTCCCTGTGTGTGATTTACCCGTACTTTACGACCCTTCATATTCTTTTGCGTGTCCATCGGTGAACCATTTCACCTATCGCTATACACATTTCTCACAAACAATTATTAGTAGTATTGTCCTCAATAATCATCATTTGATTCATAAATCTGCTACTTCATTTAGCATTTATAATTTACTCAAACATTACTCATTTATTTAATCAAATATGCATTTCGTCGATAATTAATTTCTTCGTTCTCATCATATAATTAACTGTATAGCTAGTCATTAAGCATCATTCATATGTACAGTTTTCATATCAAATTCAGTCATTAAATAACATGAAATCGTTCATTCACAATAATTACCCAAATGCACGTATATCATTATTGATTTACAATCAATTGTAATCATAAATATACTCAAAATGAAATCAGAGGATTACTTTATTAATGTTTCAAACAGTCGGGTCACTCAGCAGGTGCCCTCAATGTCTACAATAATATAGGGGCACTACAAAATCTAAGTTGTAAATTGTTTCCCTCGCACATGGTTTTATACATTGCATTAATATAATAGCTGGCTCCAATGATCTACATTCCAAACTCTGTAACTCGTAATTCACATTATAAAGTATCTAGGGCCTATATTTCCTTTTCTGGAGTAATTCCTTAGAATTTAGACTAAAATCTTCCCATATTAACCTTTCTTAAGCTCCCAAATAGTATTTTATTAAGGATGCACCAAGTTGTTCCATTATACAAGTCCCATACAAATAATTTTTTGTATAATAGATGAATTCTAGAAGGAGCACTGGACCATTCTCGCATTATTAAATTTCAAGAAGAAAAGTAGCACTAAAATTAATAATCCCTTCCTCTCACTGCTTATGTCCATGGAAAGAGGAGGAAAAGGATCATGCCCCTCTCCCAAACTTTTTTGTGAGCATTTATTGGTTGCTTTAGCAATGTTTAGGACTTATTCTAACTACATTGTCAATTCCTAACACTTTTGAAATTAGGGTAAGGAGTTGATGTCATCTGGTCCCACATAACATGCTTTGGTGTCTGGTTGGAACACGTAGGTTCCAACTCCGCCTCCTATGTATGCCATAGATTCATTCTTGTTTGTTTGCATGGGCATGGGTGGAATACGAAATTGGTAGGACTAGGTGATAGCGGCTCAAGAAAAAAGTGATTTTTAAATTTCATGTTCAAAATTGTTAACAATATGGATTCGCCACATAGAAAGGTGACTTTAGGCCAATGGCTCAGCGGTGGTCCTTTGTTCTTCATGCATATTCTATTATCCCTCCAAGTCCTATATCTGATCGTTTTTATGGTCGATTATTATGCTCATCGGGGCTTAACACCTTTAAGATTGAGTGCTTAGTTTGAAAATTTAGACTAATACCGAAGAGTTTGGATTAAAATGTTTCCAAATTATTAGCCTTTGAAATAATACCAAAAAAATGTGTTTCTAACTTACTATAAAATAATAATACCCAATGGTGTTAACTTCAATCTTATAATACCAAACCTCATGCAAATGTTTCTTAACATATTTCCTAAGCTTATGGCCCATAGTTAGAAGTGTATCCTCAATGAAATTATCCTTTCTTTAAACTCTCGCATCCTAGCATATTATGGGACATTTTTTACAAGATGTGAGTCTAGAATATTATCGAACATTTTTTCCCAAGCTACGAGCTAGAATATTACTGAACATTTTTTCCTAGAACATCTGATTACTAATAGGCCTAGTAATTTTCTATGAATTTCTAATTTGAGTGAGCACCTCGAAAAGGAACAATTGATATTTCCCACAGTCGATATCTATTTGGAGATAGGTCATAATTAGTTTTTCTAGACCAAAACATTTAGTTTAGCTTTTTTACACAGCAAAAATTTGTGCTTAAATTAGAAATACATTATTCTGGGCTCTGAAATTATTTAATTATTATTAATAAGGATAATTTTGTAACTTTTTAGTCCAGATTGGCTAAATTAGTCTAGATTTTGTTGAATTAGTTGCTTTCTCTTAGTAACTTATTCATGATTGAGAGGGCTCCTTCCTCACCCTTCTTCCATTCATAATAATAAGAGGAGGAGAAGGAGCATGGTCCCTTTCTTACACTTCTCTAATATGAGTGAGATAGAGAATAAGAATTGGCCCTTTCTCTCGCTTTAGTAATTTCTGGGAGGAAGAGAAGGACCACTAGAACACACTCTCGATTCGAACAAGGAGGAGAAGGAGCATGGACCTTTTCTTTAAATTTTCTAATTTTAGCGAGTCATAGGAGAAGGCACAGTTTCCCTTTCTCATAAACTGGTCCTTTTAGGAAGGAAGAAGAGCACTGGCCCTTTCTCAAACCTTACTCATAGTTGCGAATAACATAAGCAGCATGACCACCTTATAACAACTTTGAAATTAGAGTAACCAGGAGGTGGAATTTTTTCATTTTATCAAGGGATAGTAACTTCAAGAGATGGGGGGATCCTTCCTCACACTTCTTCAATTTCTAATAAAATGATGAGAAGGAGCGTGTTTCCTTTCTAACACTTCATGCTTTTTATGACACTTTCATTAATTAAGAAATATATCGAAGAATCACTGGCCCTTTCTAAAAGAAGTCAATGGGCACTATCCTTTCCCACACTTGTTCCATTCGTAAGAGTAGCATGGGAATTACCTTATACTATTGGGAGGAGAGTCGCAACATTGGCCATTTCTCACCCCATTCTATTTGTATGGGTCATCTGAAACGTGCACCATCGAAACCTGACCCTGGGTTCCTTGCTCCTCTACCTTCAATGGATATTTCTCCAGCATTTATTTGCAAAAAATTGGTTCTTCCTTTCTCAAGGCCCTCTCCTTGTCTATATAGCAAGGTTGAGAGGATAGAATCGAAAGGAAATTTTTTGGTGAGGTTATGGTAGTTAGAATAACTGCCATACCTAATCCCTAATCATTCTTTTAATATTTTTTATCGTGATTTAGAGATACCCGCGAGTCTATTTCTTGACACCTAGCGAGTGACTCATGAGTTTAGTGTCAACCAATAAGCCTGTGCAAAGTTTTAATTTATACTCGTGGGTTGTCAGCATAGACTCCCACGATTGACCCGCAAGGTTAGCAATAGTAGAGTTGTGGTCAAGGATCAAAACACTTCAAAAAATGATTATTCTAAAGGAGGTATTGTAAGATTTAGGTACAAATAATCTAAGGACAAATTAGGCTCTTCTATCCATAATGTCCTTTTGTGTGATCGACAATGCAATGTGATCACGAAGGGAGAAGTGCCAATTTGACGGATAACACTAGCGCAATGACGTCCCAGTTCCCAACTACAGCAAAAGGCACATGTGTCAAGATACCGAGTTAGGAAATTGTTTCCAGGAAATTTACCAAAATGTTCCTTTGAAAACACTCTACACATGACTTTAATAGAAACCCTATGGTCAACATACTAATGCAAACAATATAAGAAAAATATAGAATTTAATGTCCATATAAAAAATATTTTCTACAATCTTATTCTATGTTAAATACCCTAATTAAACTTTTATATATAAAAGAAAGATATCATTAACTATTAAAAAACATTTAAATTTTGTTTTACCATCATTAAATTAAATGATAGAACAACTGTAATTTAACAATACTCTAAAATATTTCAACACCCACAATAAAATAATCAATATAGTGTCATATCATAAATTATATATAAAACCAATTCTAATAAATTTCAAATATTAGTGTTTTGCAAACTCAATCAAAATAATTAATACTTTATCATGCCATAAAATATGCATAAAAAAACTAATTCCAATGCAACTCAATTAGCAAAATAAATTACTAACAACAATTTCAAACAAATTTATTTACTAACATTTATCAAACCAAATTAGTAACCTATTGATAATTGGAGATGTTATTTCTAAAATTAGATAAATGATTAGTATCTTTGGATAAACTAAAAAAGATACAAATGTTGATGTATATGTAACTTCGGAATGTATTTCACATATATGTATATTGTATTCCTATAGAGATGTTATTATTCCTCTATACGGAAGTGTCGTTATTTATATTGTAAGTGTCGTAACTTATACTTGATGGGTTATTAGACCACCTTGTTTGGGGTCGGCCCTGTATAAGTCATGTGGGTCAAAGGGTTATTAGACCACCCTATTGGGGGTCGGCCATGTGGGTCAAAGAGTTATTAGACCACCCTATTGGGGGTTGGCCATGTGGGTCAAAGGGTTATTAGACCACCCTATTGGGGGTCGGCCCAGTCAGCATTATGTTATGTGGTTAAGTTCGAGCCTACATGAGTTAGGTAAAAAGGCAAGTCAAGTCAAGTATAAATAGAGTGCGGGAGGCACTCTATTTACTCACTCACTTCTCACACATGCACTCAAGGAGGAGTGGCGCACTTATGGAGGAGGAGGATCTGCTGCTAGGTTATGGCTATCTCTCTTGGTTGGTTGTATCATTGCTCTATCTATCTCTGAGGAAGTTATTGGGGTTTTTCACCTTTATGGTTTTCCCCAAGTAAATCTTTGTGTCTCTTGTGTGCTTGCATTATTGTCTCCATGATTGATATGCTGTAGATATGCTGTACATGTTGTTCTCTCAGTTAAGATCCTATATCATATTGAAGTAAATTATGAAAATTTAACATGGTATCAGAGCTAGCCTGAAAGAAGGCATGATATGGCATGTATGACACTTGTTGCACTTACGATGCTAGGGCTTGATATAACAAAAACCAGTCATCGTAGCACTTTCGCTATAAATCCGTTTTGGTGAAGTTTTCGGATCTGAAATTGTTACAGGCCGAAGCTAAGATCTCCAGGTATCTTGTGTCCAAAGGACAACCTCTAATATGTTGTACTTTGTGATTTATGATCTGTGCAATATAGGGTTTCTGTCTCTTCCAGATCTGAGTCAAAATCAGGTGACCTTTGGAAAAAGGTCATATCTTGGGCTAGGAAGCTCCAAATGAAATTGCGTAAAAAGTGACAGGTAGTACACAGTCTGTAATATCTCAGAAAACTTTTTCAGAGGCATAAGTTGAAACAGTGACACGTGGCACGCCGTACAAGTTCGCTCTCCTGTATTATCCCATAAACAGGTCACGTTGCGACATTTGGCATAACTCTCTCTCAGAGAGTCCAATTGAGGTTAGACCTGTCAGGATGGAAAGGTAACAGGACGAGCTATCTCAGAAAACTTTTTCAGAGGTCGAAGTTAAAACAGTGACACGTGGCACTCCGTACAAGTTCGCTCTCCTGTTTTATCCCAAAACAGGTCACGTTGCGACATTTGGCATAACTCTCTCTCAGAGAATCCAATTGGGGTCAGACCTATCAGGATGGAAAGATAACAGGTCAGGCTATCTCAAAAAACTTTTTCAGACCCTGTGGATCAAAAATTTTGGAGTTACACCAGAAACAATCAGGTACATATTTCTGTCAAAACAGAATTATTTTTTGGTACCTTCATTCATGGCTTCCGGAATTTAGGGCTTTGGAGAAAGTTGGAATTTTTGTAATCGGAGATCACGGCTGGATGCTACTCATCAAAATAGAAATTTAGAGACCAAGATCAGAATTTTTGGTTGGGCAGAAGGCCGGGCTTGATTAGACCCTAGTTCGGGACTTTGATCAGAAAAGTGGAAAATTAGGGCTTCTGTAAAAATGGGAATTTTTGAAATCTGTGACCACGGCTGGAAGCTCCTCAGAAAAATAGAAGCTTAGAGCTTTGGATCAAACATTTTGATGGGGCAAAAGAGTGGGCTTCATCAAACCCCAGTTCAGGATCACGTCCAGTGAATCCGGGAGTTTCAAAGGCAAAATTGAGGAGTGAAACTTTGCAGTTTTCAAATTCTGAATATACCAGTTTGATCAGCTCATCAAGGCGCATATTTCTATCCTTTCGAAAGTTTGAAATTCAAAGTTTGAATTTTTGGGGTTTCTCTGACAAACCCATATCCAGCTCCAGGTCCAGTTCTTGCAAATCAAGTGGATAGGGTTAATCCTAGAAGAAGATGGATTGGTCACTTGCATAAGTGAAGGAGTTCCTGTTTCAGAGGGAGATGAGGCTAAGGCCTTACATAAGAAGATCACAAGCGATCTCGACAGGTATGACTCATCGAGGTATGTTTCGATATTTGTTCATGATTAAGTTTATGGTATGATTGTCTTCATGTTATTACGGTTAGTACAATCTTGATTTTAGATTTGTTGTATCACCTTAACAAAATTATGAATGCATGATAGAAGATATTCATTGATTAGGGTATTGACACTTATGATTGTACTAATGCATTATGGTGTTGTATGAGGTTTATGTTGACTACTAACATGAAAGGTACACCAAGAAAGACAAATCATGTTCTGGTTCAAGAACATGTGATCATGACGACATGAGGACAAAGATTCATCCATTGTCATGGATCTCATAGAAGATCCATTTGCGAGGTATGTATAACTTGGTTTTGCAATGGTTAACTTATGAGACATGCAGGTTACTAGCACAAGTCATTGACGAAGAACAAGAAGACATTATGCGGGTATGTTAGACATAAATAGCTAGCATGCTAATCCAGGTATGTTTTTCCTATATCAAGCTAGAATCCTACCTTGGGTTAGGATCTTATACTGTTGTGTTGTTGATAATGATTATTCATGAAGTCATAGGTTTGAATAATCATGGTTGTATGCATATTATGTTTCTTACCATAATTGATGATATGACTAACCAGAAGAATCATGAAGGTATAGGTTTGAATAATCACTGGTTTTATGCATATTATATCTCTTATCTTGATTGATGATTCAACTAACCTGAAGAGTCATAGGTTTGAGTAATTACAGGTTTAGACATGTTATGTTTCTTATGATTTGACTAACCATAAGAATACTACATAAACCTTGAATGCTAATGCTTATTATTTCTGTTTGAAATGATCATGACTATACATGCTTGAGATTATTGTGTTTTAATAGTATACTAATGAATGTATGATTTTATATGAGATCACAAGGATAACACAATCATGATACTAATAAGCATGCATAGGGACCAAGGATGAATATGAGTTCAAGAACAGGTAATCCAGGAAGCAAAGACCAAGAGGGAGCACACTCCAGTTGTTCCTGCAAGAAAGCAAAGGAGCACACTTCAGTAGTTTATGCAAGGATGCAGATATTCAGAGGGAGTTGACCATCTCTCTACATCCCACAACAAAAAGGTGTATAAGAAGCTACTTCAGATCAAGACTCCAGCAGCTCCTGCAAGGAAGCGAAGACTCAGAGGGAGTCCACCCAACGAACAAACAAAGATAAGTATTTGAATTGTCATTTCTTAAATAATAATGTTCAATAATGTATATACTGATGTTCCTAGAATTAGGTTGTGTATTATGCATATTAGAATAATTGCATTGATGAACAGTATACTCCTAATATGCATGGGTAAGTGGCCTATGGCACTGTACAACATTCCATTGCTACTTATCTAGAATGAAACCTCTTTGCTGACATGTTGGGAGTTGTGCACACTCTTAACAATGTTCTGGTAGATATTGGAAGGCATCTAGAAAGTTACGGGATATGGATAAATGTTGTATTGAAGCATTGGCTAAGATAATTGCATGACTGTATAACATATTTCTTTATGTGTATGAATTTGTTCTGAAAACTATGAGATGTTTTCTAATCATGCAATTTAACTTGTTGTGTAGGAAAGATCGTATGTCATCTCCTACAAAAGAAGAACTACAACATTTTGTTCCAACAACAAAGATATCTATTGAAGATATTGAAGTTCCCAGGATCTGGGATGAAGAAATGGAATGCCATGATCCGTCGATCATGAAGAATGATGTTTGGGATGTAGTCCCAAGATGTGAAGGGAAGTTTTTTTATGACTTCCAAATGGAACTATCAGATCAAGCATGTTGCAGATGGCAGCATTGAGAAATATAAAAGTGATAAAATAGAAGATGCACCAGATGGATCTCAAGACAGCATGGTGTAGTCATATATGTGTGCAGAACTTGGTATGGTAGGATAGACAGCTTTCTATCCAGTTTGGGCGTTACCAAGAGTAAAGCAGATTCCAACCTTTTCTACAAGGTTGAAGAAGGCAATCCAGTGATACTATTTTTTTATGCAGATAACCTGTTTGTTACAGGTAAAGATCGATTGATTGCCGACACGCAGCGGAAGCTTTCTTCCAAGTTCGAGATGATGCACTATTTGTTTTTGGCATGGAGGTGTGGCAGAGTGATGGAATCTTCCTTGGACAAGGGAAGTATGCAGTAGAGATCCTGAAGAGGTTCGGGATGATGGACTGCAAGCTATGGCCACACCTATGGCATCGAATCTGAAGCTTCTATGTGATGCTTCATCTGAGCTGGTTGATGTCTCCATGTATCGTCTGATGATTGGGTCCTTGATGTACTTGATGAACACGAGACCAGATATTTTCTTTGCTGTGAACACATTGAGCCAGTTCCTGACGGATCCAAGGAGTGTTCACCTGGTTGCTGTAAAGCATATTCTGAGGTACCTGAAGGGTACAGTGGATTATGGGCTCAGGTATGAGGCGAATCAAAAGTTTAACCTGCAGGGTTATGTTGATTCAGATTGGGCTGGCAGTGCTGCAGATAGGAAGAGCACATCTGGGTGTTGCTTCAGTATGGGATCAAGTGTGATCTCTTGGTTTAGCAGGAAGCAGTCCTGCGTAGCACTGAGTACAGCTGAGGCAGAGTATGTTGCAGCCTGTTCAGCTAGTTGTGAGGCAGTATGGCTACGGAAGCTACTGTCTGAGTTATTTGATCTTAATTGGAAGCTACTGGTATCTTCTGTGATAACCAGAGTTGTGTGAAGCTATCCGAGAATCCAGTGTTTCATGACAGGTCGAAACACATAGAGATCAAATATCACTATATCAGGAATATGGTATAGAGAGGAGCTGTGAAGCTCCTGTATGTTGCGACGGACGAGCAGATTGCAGATGTGCTGATGAAGCCACTAGCCAGGGTAAAGTTCGAGTACTTCAGAGAGAGGCTTGGCGTTCTTCAGATCGAGGAAACTTTGAGGAAGAAGTGATGGACACATTTGCTGAAGCCATTCCAAGCATGTGGGAAGGAGGATCCTTCACATGGCTGTGGATGTAAGCGCTGGATGATGAGCATCAGGATGATGTTCTGGTTTCTGCCTGGATATGATCAGTTGGATCATTTATGTATGTACGCATCATGTTGGATGCTGGATATGATTGGTTGGATCATGTGTATGTTTTTTGTATGAACGCATCATGTTGGATGCTATTGGCTACATTGTGTGGATCATGTATCTTTGTATGATCAGGTAGATCATGGATGATGATGGATACATTGTGTGGATCATGTATCTTTGTATGATCAGGTAGATCATGTATGCTGATGGATACATTGTGTGGATCATGTATCTTTGTATGATCAGGTGGATCATGTATGTTGATGGAGACATTGTGTGGATCATGTATCTATGTATGTATCAGGTGGATACTTGGATGATCGTGGATGACAAGCTTCTCCAGATGACATGCAGCAGGATGTTGCAGTGATGATGATCAGGATGATCATGTGTACATCAGGATGATGTTTGATGAGTATCAGATGATACTTTGTGGCCGTGGATCAGGTTGTGCAGGAAAGCATGTAATTTGTGCCCTGGGAGATTTGCAGATGGTCTTTCGAGGTTTTGCCTATGGCATGTAATTCGGTGCCCTGGGACATCTGGCAAATGCTCTTGCGAGGTTTTGCTTGGGAGGACATGTAATTTGTGCCCTGGGAGATTTCAGGTCGGAGTTGTGTACCCGTAACATCCTGAGATGCTCTTGCGAGGTTTTGTCCTATGGCATGTAATTTGCTCCTGGGAGATCTGGACAGGATGAAAAAGGCCTCAAATGCTTCAGCCAGGTTTTGCCATGACCACATGTAATTTGCTCCTGGGAGATCTGGACAGGATGAAAAAGGCCTCAGATGCTTCAGCCAGGTTTTGTGGTGGACCACATGTAATTTGCTCCTGGGAGATCTAGACAGGATGAAAAAGGCCTCAGATGCTTCAGCCAGGTTTTGTGGTGAGATCACATGTAATGTGCTCCTGGGAGATCCGACAGGTAGAGCCGCGTGCTCGTAACATCCTGGGATGCTTCAGCCAGGTTTTGTGATGGGTCACATGTAATGTGCTCCTGGGAGATCCTACAGGTAGAGCTGTGTGCTCGTAATAGCCTGGGATGCTGCAGCCAGGTTTTGTGACGCACGTAATAAGTCCTGAGGATTCCACAGTATGGCCAGTGATGATGAAGACCTGCAGGTGGTGGGCCTACATCCAGTATGAAAAAGGACTGGCTCTGTAGAACTTCCTATGACGAGTAGATTCAGAGATTGATTGAGATAGCAGCAGCAGTGACGATGATGATGACTCGATGATGATTATCCAGTGACGATGATCCAGAGAAGATGACTTGTGCTAGAAGAACTGTGCTGAGAAATACCTTCCTAGTTAAGAGGGAGTGTTGATGTATATGTAACTTCGGAATGTATTTCACATATATGTATATTGTATTCCTGTAGAGATGTTATTATTCCTCTATACGGAAGTGTCGTTATTTATATTGTAAGTGTCGTAACTTATACTTGATGGGTTATTAGACCACCTTGTTTGGGGTCGGCCCTGTATAAGTCATGTGGGTCAAAGGGTTATTAGACCACCCTATTGGGGGTCGGCCATGTGGGTCAAAGGGTTATTAGACCACCCTATTGGGGGTTGGCCATGTGGGTCAAAGGGTTATTAGACCACCCTATTGGGGGTCGGCCCAGTCAGCATTATGTTATGTGGTTAAGTTCGAGCCTACATGAGTTAGGTAAAAAGGCAAGTCAAGTCAAGTATAAATAGAGTGCGGGAGGCACTCTATTTACTCACTCACTTCTCACACATGCACTCAAGGAGGAGTGGCGCACTTATGGAGGAGAAGGATCTGCTGCTAGGTTATGGCTATCTCTCTTGGTTGGTTGTATCATTGCTCTATCTATCTCTGAGGAAGTTATTGGGGTTTTTCACCTTTATGGTTTTCCCCAAGTAAATCTTTGTGTCTCTTGTGTGCTTGCATTATTGTCTCCATGATTGATATGCTGTAGATATGCTGTACATGTTGTTCTCTCAGTTAAGATCCTAGATCATATTGAAGTAAATTATGAAAATTTAACAACAAAATGTGAACACCTATACACGAATAACATGCAAAGTTACATAGGTTATAAATTTAAAATACAGAATGGAGAAATATTAATAACTTAAATTCATATTTAAAAGATAGATGACATGGACCTACCTAGTTGTTGAATCTTTCCCCGCTAGAGTGGACATGGAATGACCAATATTTTTTCACTAGAAAGAACATGGACCTACCTACTTGTAATCTAATGAGACAATTCACTTGCAAAAGCATAAATTAATAATGCTATCACAAAATGAATTAATATTTACAATAGATTCATATTCAAATTGAGGATCTAAGATATTCAATCCAAGTAAATTATACAAAATACATGGAAAAATATAGGCTTTCACTAGAAAAAATAGCAACGAATAAACAAAAATACTAAGAATCCATAGAAACCTTCTTGGGAGTTGTTAGGAGAGGAGGATCCATCCAATACAAAGATGACAAGTTGGAAGACAACTTCATACAGGATTTTTTTTACTAATATTTATAGATCGTTTATTTTATGGAGTGCCAAAATAAATCCTAGTGCAAAACTGTTTGTAACCATGAATACTAAACACACCAATTCAATTTATTTTTTGACCCACCAAATAATGACAATTTGAGAACATTTACAAAACCAAACGTGCGGGGGTGAAAGGGTTGTAATGTCAAACAATGGTCTTGACCATCAATATCGATGACATGTATGTTGGTATGTAGACTGTACTTGACGGCACATGTTCAAATGAGTAGAATACATGTATTTACCATGGTGTTTTGGTTTTGCATATATAGTTTGCAGAAAGATAAATGTGCGGGGGTGCAATGCTTGGAATATCAATCAATGGTCACTCGTCACCTAGTCTATCAAATGCTTGGTAGTTTCACATTGGAGAGAGAAGGAGCAGAGAGGAATATCTACAATGGTATATCGATAACTGTCCATATAGAACTTTTCACACATTAGTATGTTGAGCAGAGAATTGGCCAGTGCAATACCCGTGGACTAAGATAGCCGAGCATGACAGACATGACAACCCAAATTATCAAATATACCAATATTTCCATACTTGGTAGCCTCAATGGCCATGTATAGAGAAAACATTTACTGTAACTGTGGGCAATTTTAAAACACAATGCACAATAGAGTGACTAAGGTATCCTAGCGAGGAGGCAGTAGAGAGGACCATGGATCGAGAAAAGCATGCAATGGCTCCATTAAAAAATGAATGCATCAGAACTAATGCTTGATGCTCATAGACAACAATAGAAACCAAATACCACAACATGCTTGGACACACATGGAGAAATAAATGAAACGCATGAAAAGGTAGGAACATCCCAAAAATGTAGTGGAAAGAAAGAGCTAAGAGTGTCCATAGGTAGACAAAGGGATTATTTGGAATCTCATTCCATTCTGAAGGAGGTAAGTTTTAGATATGTTAAGGATGCACTTGTTATGTTTGGAATGGAAGCTTAACCTCTTTTGGTGAAGGATTGAAGTGGTGTGATCTAAGTAACCGTAGCAAGATACAAACAGAAATTTTATGAAGTATTTTCTTCTTAACCTACAAGTATGCACAAATGTTTCCATCCTTCACAGTGTATAAGGAGATGGTCAAGAAAATGGACATAATTGCATCGTAGGAGGAGCCATATAATTAGCAGGGAGAAAACGCGAAGTTGGGAAACACTTTTATAAGAATGAAGTGAAAGAAAACTATTGCGCGTGGATGATCACATGAAAAAAAGTCAACCTCAAACTCTAGGCCGAGAGTTTCTGAGAGTTCAAACTCTCGTCCAAGAGCTTAATAAAACTCTAGGGCAAGAGTTTGAACCAATCACCGCACTGTTCTTTTTAAAAATCTCTCGGATGAGAGTTTGAACTAAACTCTTGGCTGAGAATTTGGAAGAAATTTTTTCAACCGAGAGTTCATGGTCAACAAAAGCTGTGAAAATATCTGGCATCTTTTGGAACCTGCAACTTCAGCTAGCCCAAACCCATGTAAATTTTAAATATTATTTGTTGGACTTGGTAGCAATGGATTCATCTCTGAATCTAGCTTCCAATGATATAATAATTGTTTCATTTCGATTTGAATTTCTATTTATTAATAACTTTTTTCTAAAACTTATCCGATAAAAATTTTATTACTCTGAAAATCACCCGAAATGAAAATTCAATATCATAACAAAGATAACACCAAAAACTTTGAACTCTTCACAGAGACCTTCCTTGCCTTTTTCAATAAAATTCACACTTAAAAGAAAATTTAAGCCTACCAACATGTGTCGATAAGGCACCATTTTCTGAACATATGCTATTTTGATAAATAATAAAAAATAGTTCTCAAGTCCAAAAAATATCAAAATATAGTCCATGCACAAGTGCAGCGTGTGTAGATTATGATCATACATTGTTTTACCTAAAATGAATAACCATCTCTCAAAAAACTAGTGCTCACATTGGTCACTCATTATCCATACCTAAACGTTTCAAGTATATTCCATTGTTGAGCACCAAATTGGTCCCACGATATCTCCATGAAAAAAATTTGAAAAAATACGAGTATAAAGCTAATTCAATTCTCTAAAACATTTGTGTTTACTTCAAGTTGAAATTCGTAAGGGAGATATGGGTTTGAAGAGGTCGATGTTGAAAAACATAAAATTTAGCAGTTTTGTTTGTCAAAAAAAAGCCAAAAGTGCTACCCAACTTCACGTTTTTGTGAAAATAAGATCACATCCAAGAAATCTCCAAGAAATTACACTCTCTAATATGAAAAATCTCACACAACTGGTCAAAGGCACAAAAATAATGCACAAGAATAGATTTATGTATTACTTCTCATGAATAATAATTACATCAGCCAAAATATGAATGTTGTAGGCTGTTATTAAATAACATTACAGCAATAATTTGAATGGCTAAAGATGCCAAAAGAATCTCCTAATCATCAGACTTTCTAAAACTGCCCATCCCCCCTAGGTGGAAAGTTGGCTTTCAAAAACTGCTCAAAAGATCACGAATTCTCTAATTAGTGAGCTGAACATGAAATATAGCCAAAATAGATGCCAAATACAAGATTTTAGTGGAATTAGTGTTAAGGAAAGTTTTTGGTGAGAAAAATACTTTCCTAGGTTGACTAGCTCTTTCTTATGGGGGGGAAAGCAGTAAAAGCAGCAGCTTTCTTCACAAATGCACCCTCCTTCCTAAATCTTATCCAGAAATGTTTAGGAATGTGCCCAAGTGGCATAGGTGACTTGTAGATCACAGCCTGAATGGAATCTTATCCTCCATGTTTCCTTGTGGACCACACAATGGCAATTTCCTCAATTATTACATAGAATTAACCAACAAGTGATTAGTTAATGCATCTTATGTAATTAAATAAATGGTAGGAAGGATTAAATATTCCAACACCCCCTCTTAAGTCTGACTTAAATGATATAAATATCAGAATATAAAATAATAAGGGTACAGTAACAAGACGTGGTCACCCCGTACAAAATACTACTGGTCCACAAAACAAGGATAGAAGGAAAACCTCATGGGAAAAACCTTCCCTCAAAACATGGACATATCAAAATTTAAAGGTTGTTGATCAACCCTTCACTCCACCACATGTTCAACCATCCCAAGTAGTGATCTAAGATAGATGAATGTCTTCTCTATGAAAGCCTTGGTGAATATATCTACAGTTTGCTCACCTGTGGGGCAATACAGCAAATCTATGATCTGATCATGCACTAGGCCTCTGATGTACTGCATATGAATCTCTATGTGCTTGGTCCTCTGCCTCTATACTGGATCACATGAAACTATAATGGCACTCTGGTTGTCACAATAAATGACAGTAGGAGTACTGAAAGAAATCTCAAACTCAGACAAAATCCCCTACAACCAGACACACTGTGTAGTAGCATTCACCGCTCCTCTATACTCTGCCTCCACTGAAGATAATGCTATGGCATTCTGTTTCTTGCCGGACCAGCAAATAGGGCCACCTCCAAGCATGAAAAAAAATCCTGATGTGGATTTCCTGTCAAGCCTATCACCAACCCAATTCGAATATGTGAAACCCAAGAGATCTAAGCTCGAATCTGCCACATAGTGAATCCCATCACTCTTTGTGTCCTGCACATAATGAAGGATTCTTTTTTCAGCCCTCCATTATAACTCATGTGGCTTCTCCATGTATCTAAATTCCACACTCACAGCATATGCAAGATCTGGACGAGTGTGAGTCAAGTAGAGTAAGCTGCCAATCAACTGTCTGTAGAGTGTACTGTCAAAGAGCGGTGTAGACTCTGCTTCTTCCATTCTGACTCCAGAAAGGAATGGAGTCTTAGAAGGCTTGCAATCAGCCATATTAAACTTCTTCAACAAATCATAAGCATACTTTGACTGACATACCTTGGTTCCTTCTTTTGTTTGTGAAATTTCAAGCCCCAAAAATTGCTTGAGAATTCCCAAGTCACTCATGGAGAATCTGCCACATAGTGAATCCCATCACTCTTTGTGTCCTGCACATAATGAAGGATTCTTTTTTCAGCCCTCCATTATAACTCATGTGGCTTCTCCATGTATCTAAATTCCACACTCACAGCATATGCAAGATCTGGACGAGTGTGAGTCAAGTAGAGTAAGCTGCCAATCAACTGTCTGTAGAGTGTACTGTCAAAGAGCGGTGTAGACTCTGCTTCTTCCATTCTGACTCCAGAAAGGAATGGAGTCTTAGAAGGCTTGAAATCAGCCATATTAAACTTCTTCAACAAATCATAAGCATACTTTGACTGACATACCTTGGTTCCTTCTTTTGTTTGTGAAATTTCAAGCCCCAAAAATTGCTTGAGAATTTCCAAGTCACTCATGGAGAATGCTTGGTGCATTGTAGTCTTAAGTGATGCTATTTGTTCAGTTCTATCACTTGTGATCATCAGATCATCAACATATAGCACTATTAACATAATAAAACCATCAGCAAACTTCATATAGACATTTGGGTCAGATTTTACATCGAACATAGGATTGTGACAGCAAAAAACTGTCCATCTTCGCATACCAAGTCTTGGGGGCTTGCTTGAGTCCATACAAATATTTTTTCAACCTGCAAACAAGGTTTGGATCTGATGTGTACCCCTGTGGCTACTGCATATATATATCTTCTTCAAGTTCCCCATGGAGGAAAGCACTTTTCACATCCATGTGATGTACTTCCCACCGCTTGGAAGCTGCCACTTCCAAAACTAGTCTAATGGAGTCTTTCTGAGCTACAGGTGCAAATGTTTCATTATAATCAAGTCCTTGGACCTAATAATACCCCTTTTCTACCAACCTTTATTTGTCCTTAATGGCTGTACCATCCGATACACATTTAGTCTTATAAATCCATTTTCATCTTACCAACTTTCTGCCTACAGGGAGCTTGACTAGCTCCCAAGTTTCATTCTTCTGTAGTGATTGAAACTCCTCATCCATAGCAATCTGCAATCTAGTATCATGTGAGGCATCCTCATATGTTTGTGGATCATAATCTATCATCATATAGCACTTCTCAGAAAGATAAGGATCATTCACATTGAGAGCAGTCTCAAATTGTGATCTAGTCCTCCTTTGGTCCCGAGGATTGCCTGCTAGTTCACTTGCTGCTTGCAAATTATTTGCATCCCACTTAGGCCATGTAGGTGAGTTTACATCTGCAATAAATTTATCCTCATCATCAGAAATATCAGAATAAAAAATATCAAGAACATCACTTACTTCTTCTTCAGTCGGCGGTCAAGATGAATCTCCAATTTCTGCGCTTTGAGAGGGCTCTTCCTCAAACTGCACACTTCTTTCGATGAATGCTTTATGAGTTGTCATGTTCAACAACTTATAAGATTTGGAGTCCTCTAAATATCCCACAAAAAAACATGTTTGGCTTTGGGGCTGCATAGCCCTCCTCTTTTCAATCGGAATCCTAGCCCAAGCCTTTGAGCCAAAAATCCTGAAATTAGAGATATCCGGTTTGTTACCTGTCCAAGCTTCGAAAGGAGTGATACCTTTGACAGCTTTGTGTGGCACTATATTCTGAATATAGGTGGCACAATTTATTGCTTCATCCCATAGCTAAGGAGATAAACATTTTGCCTCAAGCATGCATGTGGCCATCTCCTTAAGAGATCTGTTCTTCCTCTCAGCAACCCCATTTTGCTAAGGTGTATATGGAACTGTATGTTGCATCTGTATGCCCGATGAAGCACAAAATTGCTGAAAATATGATTTCACATACTCACCACCATTATCAGATCTTAACACTTTAATATGCCTACCAGACTGATTCTCAATTGAGGCTTTGAATAGCTTGAATAACCCAAAAACTTCTGATTTAAGCTTGATGAAATAAACCCAACAATACCTGCTGAAATCATCTATGAATGTGAGAATATATTTTGTTGAAATCAATGACTCATGAGGAAATGTACCTGATATATCAGTGTGTATAAGTTGCAATGGTGCAGTGGTTCTCTCAGTGGTAGATCTCCCATATTTCTACTCTGGGTGTTTTCCTAGGATGCAGGATTGATAGACACCTTTGGAAAATTTGATATTGGGAAGCCCTATAACCATCTCTTTCTCGTGAAGTTCGGAAAGCTATTTTTAGTTTAGGTGGCCAAATCTTTCATTCCGTAGCTTGCTGGACTCATTGGCATGGGTCAATAGTGTAGAAGGTGAAAATTTTGGCACAAAATGAGAACACTTGTAGATTCTAGAACAATGGTCAGCAGTACCAAATGCAATAATTTTTCCTCTTGAAATTTCTGCTATCTCAACATCATTGGGGGTAAAGGTTACTCTCTTGGGAAGCCCTGTATGGGTCATCTAATAGACTGACAGTAGATTTGTAGCAAGTCCAGGGGCATATAAAACATTATTAAATGACCCAAACTCGAGATCTATGCTACCTTTGTCTTTGCTAGAAGTTTCATAATTGTCTCCCAATACAATATTCGGACCACTGGAAGAGTCAAGTGAAGTAAAATACTTACTTGTAGACACCATGTGTCTTGAAGCGCTGGAATCAATGATGAATGATGAAGATTGGGAAGTGCTAGCCATCAATGCATTAACTCTCTCTTTATCATCGGAATTTTATCCTCCATCCTTCCTTCTTGCGCTCTCTAGGAGAGGTATGTTGGCTTTCTCCAATGCCTAAGTTAATTGGTCGATGGTCTTCTTCATACAAGAGCTTTCAAGATGAAATCCCTTGCTGTAATAAGTGCACTTTTTCCTCTCATTCCTCTTGTTTGGATTCTTTTTGAAGTTTGATGGCTCTCCATTAAAATTCTGCTTGTCTTTCTGCTCACTGGTGGGCTTCTTGAAGTTTCCTTTCTTCTTGCCTTTCGAATTCTTTGAGTCTCCAACATTTAGACAATGGTATTTGGATGGATTTTTAATGGCTCCCATTAAGACCAGCTTGTCTTTTTATTGAGTTAATGACTCCATTAATTCTGAAAGTGATGGGCTCTTCCAATTTTTAATTGCTTTCCGGGTGGAATGGAAGTTGGAAACAAAAATTGAATAGTCCGGGCCAAGCTTGGAGAGAATGGCCAAAACTAATTGCTCATCTTTCTTGTCTATTCCACATTGCTTCAGCTGAAATACAAGAGGCTTGAATTTGGAGAAGAAGTCTTGTAGATTATCGAAATTTTGCAGACTCAAGGAGACTAGCTCATTATCCAATTGGTGGCTTCTCAATTCATCGGTTTTACCGAACAATTCTTGAAGTTTCAGCCATACTTCATTGGGTGAAGTGAGGCCATTAAGATGAAATAAGAGTTCTCTGGATGTAGTGAGACATAACAACTCATAGGCTTCATCCCTTCAATTATGCCATTTAGATTTCTCCACTGCTGAGGTTGGCTCAGCTTCTATTTCCATGGTCACCCTATAGATCCCTTTGCTCCTCAGTAGAATCTCCATCTGCGCTTTCCAATCAAAGTAATTGAAAGGAGTGAGGATTATCTGCTGTGTATGATCCATTTATGCAACTGATATAAAATTTTGGATTGAAATTAGAACACTTCTGGATTCCAAAATGTGCCCTGCAGAGAATAGAAATCACCCGATGGTTTGATCAATGCGCCCTTCATGGGATTGTTGGATCCTGCAAAACAATCAATAGATGAAAGGAATATCTTGATGGATCTGATACCATGTGAGAATCAGATCACATCCAAGAACGCTCCAATAAATTATACTCTCTCATATGAAAAATCTCACACAACTAGTCAAAGGCACAAAAATAATGCACAAGAATAGATTTTTGTATTACTTCTCATGAATAATAATTACATCAGCCAACATATGAATGTTGTAGGCTGTTATTAAATAACATTACAGCAATAATTTGAATGGCTAAAGATTCCAAAAGAATGTCCTAATCATCAGACTTTCTAAAACTACCCATCCCCCCTAGGTGGCAAGTTGGCTTTCCAAAATTGATCAAAAGCTCACAAATTCTCTAATTAGTGAGATGAAGGTGAAATATAGCCAAAATAGATTCCAAATACGAGATTTGAGTGGAATTGGTGTCAAGGAAAGTTTTTGGTGAAAAAAACACTTTCCTAGGTTGACTAGCTCTTTCCTATGGGGGAAAAAGCAGTAAAAGCAACAACTTTCTTCACAAATGCGCCCTCCTTCCTAAATCTTATCCAGAAATGTTTAGGAATGCGCCCAAGTGGCCTAGGTGACTTGTAGATTACACCTTGAATCGAATATTATCCTCCATGTTGCCTTGTGGACCACACAATGGCAATTTCCTCAATTATTACATAGAATGAACCAACAAGTGATTAACTAATGCATCTTATGTAATTAAATAAATGGTAGGAAGGATTAAATATTCCAACAGTTTTCAACAAGAAACACAAATGTATGAAATAATTGATTTTGAGGATTATGCACATCTCATTAATTAATTCAAAATTAAATATCAATTTTCAATTGTTTAGTTTGTTGCGAAAAAGAAAACAAAATGGAACCCAGTCAGCACAAAAGATAGGACAACAAGGAAAAATGGGTTGATAGCAAATTTTGTGAGTATATTTGTGATTTAGTTATAATAAATTAAGATTTGGTAGTATTTGTGAATAGCATATTTAATTTTGTTTATTTTCACCGGAAATCCTTGGATGTCCGGAAATAGGTGTTAACATAGAAAGAGGAGCTATTAGAAGTATTGATTGTTATGTGAGGGTTGTGAGTATATGTTGGCATATCAAAACTTAATTGTGGATTTTGTAAGTATCTATATTGTTTTACTTCCCTCTTTTTATAATTAATAGAACAACAAAAATACTTTATATTAAGTCTATGAATTGTGATACGGCATAAAAATCGCAGGAAACAAAGTATGGAATGGAGCCAAAAGAAGACTTATTGATAGAAAGCATGCGATTTGGTTTTGAAATAATTTTTATTATTCATGACTCGATTATTTGTATAGTATGTTTCCTTTCAATTTGCATTCATGTATGCTATCTATTTTATTTTTCATTATTCTTGGAAATGTAGATACACTCAGTATACTTTATTTTTATGTTTGCAGATGAAAGCTAAAGAATAAGAAAACAATTGAGCCAATAAAAAAACATTAAGCCAAATAACCCAAATGATGTAATTGACTCAAGCACCAATAACAGTTCCAACGAATAATGATGATCCATATTTAATTTTGATGTCAATGCAAGTTGTTGAAGCTTGTTGTATATTTTGGAATAATTGTCTGTGAAAATCAGACATTTTGTATAATAATGTACTGGACATAGTGTTCGAATTGAAAAACAACGGGTTACCAATAAGTGTAGCAATTACATGCATGTTGACATTTTGATAATCATTATCTTTATGTTGTCCTATTTTGTATGACAAAGGCACTCTTATTGATATATAATAAAATAAACTTTTTTATTCTATTGCATTTTTCAATGTTTTTGTCAAATGTTACATGTGAAATGGCACATTAATAATTAAATGTATGGATGATTAAATATTACAATAGATACTTGAATCTATGATTTAATAAATTAATCCAAAAAAACACAATAATTAAAATTGAAATGAATAATACTATGAAAAAATATTTCAATTTCAAATCAATAATGGAATGAAAACATTATCTATCTATCTATCTATCTATATCTTTGAATCCAATGCTAGTAGTTGTTGTTTAAAGAATCATAAGCGATGCTTTTGATCTTTGATGGGGCATAGGTGCTCCTACCCAAACTATATGCACTAGTGTGTTTATGTCAACGACAAGAACATTGTAATGCATTATTTTTACCATACTACATGAACTATCATTATATGTTGTATTTGCTTATTGTTGTGATACTTCGTCAGTTTGATATCACTGTGGACATATGGTTTTATTATTTTCCAAAGATTATATATGTGTGTGTGTGATGTTAATGTTATGAATTATATTCATGTTTTGATTATGTCTCTAACATGCCAATTTATTAAATGATGGGTATGTGGATACCGAGTCAAACATTATATGTTGAATGGATAGATATGATACCAGGTGCATGGTACATAGAAATGATTTGTATTATTTTTCCTTAGTAATGAAATGTATATACATGCCAATGATTGCATGATATTCTCGATTGTGTCTTTGGAGACTAACCTACAGCTTAAAAGGGCTAAGTTGTAGTTGGATCCTAAGAGGTGGGAGTACCTCATGGACATGGATTCTAAAAGTGTAGGGCCCCTACTTCAGGGTCCTCCTGAAATGAACCTGAAACTCTAATAACTTCATACAAATAGATTAGCTATCATAATTACTCAAAAAAATAAAATAAATTAAGTAAATAACATAACAAAAATAAACAAAACCATAACCTGTCAACCCGATCCAGCTGGTCCATTTCCGTTCGTGTCTTCTGTAGGATCCCTCCAGCAAAGCTCGTTTAACCATTCGCGAAACAACCGTTAGCTTCTCCATCCAACCATAGGCTCATGCTTTCAGTCGCATGGCCTCCCCCGAGCTTTGGGTTGTAAATCTCACACACACCTTTCAAGAAGATATTCAATGGGTTCCCCCCCCGCAAGAATTTCTATCCAAACCCCAATAACAACAAGTCGCATCTATCGCAAGAATTACGATATCCATCCAAAAACTGGGTCCATTCTCCTTTCCCAAGGCCTTCCTTAAGTAGGAAAATTCCTTGCAACACATGTTGCTCCATGCAATGATATTTATTTTATTAAATATCAAATTTAAATAAAACTCACCCATCCATGTGTCAGTCTTTCTAGGAGAAGCACCAACATTCCTAAGTTTGCTCATGTTTGTCCCCAAGATGTTTCACCTAACTCCTAAATTTGTGGTGAAGGTGGAGTTGACTAGATGTCTATGCTTGGGATTCCATTTTGCTCCTAAATAAGTATTTATATTATTTTAAATACTCAAAATAGTCTTTATGTGCAACTCCATAAATAACAATTAATATTATTTTAAATGCTAAAATAATCTTTTGTGTGCAAATGCATAAATAACAATTAATATTATTTTAAATGCTAAAATAATATTTTATGTGCAGAAGTCTTAAGTGCTAATTTCTATTGTTTAAAGTACTAAAATGCATTTCTCTAAGTAAATGTTCTAGGTGCAAATTTATACGTCTTTATGCAATTTAGTTTAACAGGCATTTTTACTGGGATCCCAGTGCCATGTCGTTCGGCCGTCCCGTTCCTTGACTACATTTTCCTGACATGGCACCACTCCGTCCAATCCGATCATCTGTCATTTCCATTTCTCGACAAGGTACCACATTGTCGGGTCCTTCTATCCACTCTTTCCATTATCACAGGGTACCACATCGTCGGGCCCTTCTGCTGATATCCTTTCATTATGACTTGCGGGAACTTCATGTAGGGATTTCAGGAGCTGTTACCCTCTATCCTCCGTCTACATGCTATTAGGGACTAATGGCTTTGACGAGTAAGTCCTCCCTTACTGCGCACCCCTCAAATCGTATGTGACCAACTCCGTTGTGGCCCACCTACACGACCTCACACTTCCCCTGAGTAAGTGGATCAATGCAAGTCTCTACTCATGCGTGTTATTCCATCGAAAGTTGACATCGTCGTCGCTCTCCCCCGTGTGTGATTTATCCATACTCTATGACCCTTCAATTTCCTTGTGTGTCCATCGATGAACTGTTTCACCTGCCACTACACACATTTCTCACAAACATATATTAGTAGTATTTTCCTCAATTATCATAACATGATTAATAAATATGCTATTTCGTTAAGCGTGTATAGCTTACTCATAACATTACTCATTCATATAATAAAAAATGCATCTCGTCAATATTTACTTTCTTTGTTCTCATCACATAATCAATCATACAGCTAGTCGTTTAGCATAATTCATATGTACATTTTTCATAATCAAAGTTAATCGTTAAACAACATGTAATCATTCATTTACATCAACTATCTAGATACACATATATCATTATTTTATTGATTCACAATCAGTCGTGGTCGTGGATATACTCAATATAACATCAAGGGGTTGTTTTATTAATGTTTCAATCAGTCGGGTCACTCAATAGGTGCCCTCAAGGTTTACAGTAGTCTAGGGGAACTACATACACCCCTACTTATTTAGAAATTCGTCTTGAAGTTCAGAATAAATGCAGAAAGCTATGATGTGTCTTAGTTGCGTCCTCCCAAGTTGCAGAGCTAGGACTGTAACTATCCCACTGTATTTTGACTTGATTAATCAAGGCTAATCATTAAGAAAGATGTAATCAATCAATTATGACATTCCACACATATCATTTAATTCATTAATTCATTTATCAATTATAGTCATGCACATCATTAGGTGATTCTCCCTTATTAAGACACATCCTAACTAGAAGGGACACTTTATTGAAGTATGTTCTGCCGGGTCACTTGATAGGTGCCCTTAAAGTCCACAGTCATTTTAGGGGCATTACATACACCCCCTCTTGTATAGAACTTCGTCCCGAAGTTTAAATTTTGTTCTCGTACTTACAACACTAGGCTTAACTTTTAATTTCCTACTCTTATCTTCTTGTTATTATCTTCGATTTTTCTTAAGCAGTCATCACGATAAGCACTAGTGGTTCTAGTCATTAGTTTTCTATTTATTCTAACATATTCCCGACAAAAAGAGTTAGTTGCAAATTTATCATTTCCCCCTCATTTAGTAAATTCTCCAATGCATCTATTCGCTAGTATTCTCATCATGGCTATGTAGTAAAAGTTTAAGATATCCCTGGTCTTGGTTCCTTCCCCCCTCGGTGCATTTTCTTTGGGATTCACATTTGATACAATCTCTACACAACAATGTCCTTTCCCTTTTAGTTGGCATATTCTAGGCTTTTTCTAATTGTTACTATTTCCGTGTTGCATATAATATTCAATAAGAATGACCAAGATCACCCATATTTCCTTCATGTAAGTCAACCAACATTAGTTGATCTTAATTAGTGTCATGATTACTTTTTAGCTAGGGAAACAATCTTTCCTAGTAACTTTATTCCTTTATGATTGTTCTCAAATCAAATTTGTAAAATAATCAATAATCCTCATTTAAGTGTTTTAAATAAACCTTTCTATGATACTCTCATCTTTAATATCCTTAAAAATCAACACTACTATCCTTTTACCAAGTACTCACCCATCCTTGGCTTAATCATTCACATTGATTAGTTAACGTGCAACCTCACTATGCTTTGTACTGTAATTGTTCCTCCACTTCTATTTGAGAGAAGCAATTGTTCAGTACATACAATCGTCCTTAGTCTAGTTCATTGTTTCCTTTTACCTTATGTCTCTCTATTTAGGGGTCACCATTATATATGTCTAATCGGATGGGTCACTTCCTCTATGTTTGTCTATGACCAAAGAATTTCCATATAATCCATTCATCATGCTTCGACATAAGCTAATGTTAATGTCATTTAGACATGTGACCATTTTACTCATGATATTCTTAGTCTTGACAATAACATTAGTTCAGGATTAATATAAATTATATGATGATATTTTGAACTCAATAACACAAATGTCCTTTCTCCTAAATGACCCAAAATACCATCTCAATTACAATTCCTATCTATAAAGGAACAAATTTATAATGCACTTACTAAACATTTGTAACAATTATACATGTTTTCATTATGATAAACCCCATATAATCTCAATTGTAATTATGTATATCATGTATCTAAGATAGTTATCATGACTCATATATATATATATATATCTTCTTAACACAAACATATTTTATATGTATAAATTTATAGATACCTTTTCATTTAAAATCATTCTCCTAAAGTCCATTATGGTTAAGAATTATTATTATGTTGTGCTTCTAACCAATCCTCCATTTCCTCCTAAAGAAGTTCTCCAAAATACCAAGATAATATCCTGAATACTTATAAATGAAACTATCCACTTTATGTGACACACTTTCTTACCAAAACTTGAATCTTTTAACTACAACACATGTATAATCCATACCTACTATTTCCTAGGTGAATAACCAAAAGCTATAAGTTGATCACTAAAATTTATCAAAAATCATAATCATAAACTAATAGATATTACACTGTAAGTAACAGAATACCGAGTTGTCAGGAATCGGTAGTAATAGGGTCAATTACTTCAGTAGGAGGAAATCTGTCAAGGAAACTTAACAAGCTTTCGAAAGGGTACTAAAACTTATGTCTTCCTCGGTAAATTGTTTACTGAAACACTACTAGTGGAACCATCATTCAGTTATTCTACTACATAATTGTTGTTTACAACTATAATGCATGTGTATAGATTTACGGGTCATTTGCCACTTCTTAGTACTTTATATCATTCACAAGCATAAATATATCAACCTATGCATTTTTCTCTTTCTAGACATCTTATGCAAATAAGACATATATATATATATATATATATTAAACACTTAGTATTTTTTTCAAGTGTAAATATATCATTATATGCAATTTACCTTTCTTATACATCTTATGTAAATAAAGCTCTTACTAACTTCTTCTAATATAAACATGTCATTTATATCTAATTGTAAAGTACTTTATAAATTGCACGTAAATGATATATATTTTATATTAGAACAAGGTAATATTAAATGTTTTATTTGCATAAGATGTATAGGAAAGTAAATGGAGGGCCCCTCCTTTAGGGTCCTCCTGAACTGAACCTAAACATCTAAGAACTTCATACAAACATATTAGCTATCATAATTACTGAAAAAAAAAAAAAATTAAGTAAATAACTTAACAAAAATAAACAAAACCATAACCTGTCAACCCAATCTAGTTGGTCCATTGTCGTCCACGTGTTTCGTAGGATCCCTCTAGCAAAGCTTGTTTAACCATTGGTGAAGAAACCGTTATCTCGCCACCCAACCATAGGCTCATGCTTTCAGTAGCATGGCCTCCCCCGAGCTTTTGGTTGTAAAGCTCACACACACCTTTCAAGAAACTCCTCAATGGGTTCCCCCCCCACAAGAATTTCTATCCAAACCCCAATAGTAGAAAGTCGCATCTATCGCAAGAATTATGATATCCATCCAAAAAATGGGTCCCTTCTCCCTTCCCAAGGCCTTCCTTAAGTAGGAAAATCCCTTGCGACACATGTCACTCCATGCAATCATATTTATTTTATTAAATTTCAAATTTAAATAAAAATCACCCATCCATGTGTTAGTCTTTCTAGGAGATGCACCAACATTCCTAAGTTTGCTCATGTTTGTCCCCAAGATGTTTCACCTAACTCCTAAATTTGTGGTGAAGGTGGAGTTGACTAGATGTCTATGCTTGGGATTCTGTTTTTCTCCTAAATAAGAATTTATATTATTTTAAATACTCAAAATAGTCTTTTATGTGCAACTGCATAAATAACAATTAATATTATTTTAAATGCTAAAAAAAAAATTTGTGTGCAAATGCATAAATAACAATTAATATTTTTTTAAATGTTAAAATAATCTTTTATGTGCAAAAGCCTCAAGTGCGAATTCCTATTGTTTAAAGTACGAAATTGCGTTTCTCTAAGTAAATGTTCTAGGTACAAATTTATACGTCTTTATGCAATTTAGTTTAACAAGCATTTTTACTAAGATCCCAGTGCTGCACCATTGGGCCTTCCCATTCCTTAACTTCATTTCCCCAACATGGAACCACTCCGTCGGGTCCAGTCATATGTCCTTTCCATTTCTCGGCAAGGTACCACATCGTCGGGTCCTTGTGTCCACTCTTTCCGTTCTCAGCAGGGTACCACATCATCGTGTTCTTCTGCAGATATCCTTTCATTCTGACTTGCGGGAACTTCATGTAGGAATTTTAGGAGTCGTTACCTTCTATCCTACGTCTACACACTAGTAGGGACTAATGGAGATGAGGAGTAAGTCCGTCCTTACTGCGCACCCCTCAAATCATACAGACCAACTCCGTTGTGGCCCATGCGCACGACCTCATGCTTCCCCTAAGTAAGTGGATCAATGCTTCTCTACTCATGTGTGGTATTCCATCAGAAGTTGGCATCATCGTCACTCTCCCCGTGTGTGATTTATCCCTAGTCTACGACCCTTCAATTCCCTTGTGTGTCCATCGGTGAATCGTTTCACCTGCCATTGCACACATTTCTCACAAACATACATTAGTAGTACTATCCTCAATTATCATAATATGATTCCTAAATATGCTATTTCGTTACGCATTTATAGTTTACTCATAACATTACTCATTCATCTAATAAGAAATGCATCTCGTCAATATTTACTTTCTTCGTTCTCATCACATAATCAATCATACAACTAGTCGTTAAGCACCATTCGTATGTACATTTTTCATAATCAAATTTAATTGTTAAACAACATGTAATCATTCATTTACATCAACTATCCAGATACACATATATCATTATTTTATGTGTTGAATATTGTAACTTCTAAGAATATTATATTTGTATATTATTTATTCTGGAGATGTTCCATACCTCCGATGTGATTATACTATGAATCCGGAGATGTTTATTCCTCCGGATTGGTTGTGGTAACTACGGTTATTAGACCCACCATGTGGGGGTTAGCCCAGTCAGTTATAATAGGGTATTTAAGCTAATGGTTAAATACAAGCCTACATGTACTTGTGTAAAATACATGTCAGTGTAGTGTATAAATAGAGGAGGTATGTTCCTCATTTGACACACTCACTCACTTGTGAAAGATAGCGCACTTGTCTGGGTGATTTGCTAAGGAGACAAAGTAGGAGGGAGCACATCTTGTATTTTGGTTGATCATCTTATTGAGGAAAGCTTTGCTGGGTTTTCTACCCCATGAGGGTTTCCCAAGGTATATTCTGTGTCTATCTTGCTATTATGTTTCTTTCAGTGATCTTGATAGTCTATTTGGTTTAAACTTAACATTATGTATCCACAATCAGTCATAGTCATGAATATACTCAATATAACATCAAGGGGTTGTTTTATTGATGTTTCAATCAGTCAGGTCACTCAATAGGTGCCCTCAAGGTCTACAGTAGTCTAGAAGAACTACATACACCCCTACTTAGTTAGAACTTTGTCCCAAAGTTCAGAATAAATGCCGAAAGCTATGACGCATCTCAGTTGCGTCCTCCCAAGTCGCAGAGCTAGGACTGTAATTGTCCCATTGTATTTTGACTTGATCAATCAAGGCTAATCATTAAGCAAGATGTAATCAATCAATTATCCCACTCCACACATATCATTTAATTCATTAATTCATTTATCAATTATAGTCATTCACATCATCAGGTTATTCTCCCTTATTACGACACATCCTAACTCAAAGGGCCACTGTATTAAATTTTGTTCCGTCGGGTCACTTGACAGGTTCCCTTAAAGTCCATAGTCATTTTAGGGGCATTACAAAAAGATAAATGGTATGCAATTGATGCATTATGTTTTTAGCATGATTATTGTATTATTATCATGATGTATGGGTAGGTGTGGGGATTCGTGAAACTCAACCGCCCAAATTGGTTATTTGATGACAAAACCTGAGTACAATAGTCACAATGTAGTCACTACATTGATGTAAACATAGTCCCTTGTTCAATTAGGGGGTGGATGCATTACCCATCATTTATCCCCGAAACACAGAGCCATGGGAGGGATGTGCTATGTCACGCTCCCCAAGATGTGTGATGAGGACTGGTGGGTTTTTTCTGGGGAAACTTGGTTGATGTATTTGACACTTCCGCTTACGAGTTCTAACTGGTGTCAGTCATGGCGTGACACTTCAGGGTATTCCAGTAGAGGAAGGATAGGATGTGGGAAGTTAGTTGTGAAATAGATAAACAATGTAAGTAGATAGTTGTATCATGAAGTTAGGAAGAAAACTTGATTAATTGTGTATGTTGAGAACCCTTGTTCAAACATGTGGTGTAACTTAGTAAATTGTGATTGTTTCATGAATTAATAAGATTTACCTAGTAAATTAATCAAACATTGTGAGTCATGTTTAAGTAGGCATCAATAAACAATAACTTGTGTGATTATGAATGTGGTGTGGTTAAGTAATATTAGTGTACCTACATGATCTATGAAAGCATTATCTACGCTTACATAACTCGTCTACCTATGTTGTATGAACTATTATTATACTATCAAACTTTGCTTAGATGTATTTTGGTTATGAATGATCACATTATACTTATTATTACCTACATAGATGTGAAATAAAACTATTACGTCAAGTATAAATGAATGGTTAGTTAATTATGACTAGGGTTAGTTATTAATTTTGGTCAGTAAAGGTGAATTAATGCTAATGATGTCAGTTAAGGGTCAACATGTTGGATAATAACTTGGTCGATAAATGTTAATGATGATTAACAATGTTAATAAGGTTGTGGTTAACTTATATGTTAATTGAAGTACTTGGGTATCAAATGGTTAAATAAGTATTACTGATCTTAATTAGTTCAATACTTTGGTTTAACATGATAATGGAAATTGTAATATCAATTAGATTACTATTAACTTGATCGATTAATATTAATTGTGTGTTAAAAATGTTAGTTAGTATTAATATGGTGATGATTAACTTGATTAATACATATTAATTAAGTATTAATTATAACTAAGGTATGATTATGGAATGTGGCACTAGATAATTAAATAACAATTAGTGCTTGGGAGAACATTATTTTAGTAATAAATAATTATTAACTATGAATTACTTGAAATTAAATGTTCAATGTTAAAACTTATTTAAATGAATATATAAAAATTGCCATGTCACCATTATTGTTAAAAATGTAATAATGTGGTCGATTATTCGGAATTACTGTATTATTGTGTTGGAATTTGGGATTTAATATATATTTAATAAATGTTTGTGTCAGATTTAATATTGTAACAAGGGGGTGGAACCTCGTTTTTAAATATGGTTGACTTTTACATATGGTCTTATGAGCAAGAAATCGAACGAATAATATTTATTAGTTAATTAGTAAACAAATAATTAATTAATAAACAATATTAGTGAGAATTATTAATTGTGATCGTATCTCGAGGAAGGCAAATGGAACGAAGCACTGACATAGTAGTTGAGAAATGAATGGGGGGATAAGGGTAGTAAATGTGGAGGGAAGAGTCGGTAGGAAGGAGGATAAGGGGTAGAATGGCATTCAGAGAGAGGAAGAATTTGGGGGAAATTTGGTCTAGGTGGATATTGGTGGCGACCCACCTTTTCCAACTGGATCAAAATAGTTTTCTGGCAACTTTGGTAATTTACTATTTTTAGCAAGTTTTTGGGTCCAAAACTTTGGGAGCCGTTTTGAGGCCCTAAACGACGTTTCATGGGGAACGCCGCACTAGAATTATTTTTGAAGAAAGTTGACCCAATAGTTGTAGTTCTTGGATAGATATTTCCAACGAGCTATCGTGTGCCCCAAATGGAGATCGTATGCCAAAGTTACGCCCCCGAGAAGTTGATACACCAAACTACCCAAAACGGGGTCAACAAAACTATTGGTTTCTCATCTTCCGGGGTTAGGGTTTTGGATTTTGGGTATTGTTAAAAGGCCTTCAGAGCCTCATTGTAATCATCTTCTTGCAAATGAGCACAACCGACACATCTCTTCTTATAGATAAGCCACCACTATTCCAGCAAGCTTGTTTTCCGCTGCATTTTATAGTTTCAGCTTATTTCCTTATTAAATAGAAAACCAGATTTACTGTATCTCTGTTATTTTGTGTTAAGCATCTTTTAATAATCTGTATTCATTTCATTCTGCTCATAAAATCCGAATAAGTGGTATCAGAGTGGTCTACTCCTTGTCGTCTTAATGCATGTCCCCAACGAGATCAGGGTATAAAGAATTGGGTGTCGAGCTTGTCTCTCTTTGTTAGGATATTCCTATACTCCATCCTAGTCCTCCTAGCATTTTTGTCATTTTCATTTTCAGTCATGGATGCTAAATTAGGGTTTGCATGCAATTAGGGTTTGTATGCATCCTAGTCATCAGTACCAGCACCTATCCCTCAGCAAACCAGCCCCGGGAGCTTCTTTCAGATCAGTTTCAGCTCTCCTAGAGCTTAGTGAGCCCTCCTTTCACACACTGCATGAGAAGGGCACCTTTCTTCACCTACCAGTCCAGTTTAGTTCAGTTATCTTTAGTTCTTTCCTTGATTTAAGGATTAACTGACTCCTAACTGACCTTACCACTCCAATGGACCTCTAGTGTGACTAGATAGCCTATTATAACTCTAGTTATCTCCATCTACGCCCTCCACTGAGCCTCCTTCACTACATTAGTGCTTCCATGTTCCAGTTACACCAACCACACTCAGTTAGACTCAGTTTGACTCCCGATTGACCATTTCTTGTGCATTGATGACTTCACTGATGAGAAGGTGGACTCCTAGTTATGCATTGATGACTCTCCACTGATTATGGATACCTGCATGAAGTCTAATTCGAATTCGACCTACTGAATTTGAATCCTCATGCTCAACATTGTATATTTACCAGTTTATTATTCAGTTTAATGTAACATGTGTAATTATTCTACCTCTATCAGAGCTCCTTTGGATCTATGTTCTATTGCTTGTCTCTTCTTCTATTATTCCTAAATTCTTTCATTCTGAGGCTTACATCATCTCTTTGGATCTTATGTGGGAAATTTCACATGGTATCAAAACCATTTGAGAGTATATTCTACCTCCATTCTGGAGAGTTTTTTGCAGGTATTTCGAAGTTCCAGCAGTTGCAGCAGCAGATTCAACAGTTTCTATTTGCACTTGTTCCAACAGTCAAAGATGATCAATTCGAATGCTTCTCCTTCTCTTTCTCCCATGATCCTCACTCCCTTCAATTACTTCGAATGGAAGGGTGAGATGAAGATTGACTTGATGAACAAAGGGATTCAAAGATTTGTTTATGAAAGAGATGCCATACCACATATAGCTGTAGAGAGAATCAAGCATCTAAACAACTTGAATGAAGCTTTTGGATTCATATGCCTTCATATGTCCAAAGATCAATTGTTCCATGTTGAAGGATTGAATTCTCCAAATGAGTTATGGACCAAATTGGAGAGTCTTTTGGGAAAACAAGATGGGCTACGAGGATACATTCTTGAAAATGAATTGGTTGCCCTACAACCTAGCAATTTCGAGAGCATTCAAACATTCTTCTCAAAATTTAAAAATTTGGTTGTACAATGCAAGCATTGTGGCATCACTAAGAGTGATGAGCAATTGGTGCTTTCCATTTTGAACAAACTTGGATCTCAATTTTCTGTCTTTGTATCTACTTTCCACTCTCGGTGAATGTAAATCCCTGGATGGAAGTTTCCTACCTTAGAAGCCTTTAGTCAATCCCTCATTCAAGAAGAGGACAAATTGTTTCAAATGGATGCCATCAAAACCTCCAAAGATCTAGCTCTTTTAGCTAGTGAAGCAAGTGGAGTGAATGCAAAAGGGAGGCAAAAAGACAAAGGAAAGAAGCCATCAAGATCCAAGAATGACAAACAAAAGAGACCAAAATGTTCCTACTGCAAGAGAGGAAACCATCCTGAGAATGCTTTCATGCACAAGAAGATTGATCTTCTAACCAAGCTTCTTGAACAAAACAAAATTGTTGTTCCAAAAGAAGCAAAAATGTCTGATTCTAGAAGTGGATCTGATGATTGCCATGCATTGATGGTTGGTTTTTTCAAAGACAACATCCCTCCTCATAGATTCTGGAGCCTCCAACCACATGATTACATCTGAAGAATCCTTCTCCTCTTTAGATCTCCAAGATGGGCCTACCATTCACATGGGAGACAACTCTTAGACTTCTACCAAAGGATTGGGTACAGTTCATATGGAGCATGGTAAGTTCAAAAATGTCTTATTTGTTCCTTCTTTTAGAGCTAATTTGTTGTCAGTATATCAAATGAATCATACAGGATCACCAAAACAAGTAATTGTTGGTCCAAACATAGTAGAGATTACAGAAATCTCCACTGGAAAGGTTATAGTGAATGGGATTGCTAATCATGCCTCAAAGGCATATGAGTTCTCACACTTCATGCCTTTCTCTCCAACTATTCCTTCAGATTCTGATGAAGATCATAGTGACTCCTCTTCTAATGAAGAAGAAGATCAAGATTTTGATGTTGAGATCATGGTTCAAGAAGATTCATATCTAGAACCAACACCTATTCGCAGTCTAGATTTGAGGTCAACATAGGCTCACACAATCCTTGCTACTACTAAGAACACAGTTGATGATTTTTCTGTTCACATAACTACTAGACTTTAGCATTATGTCAACCTTGCATTATTCCATCCACCTCTCCATGGGAGATGCAACATGACGATGGGGTTATCTTTTCCATCTTTTGGGAAGACACCTCATGTTCCATTCGCTCTAGATACAGAAAGAGTTCCTGAAAGACTTGCTTCCTCCAACACATTCTCAACACAGTGGGAGACCTTCCTATAGGGGATCAACTTGCCAAGTCTTTTGCGAAAATTTTCACTGATGAAAGCTTATTTCTTTTCTGCATAGTATGATGGTTCTTTGAGTTATTTACTCTTCTTTTGAGGGGGGGTATTGTTCCCATGAGTTTTTCCCCATTTCCTCAGTTTATGGACAGTTCTTTATTTTTCTATCATTTCATTTGATTGTATGGGTGACCTTTGGTCCTAGTTACCAGAGCTCGGGATGGATTAAGGGGGGGTGTTAGGATATTCCTATACTCCATCCTAGTCCTCCTAGCATTTCTGTTATTTTCATTTTCAGTCATGCATGCCAAATTAGGGTTTGCATGAATCCTAGTCATCAGTACCAGCACCTAGCCCTCAACAAAGTATCCCTCGGAGCTTCTTTCAGATTAGTTTCAGCTCTCCTAGAGCTTAGTGCGCCCTCCTTTCACCCAGTGCATGAGAAGGGTGCCTTTCTTCACCTACCAGTCCAGTTTAGTTCAATTATCTTTAGTTCTTTCCTTGATTTAAGGATTAACTGACTCCTAACTGACTTTACCACTCTGATGGACCTCCAGTGTGACTAGACAGCCTATTCTGACTCTAGTTAGATCCATCTACACCCTCCACTGAGCCTCCTTCACTACATTAGTGCTTCAATGTGCCAGTTACACCAACCACACTCAGTTAGACTCAGTTTGACTCCCAATTGACCATTACTTGTGCATTGATGACTTCACTGATGAGAAGGTGGACTCCTAGTTATGCATTGATGACTCTCCACTGACTATGGATCTATGCATGAAGGGTAATTCAAATTCCACCTAGTGAATTCGAATCCTCATACTCAGCATTGTATATTTACCATTTTATTATATTCAGTTTCATGTAACATGTGTAATTATTCTACCTCTATCAGAGCTCATTTAGATCTATGTTCTATTGCTTGTCTCTTCTTCTATTATTCCTAAATTCTTTCATTGTGAGGTTTACATCATCTCTTTGGATCTTATGTGGGAAATTTCACACTCTTGAGGACAAAAGCTCTCGCACGACCAAGCAACCTCTCATGGAAGGAGAAAAGAAAGATGACGGGACAAGAGATCCTTTCAAAATGTTGCTTAAAGAAGCCCTCATGCAATAGACGAACGAAATGATGGATAGTTTCGTGCAAATCCTTCGGCGGCTACCAATAGGCGACACGTCTTCCTCGAGTGGAGTCACCACCCCCTTCAAGGTACAAATCAACTTTGATATTCCTATATTTGAAGGTCAAATAGATGCAGATGCTGTAGACAAGTGGTTGAATCTACTAGAAGGGTATTTTGATGTCCATAACTTTTTGAATAGAGAAAATATTACTTTTTTCGCTCCTCAAAGTCATTCCCCATGTAAAATATTGGCGGGAAACTTTTTGTGAGCAAAAGGAAACAAAGGAACCCTCATTATTTACAGTCACGACCACTTGGGAATCCTTCCAGGATGTTATTAAGGAACAATACTACCCTCTTGGAAGTTATGACGACTTGTATACCAAATTGACCACACTGCAACAAGAAAGAGACCAAGCAATGACAGAGTTCACGAATATCTTCCATACCTTGCACACCAAGCTGGGTATCAAAGATTCAAAGTGACATTTGGTGCTCAAGTATCCTGATGCTCTGCATAGATACATCTAGACCGAAATGGAATTTCTGGACATATCCTCCTTGGGAGCAGCATATTGATATGCCATCAAAATCGAGCAGAAGCTCAAACAAAAGACGTGGCAATTTGGGCCTAGAAACCCCTCACAGCAAAAGATAGGAAAGGGTGGCCCCAACCCACAAAATAAAGGACAGAGCAAATATGGACAGTATCAGGACAACCATTCCATGCCGCAAGAAAAGAAGGACACCGGAAAGACAAAGAAAGATACTAGGAAGTGGTGCGACTTCCATAAGAGCTCTTGGCATAACACTGCTGACTGCCACTCAAAATAGTCATTGGTGGTATAAGTGAAAGCGTTCGAATGAGATGCAGGTTCTGAATCTGAGTCAGAACCAGAAAGGCGAAGATAGATCATTGGCGTAGAACCCAGTTCCACTGTGGCTACCACCAAGCTCCAGTTTGACGAACAAGATGATCCAGAAGAAGGAGAGCGCTTCTTCCATTCAAAAATGTGGGTAAAAGGCACCCTGCTACACTTCATCGTTGATAGTGGTAGACAGAAGAACCTTATATCAGTAGAGGTCGTCAAGCGGCTGGCCCTACCAACAATGCTACACCGACAACACTACACCATTGGATGGATCTGCCGAGGAAGTGATCTCTGCGTCATCCAATAGTGTCGACTGTCTTATGGCATCAAGCCATTCAAGGACGAGGTATTGTGTGATATTGCTCCTCTCGAAGTTTGTAATGTTCCTTTGGGCCAGCCTTATTTATGGAAACGTCATGCTATATATGAGTCTAAGCCTCGTAGTGTTATTATTACTTTGAACAAGAAATTGTACAGGATACTCGAGGCAAGCAATCCAGGAAGGTCATCTCTTAGACTGAGAAATTTGTCTTCTTCGTGATTCACTCTCTGAGTGAGAGAAAGATCGCCTCCACATCCAGGGCCTCCATGGCCGATCTCTCCACACAATAGAAGCAAGTGGATAAGGTCATGGAAGAATACTCAGATCTCTTCTCCTCTGCTACCGGGGTATCGTTGCACTGCCAGGTCAAGCATCCCATCGATCTGACTCCAGGAACACCGCTACCCAATGGTTCAATCTATTGTCACTCGTTGTTATAAAATGAGGAGATCAAGAGGAAAATCCAAGAATTTCTCCACAAGGGGCACATCTGTCCCAACTCATCACGTTGTGGGACCCCAATCGTGTTGGTGCAGAAGAAAGATGAGACCTGGCGGCTATGCATTGATTACCGGGCCCTAAATAGAATCACAGTCTGGAACCGGTACCCGATTCCCTGAATTGACGACCTCCTTGATCAGCTCACAGGGGCCAAATACTTCTGATGGTTGTGGAGCCTGATCTTCCAGTCTCATAGATGATGATTCAATCATGTTTTAACCCTAGGTTTGGCTATGATCCTGGCATGATCCCCCGAGGTCTGGGGGATTTCTCTTCACTCCCTCGGCTGAGGAGCGGGGGGGCCAATGGCCCCCCATGGGGGTTTGGGGGGCAGCACCACTGAGAAAAAATTTTGGGGTTGTTTTCACCAATAGTTTTCGAGCCCATGGTTTTGGGTATCCCGTGGTATTTTCCCATTGTATTTCCCTTATAAAAGAAAGACATTGTAACATGCCTAGGGTTGTTATATTAGGTATTATGCATTTTAAAGATCTCTGAGATCATGAAGAGAGACTATGAAAGAGTGTGAAGAAGAAGTGCAGCAGTAGTTCTGCAGGTTGTATCCCTTCACTTTGTTGGACGGTATAATAATAAGGACTAGCAATTTCAGTGTGGACATAGCCCATCTTGGGTGAACCATGATATATTGATGTCTCTTTTGTAATGTGTATGTGTGATTATATTTTCATTTATGTTTATTGCTATTGCTCTGTGATACTATTTTTCTAACAACTTTAGTAAGATTGATCTAAAGTCTGGCTACCACCAGGTCCCAATAGAATAGACCGATGTATGGAATACTGCCTTCAAGTGAAAAGAAGGTGTTTTTGAATGGCCAGTCATGCCCTTTGGCTTGAAAAAAGCTCCAACAACTTTTATGAGTATGATGGAAGATATCCTACGACCTTTCACCAATAATTTTGTAGTTGTGTATCTGGATGACATCCTCATCTATAGCAAGACTTGGGCAGAACACTTGCGGCATAGTCAACAGGTTCTACACACCCTGCGGCAGCACAAACTGTATGCAAACTTGGAAAAATGCTCCCTCGACATGGATAGGGTCCATTAATTAGGCTAAATCATTGATCATTATGGTGTGCATGTGGATCCATCCGCGATCCGAGTCATCCATGACTGGCCAGCCCCAACCACACTCACTGAACTTCGGAGCTTCTTGGGCCTTGCCAATTTCTATCAGAGGTTCGTGCTTGAATTCTCTCATATCGCATGGGCCCTCACCCAAGTAACCAGGGGTGGTGGTAAGGAAAAATTTGTGTGGGGCCTATCCCAACAACAAGCCTTCGATGACTTGAAGAAGTGTTTGAGCTCATCCCAGGTACTCTCATTACTGGACCTGCAACATCCATTTGAGATCGAGACAGATGCTTCAGACTATGCGGTGGGCACCATTTTCACTCAACACGGCCACCCCGTGGCATATCATAGTGAGACACTATAAGATGTTGTCCATAAGTACCTTACTTATGACAAATACATGTACTCCATTGTGCAAGCCTGCCGCCAGTGGAGACATTACATTCTTGGGAAGGAGACAGTCATTTACACTGATCACAAGACACTACAGTTCATGCAGACCCAAGGGAAATTGCAAAACGACCGCCATCAGAAGTGGTCAACATACTTACAACAGTTCCACCTCAACATGAAGAATGAAACAAGAAGTACCAATCGAGTTCCTGACTACCTCAGTAGACCTCCAGTCGCAACACTCACCATGGTGCTAGACTCTTGCAGAAATGAGACCTACAGAGGGCCCCACCTCTACGAGACAGACCTTGACTTCTCCACCACCCACAAAATGTTGGGAACCAACTCAGTGGTGACTAGTTTCCATATTCAGGATGGGTTGTTGTCTCGTCTAGGCCATCTCTGCATTCCATCGAGCCAGCGCGCAAAGATGATTTGGGAAGCTCACTAAAGTCAGGTGGTCGGACACTTTGGCATTGAAAAGACAGGGGTAGTGTTGCAGAAACATTTCCATTGACCGAAACTTCGATAAGATGTTGAAAAGTATATCAGGTCCTACACTGCCTGCACTATTGCCAAACTGACCACTAAGAAATAGGGCCTGTACAGCCCTCTGCCTACTCCTAACAGGCCGTGGGAATCCATCTCAATCGACTACATGTCGTGCTTCTCGTCCACTAAGAGGGGAAATGACTGTGTTTTTGTGGTTGTTGATCGATTTTCCAAGATGGAAAATCTAGCCTCCTGCAAGAAGAACATCACAACATAAGCCACTACCAAGCTCTTCTTTGAATGAGTATGTGTACATTTTGGGATCCCACAAACCATTATCTCAGATCGTGATAGTTGATTCCTAAGCTCATTCGGGTCGAGCCTCTTGTCACTATTGGATACCAAGCTCACTAAATCCACTTCCTTCCACCCCAAGACAGACGACCAAATTGAGGTCGTCAACCGGATGGTCATACATATCCTGCGCATGTAAAATTCAAAACACCGCCGCACATGGGATGAGAGTCTCCCCTATGTCCATCATAGCTACAACCGATCCCTGCATAGCTCAACTGGCCACGACCCCTTTCAGGTAGGCTTGGGATTCCAACCATTGGGCCCCACGGATGTTACACTACCTGTGGTGAGCACCTCATCCCCTGCTCCACTAGAAGCTTACCAAGCCACCTGGTTCATTGAGCGGATCCTGCACATCCACCAACAGGTTCAGGATATTCTACAGAAGTCTAATTCCAAGTACAAGCAGCACCATGATCAACATCAAGTACCACATAAGTTTCAGGTGGGCGACAAAGTTTGGTTGCATTTGCAAAAAGAACTCCTGACAAGGCCCCATAGGAAGCTTCTCCCACTCTGTTATGGGACTTACACAATCACCAAGGCTATGGGTGACAATTCTTTTGAGCTCAACATTCCCCCCTTCCTTGGTATACATCTAGTCTTCAACGTGGCTCTCCTTCGGCCATATTTCCCACCATTATTAGACACCTTAGAGATAGTAGAGCAGTTGACACCAACATAGCTCAACCCCGAATGCATGCAACAATAATCAAGTGATCATATTGTGGACACATAGATCAAGGGAACTCGACAGCAAAGGATCCAGCTTTATCAAGCCGTCAAAGCAGGGTAGCTCCTACACCAAGGAAAGTGGCTCACCTGAGGCCAAATTCAACAAAACTTTCCTCATCTGATGGGAGAAATCAATGCAATGGAGACCATTGCTTCCTAAGTATGGAGGATTGATCCAAGTCGATATCGGTGGCAACCCACCTTTTCCAACTGGCTCAAAATAGTTTTCAGGCAATTTTGGTAATTTACTATTTTTAGCAGTTTTTCGGGTCCTGAACCTAGGGAGCCTTTTTGAGGCACTAAACGACGTTTTCTGGGGTACATCGTACAAGCAACCATCACAACTTGAATTGAATCAATAGTTTTAGTTCTCAGATAGACCTTTCCAATGAGCTATCGTGCACCCAAAACAGAGATCGTATGCCAAATTTACGCCCCTGGGAAGTTGATACACCAAATTACCCAAAACGGGGTCAACAAAACTGTTGGCTTCTCATCCTCCGGGGTTAGGGTTTTGGATTTTGGGTATTGTAAAAAGGCCTTTAGAGCCTTATTGTAATCATCTTCTTGAGAATGAGTGCAACTGACACATCTCTTCTCAGAGATAAGACGCCACCATTCCAGCAAGCTTGTTTTCCACTGGATTTTATAGTTTCAACTTATTTCCTTATTGAATAGAAAACCAAGTTTACTGTATCTCTGTTATTTTGTGTTAAGCAACTTTTAATAATCTGTATTCATTTAATTTTTCTCATAAAATCCGAATCAAAATTTTAGAGAATCATAGCATAGCAGGCTTGTTTTCTAGTCAGGGGGAAGTATTCGGACTGGTTGGACTCACTATACTTAGTTTTTGGGCTCGAGGGTTTGCGAACTTAGTTCTTGGTGCTAGGAAGTCGAGGAGAATTTCCAAGTTGGTATGGTGGCATATTGATCTGGGATGTTTAATTTTTATGGTAGGGAAGAGATTGGTGTTGCACGGACAAGTAGGAGCTTGAAAGGACAAATTTGTTAATCTACATGTATTTTCCATACAGGTAATTTCCACTTAGTTGTGTAATTTGCTACCTATTTTAGCTAATAGTTAATGAAATGAATCAAATATGTATATGTTGCACATGATTTTGTATATGATAGAAAGGGTAATATAGCACATCTATTTACACTTGCAAAAGTTTACAGACCAGTAAATTCTTCTATCTACACATTGAATAGAGCTAAACAAAACTGACCTAGAACTTAGTTGTATTTATTTTTATTTATTGAAGGACATGGAGAGGTCTCCTACATATGGTGTTAGAGCATAGACTCCAATACTTGAACCTAAATGGGTCTACTGAACATAATAATTTTTTTTTATTGAACATGACATGACATAGATACACCAAAAAAACTATGTATTGAAAATCATAAATTGCTTGATAAAAATTCCATTTTGGGAGGAAGGCTAGAGAAGCTACCTATACCGTGAAGGCTATTACAACCGTAGAACTAGTTTTTGTACCCAAAGGGTTTCTAAAGTCCTCTCCTTCACCTGTATCAAAATTTCCTTACCCGCGAAAAGGGGGAAAACCTCATTAGAAGGGATTTCTTTTTAGTTTATAAAAAAAAATCTATGAAACCATATTTGATGAATATATATATCTATATAAGATTTTTTTTAATATTTTTACAATTTTATTATTATATGCAATTGTTATCTAGTAAATATATTCTTTTTGTTCTATATATATATTATTTATATATAGAATAAAATAAGAATAAGAAATAAAAAATAATAACGTTATTACCAGAGTAATATATATATATATATATATATATATATATATATATATATATAAAGAAGAAAAATTTCAACAAAGATAACTAAAAATAACTTATGTGTGTAAGCTCTCAGCTATGTATAAGAATATCTAGTCAACACCTGTGATGAATAATAATATAAGAAATCCTCCACTCATGAACTTGGACATGTAGAGTCGAGAGGATACGTAAATACTCGCATGCTCCGCTCACCATTATTGGCAGTTCTCTAGCAACAACATTACCGATGAAGAACTATGCAAGAAACCACTACTATGATAAACACATCAATCTATATGAAAATACCTCGCAAATAGGTTGAAGAAGGAAATAAGAATATCGAATATAGAAAATAATCAACCATAATGATTTAATCAGTTGTATTTTATGAACAATTTACCTGCTATAAATGTTGGAGTTGTATAAATAAAAAGTTGGCCTGCTCCAAATCCTAGAGTTTTTATTCCTTCAAATGAGATTCCTTCAGAAGGTAAATAGATCTTACAACCCTAAAGGGATCCATCACCACTTTTGGTAAAGCAGATTCAATAACTAATTTCATAGCTTACAACCGTGAAGCGCCCGATTGTTCAAAATATTAGCTTTTATACGTAAAAATTGTGACAAGGTATTTAAAGACAAATTGCATACATTGTGCATAATATATTAATAAGGGTTGATCCCCAAGCTTCTCACCAACCAACCAACGAATCTAACCAATGTGAACAAGTTGTGCCAAAGTGTCCTGAGGAGCTATGCCTTGGGTGTTGAGCCAAGGCCCTATGCAGAGGGAGAGCCCACGACCTCCGTGGGGGAGAGACCACGGGCCTTTGCAGAGAGGAGGCGGTCTGTGCAAACCTAGAGAGCCCACATTCTATCGGCATGCCTGTGCAAGGGAGTTTAACGTGGGCACCAATGCATTCCATATTTCCCAAGCTCAAGACAAGGCACCAATGCCCATTAACCAAGAGCCTCTATGAAAGAGAGAGCCCATGGACTCGTGCAAAGGGAGGGAGATGGTTTGTGCATGAAAAAAATAAAAATAAAAATGAGACCTGCAAAAAAAATAATACTGATAAATATATAACCAAAAAAAAGAGAGGGGTTTCAAACCCAACTTGAATTCATTATATAAATAAAAATATATTGGGATTGAAATCCCCAAGGTCCAAGTTAAGTCGCACACAACAAAAACATAGCATTTTTATGAACCACGCCAACATCAAGTCCCCACTCAACCATGGAGCAGAGCATTCAAGAGATTAAGCTAACCAAGAGAAAAAGTTATGCATGCACCTATGCAGAATGCGTAGGTGCAAAAACGGGTCCACCTAAGCCATGAGATACCCTAACAGTAGATGGCCATGTTTGCAAACAAGCCTCACATCCCTCCGAACTCATTCCAATCCACCCAACCAATTAATCTTCACGTGCGTGAGGACATGCAACCTACTTTTGTATGGGAGGAACCCATCTTGGGTTGGTGGGAGGAGGACATGCATACAACCCGTGTGCATGCATGTAGACTGGTCATTTCCTGTGGGATCCCTTGCGCGATGTGGTTATGGGCAGGTGTGGGATGGAGGAGAAGGTGGTGGGAAGAGCGGGTGAGTTGGTAGGGAGACTTGTATGTGGTGAAGGAATGCTGCGTGGAAGCAACGTGAGCTTGGAGTTAGGGTTAGGTAAGGGTTAGGGAAGTTATAAAAAAGAAATTATTCATTTATTATTATTATTATTTTTCTTATTAGTATTTTTTTATCATTATTATATTTTTGTTCTTGTTTTTTTATTTATATTTGAAATTTAAAATTTTAAAAAATAAATAAAATGTGATAGATATATATAATTTAATAAAACTAAGTTAAGTTTAAAGTGTCTTATTCACAACTCACGATGGTGATGTCGACTTAGGGATGTAGTAGTGCCTCCATACCCTCACCCTTTCAGGCATTGCCCTCGGTATCAGGTAAAACCCATTTACGGGTGAAGGAAGAAAGAAACTTTCACTCACTCTAGTAGGTTTGGGTATGTGTTTAATAATGACCTAGTTAAAATTTGAAACGTGTGCTAATTGCCAAATTATACCATGATACACGATAAGCATGGAAAGGAGACGAGTAGGTCGAGGGCGACGTCAGGAGACGACAATACCTGAATAGAATGCACTGGCACCATCGCCAGAGATTGTTCTCATATTGCGATCTTTGGAGGTATTAAATGACACACTGAGGGGAATTCAAAGGGGAAGTGTTACACTATAGGTAGAAGTGGAGGCACTGCCACTAAGGGAAGGAAATATCGAAGTAGCATTGAACATAGTCCAGAGACCCCCTTGCCGGGACATCACGAGGGAGATTCAAAAATTACAACTTCCATAGTTTTCAGGGGGTCATGTACGGGTACGAATAGAGGCATGGCTCGGGGGAATGACCAGGTGTTTAGCATTACAGGAATACACACATCCAAATCCAAAATAGCCATATTTCAACTGAAGGATAGTTCTTTGAATTGGTGGGAACACAAAGAAAGACAGTTGCACCTTACTCCAGACACTGTTCCATGGGAACTATTTGTCAATAAGTTTAGAGGCAAGTACTATTCTGCCTCCTACCAAGAATAATAGGCAAGAGCCCTTCATGCCTTTGTACAAAGGAACCTATCCATGGAGGATTAGGAGGAATGGTTCATGGAATTGGTTAATTATGTCCCTTACTTGGATAATGACAGACGCCAAGTCGAGCGCTTTGTGTACGGGCTTATTACCAAGATCAGGGCCCAAGTGAGGATGTGGAAACCAACTTCAGTTGCCAAGGTAGTTGATTGTGCTCATTATACAAAATAGATGTTGCATGTGAAACCCATAAAATAATTCAGTTCTCAACAATCAGGGTTTGTACAGAATGCCCCTCGAAGCTACCCTCGGGGAGGGTATGCGAGGCCACCTCCCTACGGAAATAAGTATACACCTAGAGTTTCGGCAGTAGACATTCCATTGGAAGCTAGGGAAGTATCCCAATTGGAAATAGGGAATCACCAGAATAAAAGGAATTATCGAGGATCGATCGACATGAGAAGCAGCTCCAGGGGGAAAAACCCCTCTCAGACGTCTCAGCAGTTCAGCTCGCCTTCCTTGTTACAGTTTTATTTTTGGGGTTGTGGAGGCCCACACTATCAATGTGACTCTCCCTAATTACGATCTAGTACAATGCATTGAGAAGGGAAAGACCCAATGGGGAGTGGGGGAAGTAAGCATCATATATCGGAAGTAGTGAATAACCATGAGGATGAACACCAATCCAGTTTGGTGGAATCATCAGGTAAGGTCAATAATGTTAAACTCAAAATCTTGTTTGATATCAATGCTACATATAGTTTTATTTATTCATATGCATTAGATAAATGTTGGTTGGTATCCTACGAGCACGACGATTTCAACCCAGTTGAAATGGCTTCAGGGGTAAAAAACTTTGTGATTTGTAAATGCAGTTGTGTAATATCCCTCCTTGTATCCCTATTAGATTTATGAAAATGTTTATTGTAAACTGAGGATGGCGCAACTAAAACGAATCCACCAAGGGAGAAGCCAATGGATAGAAAGTATGAGAGTCTAGTTATGACGGGTATCCTCCTAAAGTTACAACACTTATGAATAGAATGGTAAAATAAAACTAAGTGTTTAAAATACAATCGACTAGAACGAAATTCTGCTTACTACTTGTGACAAATTAGCACTACTGGTTTAAATAGTTTGAGGGTAAAAAGCATTATTCATATATATAGGTGAAAAATGCCTATAGGTTATTAGCCATTTAATATGTATATATATATATACACTTATACACCTACTTCCAAACTCGTGTGGTAATGGCCGTAAAGCCAGATCTTTGTCTTCAACTAGATCCCTGTAGGCGCAGCAATTGGGGTTCCATTCCTCGCCTTGAACATCATATAAACAATTGTTCTCTACCTTTATAATTGATATCATCAAATGATGGAGTGTAAATTATATGGTATATGAGGCAGTGAAATTTTGAATGTATATCTATGCTAAAGCGTGTGTAAATTTTTATTCGTCAAGATCAGAGCCTTGTCGCCATTGAAACTACTTGTGTGAGTGGATCTCTTTTAATACGCTGAGGGGAAATCTTCCTCTTTGGAAATATCGCAGATCTCAGGATCTGAGTCAAGCGTAGTTATTCTAAACCAATTCCCCCGTCTTTTGTTTATCCATTATATATGTATTTATATATAATAAAATAAATGTTATACATAAGAATGGAGTTATAATACTCAACTTTATTAAAAAGATCATCTTGACTCTGCCTTGCGGGAATTTAGGAGATCATTCCTTGTTGAAGCGCCGAGAGAGTTTATGAGGGTGTCTCCTTAGTGGAGCACACCAAACGCCTACTTTGCCATCTGTTCCTTTATTTAAGGCTCAACTAATTGACAACTGGAGTGGCATGTTGGTGGATGTTGCCGATCATAGGATCGCATTTAAGTCGCAAGATCTCATGCATTCGGGGGGTTTTGCGCGACTACCTAATAAATTGCTGCGGGTGTGAGTTTAGGGAGAGGCGATCTCTGTTCTGCAAGTGAGAGCGACTCCCTTGAAGAAAGCTTCCCAACTATTGTGTAATGGAGGAAAGTAGAAAACTTTGCGTGGAAGTTGAAGTGGGAACCCTCTGCCACGAATTTCTCTGTGCAGTAAGATGGATAGACGTCGTTGAAAGGAGAACCAGGAGGGGATTTTCGCAGTGACCACACTACTCTTAGCAGGAAAGTTATTTTATACCCTGTGTAAACGTAGATTATATGTGTGTGTGAATCGTAATCTCTGTGTAATGCATGCTGAGTTTTCCAGCAGTATCTTTTATAATTTCTATATTATATTACTCGGTTTAAGCATAGGTTGTATCGACAGGGAGTGAACTCTTTGTTAGAATCCCTGCATAATCATAGGCGGGGTTAATCATAAGTTATGGCGTCAACTGGAAGTGGATATCCATTCCTTCCAGTTGTAGTCTTGAACTCAAAGATTCCATACGTTGTCGATTACATCCAGCTATAAATTTGAGATCTCTGCTTACTACGTTGCTAGGTTGAAACCATTTTTGCCTCGCGGTGATCTCTGCCTCACTTATTTTATGACCTGGGATGTTCTAATGTCAAAACCCTACTTTTTATGGATGCACTTACCGATTCCTGTCGGCTTCCCCTGGAGTTTACGCATTCTCTGTATTCTAAGGGAGTGCGTGATCCCGACTACTGTGTTGAAATTTCTTATGCTATGTGTAAAGGGTTAAATTCCTTAATAGCTACTTAAGGTCGAGTACAGAACGGCTCGAAGGAACCTGATCCTGTTGTATTGATCTCTACTATATAGTGAGTTAGGATTTATTTTATGCATGCGATTTTTGGAGAGAGCTATTATAGCGATCCCTGTATATATAGGTTATGCGTGATTGATTTTCCTTATTTACTCTGTCTGGTGGTAATATTACCTCAAAATATTATCTCCGTTTATTTTCTTTGACAAAGGCGTCTCCTCCGTTGGATGCGTTGGCCGTAGAGAAAAACAAGAATCCTGAATGGATCTCTTTCATATCTTTGTTTTATTTGAGTTTGCAAAACCCTGTTTTCTTCTTCTCGATAGAAGGATGCGGTATTCTCTGATCGATTTCAGTTCGGTCTATATATATATATTACTTTCCCTCTGTAGGGAATTCATTAAACTCCGATTTCGAGATAGTATACTAGTTATGTAATTGATGGGAATTCTCACCATGGTTAGAGTGTGGATGGATCCCTGCGATCTCATTTAAGTGTAGTAATGCATAAAACATTGAAGGAAATGCTGTGATCTCGACGCAGGATAACTTGTGTTTTCAGTTCTTTTGTATCTAAATATTTTCCACTTTAAAATCACTGATGTGACCTGGGTCATAGATCGGGTTTTGTTTAAGTTATCTCCCTTACCGATCGAGTTCGACATTGGTAGAGTCGCACGATCTAAACCAGGAAATGAAACTATAGATCTTGTTTGGTAATGAATAAACTCTGTTATTATGCTAAGACCAGATCTATCCCAGCAAGAAAAACGTAGATCTGGGTTTTAATAAGTAAAACAATGTCAGATCGATCTCAGCAGAAAACATAGATCGGGGTTTAGCAAGTTAAAGTCTGCTATCAGATCTTTCCGTTATTTATAAATTGTAAATAGTATTATTATTTATGTTATAGTTGAAACTCTATTGAGACTTTTGTATCTAGATCTCAAATTATGGCTAGAGTTAGTGCTGAAGTCAATCTGAGTTTAATCACGACAGATCTTTATGAAAACGTATTTGCTATAGGAATCAAAGATTATGTTGAAGTCTCAAAGGAAGAGGTATTAGCCTTAGAGAATAGAATAGTTTGAAAGAATGGTGTCGACTTATGAATTATTAAAGAATAGATTTTCTTTCAATTATTATTGAGGAATTCTTGTAAGTTCTTCCAGAGGTGGACTATTGTAATCATTTTGTCAATGATGAATGTGTTGGAAACACTCTCTAAGAGAATGGTTAGCAAAAGGGAAAATTATGTATTGCAACATTCTACAAGGTAAATGGAACATGTTACCCCAATTATGTTGAAGGATGTAAATTCCTTCATTTTGATGAATAATACATGAGATAACATTTTGGTGGACGTAGCCCATAGGTTTGGGTGAACCACGTCTAATCTTGTCTCGTCTTATGTGTGTGATGTTGATTTTAGGTGTATCTACTTTCATGTTCTTTTATATGTCAGTTCTTCTTTTATATGTAAAGATGTTTATATATCAATGGATAAAGAATCCCATTATGTTGATAAGTATGGCAGAGTTATTAATAAACTTTGTGATTAATGAATAACGTGTCTCATCGATGTATTCATACAGTTGAAATGATGTTAGTGCGTATTCCCATCACTTAGATGAATATGGGAGTTACTACTTGAAAGTTGTTAACATTAAAGCATTTCATAAGAATCGAGGTCATTCGGGTATGATTATGGTTCTTAGTTAACCTTGTTATTGGAGTATGTTGCAATAGTTATGTGGGACCAAGCATAAAGCATTTTCGCCCCTATAGTGGTAGTTGTTTGGAGTAATAAATATGAAGTTATAAATATTGGAGATATGCTGTTTACTAACGTGTGAAGTTGGTCATCGATTAGAAAAGCTAAAATTTTATTTTCTCAAAATAACATTACATTTTATGGCAATACATTTATTTCGCTAATTATATAATGGAAGAAAGTTCTTTTTCTTAATTTTACCAAACTTACTAACTCGTATCATTATGGAGATGTCACAAGTTGAAGCAACTGTTAGACCTAGGGTTCATTAGGACAAGTATTTCACCGTGGGGTGCACGAGTAATTTTTGTGAAGAAGAAGGATTGTTCCTTGCTTCTTTACATAGATTAAAGATATTTGCATGGCCACAGTGAATAATAGGTACCTGATACCTCGAATTGATGACCTCTTTGATAAAACGAAAGGGGCGACAGTCTTCTCAAAGATTGACTTGCAATCACGTTACCACCAACTTCGAATTAAGGAAGGTGATATACCTAATACTTATTTTTGAACTCAGTTTGGACACTATGAGTTTGTAGTGGTACCCTTTGGTTTAACAAATGCCCGAGCTATATTTATGAGCCTCATGAATAGCGTATTTCAGAAGTATTTAGATCAGTTTGTGCAAGTCTTCTTGAATGATATCCTTATCTATTCTAGGAATGAAAGGGATCAAGAGGACCACTTGTGAATGGTGTTGTCATGCTTAAGAGACCACAAGTTGTATGGTAAGTTGTCTGAATGCTATTTTTATGAAAAGTAGATCCATTATATAGGGAATATAATTTACGGAGAGGGAATTTCAGTGGAGCCTAAAAAGGTGAAGGCCATAATGGATTGCCCCATGCCAAGAAATGCGGATCAATTAAGAAGCTTCGTGGGTTTATCCGGGTACTATAGAAGGTTTGTGGAAGGTTTTTAAAAAATCACAAAACCAATAACTACCTTACAACGTAAAAGAATCATGTATGAATGAACTGATGAATGTGATGATGCATTCGCTAAGCTTAAAAGACTACTAACAAGGGCACCAATCCTACGAGTGCCAAATAGGGATAAGGACTTCACTGTTTTCATAGATTCCTCGAGGCAGGGTTTGGGTGCAATATTATTGCACGAAGGTGGGGTAATCGCTTATGCGTCAAGGAAGTTAAAACCACATGAAGATAATCACCCCACCCATGACCTAGAATTGGTTGTCGTGATGTTAGCTTTAAATTTTTGGAGACATTACCTTGTTGGATGAAGCTTTGAGCTCAAATAAGATTACCAAAGCTTGAGATATATCTTCACTCAAAGAGAGCTAAATGTTAGGAAAAGGTGATGGAGTGAATTTATGAGCTAGTATGATTTTGGGATTTTGTACATCAAAGGGAAGGGAATGTGGTAGCCAATGCCTTAAGCATAAAACCAAGGATTTTCTCCCTAATACCTTCAAGGGTTGATTTGCAGGAGAGAGTATTATGACAGCTAGTCAGAGATAGTTGGTACCTAAATATCTTGTTGGCACTCTAGAATGGGAAGCAGGTGGAACCCAATTTTGAAGGATATGAGATGGAAGTTGATAGGATGTTACGATATCAAGGGAGGATGTATATTCCCAAGGAGGGAGATTTTAGAGAAAATATACTTAAGGAATCCCATATAGTAGTTTATTGTGTGCACCCAGACATAAATAAGATGTATGAGTACATGAAGAAACTCTTCTTTTGGGAAGGAATGAAGTGCAACATGGTCAAATTCGTTGCTAAGTGCCTTGAGTGTTAGGAGGTAAATGTTGATCATCACCACCCGGTAGGATTATTGCAACTGCATGACATTACTATGTCAAAATGAGAGCTTATCTCCATGGACTTTGTGGTTGGATTGTCTCTTACCTCTCATAGGCATGATTCTATTATGGTCATTGTTGGTAAATTGACCAAAGCTGCTCACTTCATTCCAGTTAAGGAGACCTATGATGTTATCGATGTAAATTGTGCATTCATAAGTGAAGTAGTTCTTATCCATGGGTTTCCTAAGACCTTAGGGACATAGGTGAACCTAAGCATAGCATACCATCCAGATACAGATGGAAAAAAAGAAATAGTGAATCAGGTGACGGAGGACATGCTTAGGACGTATGTTATGGATCAACAGACCCATTGGGAAAATCACTTCCCCTTGGTAGAATTTGCTTACAACATGTTGAGGCCTTGCGTGTGCAGGGTAAGTGCAAGGTGCTGGAATGGGATCCAAGGCTCCCAACAGAGGGTGAAAACCCAGACTGAAAGGCTTCGAAAGACCCTACAAAAGGGAAGTTCTATCCCCATCCTATTTGGTATGGAAATATCCCACGAATATTCGGCCTCCGCTGGCACTCTATGAGTTGGTGTTTCGATCAATAGATCGGTTCTCCACTTAAGGAAAACAAAAGTACAAAACTTAATCTATTTAAGAAAAATGAAATACTCTAGGTTAGATCTATTCTATGGGAAAGCTTGTTGTTGTGCAAGTCAATCTTGATGTGAAATGGATAAGTATGTTTGTACCCTCCAACATAAATGTTAAAAGATGCATTGACTTATTCGCTTAGATCATAATCATTTAATGAAAATTAAATGAAAACAATTTAAGTATTTAAGCCTCTTCAAGATTAACCTGTAATCACTTTTTTAATTGAAAAATTAACATTGATTAAATCGAATGTTGATCATTTGCAGAAATCGATAAAGAAAATATCTCAATTGACATAAATTCAATAAAATATTTTTGTACATAGATCAGCTATACAGAGACATCAATATCACAGATATTTATGTAAATTAATGCTTGCAAAAGATCATATGCTATAGATGAAAATTTGAAGAAAGAAATCAAGATCTCTCAAAGAAACTTGAGGAATTAACAGAAGATGATACAAGAGGGAAAACTTTACTGTATTAATTGAAGTTTGTAAGAAATTACAAAGCTCTACTAAGATAGAGTGTCTCCAGTCGCCTTTTGCTAACTTCTAACCCAAAAATCATCAACCCCCTTAACATCGAGAGGCATTCCTCCTTAAATAACAATTACAGCAAAGTACAAATGGAAATTCCCAAAAGATAGGGATTACAAAATTCTGATCAAGCTATTGATCTAGAAAATCCTGCCACTTATCCCATATCTCTAATAACTCATCTATGTTTGTATAATTAATAGATTCGAGGACCAGTTGAGTGTTACATGTGTTGTTTTCCATTTCATGCTTCACTAACTTATGCCACGTATGAAGGTAGATATGGATTTTTCCGTCCATAATGATGGGTTTCCTGATCAATATATCCACATCATCAATGTTGACTTGATCAAGGGCTCGGATCTTCTTTTTAGATTCTTCACATCTGCGTTCAATTTCCTCAAGTCAGCATTTAGGTGGGAAGGCCTCCAGAATGGGGTCCATAAGCGGGAGCTGCAGGACCTCCATGATGTTTTCTACTACATAAAAATGTCTAGTGCAGATATCCTTTGATTTCCTAATGATCTCCTCAGCTATCTCATTTAAATCAAGCCAAGTGTTCAATGAGGCTTTAATCTTCTTAAACTAGAAGGTGCTAAGAATTGGGATATCCTCTGGTCTATCCTTTATGTATCCTCGCCATTTAAAGACATTCTCCTTTGCCTTGGATGTTTGGAGTCTCTTGTCTTTCTATTCTTCAAGACTAGAAGACATCTTAGAGAAACTGATATAATTTTCCCTCATTTCATCCAGGGAAGCAGCTTGTGATGTTGTTGATTAAGTTGGAGAGCCAGATTCTTGAACTCAAGAGATGTAAACTTAGAAGAATTAGAGGAGGCTGCACTTGCAGTTGCATCCTCAGCTTTCCTTTCCATAATAGCTATTATTTCTATATTTGAATCATTCTGAGCTTGCGCTATGCATAGCTTAGTCTGGAGAGTAGGATTCTTCTTCTCCAAATCCTCTAACTTGTCTTCCTATATCTTCCTGAGGTTAGAAACATAAACTGCATGTTGTTCCTTGATCTGGGCTAGTTTCCCTACAAGCTTCTTGATTTCTTCCTCTCTTAGATAAACTTCCCTATCCAGAACATGGACTGAATCCAAATTTGTACCTACAAAGGCCCCTAGAGCTGCAGTTGTTTCAACTGCTTCAATTCGAGGATTATTTGTCCTAGGAGCCCATATTACCTAGTCTAGAATAAGTAACTCTAACCCAGTTTGATCTTTACCTCTCTTTCTCATTTTTTTCATCACTACTTTGTCATCTTTCCTGTAGAAGTAGCTCCCAAGAGGGACTATATCATCATATGTATACTTAGCCACCAACCCTGTGGAGGTAGAAGTAACAATTATTGTTGAGATCAGTGAGGGTGTTTGAGTGGCGGTAGTATTAGGTATAGGCATAGTGATTTGAGGGGTAGTCAAAGCTGAAGAGATGACTTGGGTGACTGATAAAACCTGACTTGGAGAAGGAAAAGAAACAAAGGCTTCATAAAGTGAAACTAGATTATTAACATGGGTAAGTGATGATGAATGGGAAACTAAAGATGCCTCACCAGTGGCGAAGGATAATGAAGTGGATGTGGGTGATTGTAGAGGGGCAGTCAAAGACTAAACCTCTGCAATGATAGATGATGGAATAGTGAAAGAGACTGGGTTGTATTGGAATGGAAGAATTGTAGTGGTGAGAGTATGAAATAGCTATGATAGAGAAAGTGGAAGTGTCATTCCTGAAGACAGAGCAAAGATTTCTTGAATAGATGGCAACAAAATTGCTTTGGTTGTGATTTCAAGAACTATTATAACCTCTAACTCTTGTTGATCAGGAAGAGAGTGGTCCATCTCAATGGTGTTCAGCAAATCAACAACTGTCTATGAATATTCAATCACCTCTTCTATTATTGGTACTGAAGGATGAGGTTTGACCTCAAGCTCACAATCAATAATGTCCCTAGGGGGAATATGTACTACAGGGTAAAGGATATTCTGTCTCTTAGCTAGGATAGCCTTGATTATCATCAAATCATCTTCTTCCTATGCCGCTGTAGTAGACACTTGGATATCCACAGTGAGCTTAGGAAGTTCAACTGCCTGAGTATCCAATACTAAGGTGATTTGTGCCAATCCCTGTTTGAACGGGTGAGCTATCTGCAACAAAACCTTGACTTGTTCAGCTGTCTTTATCTGAGGAGGAGGCTCCAGGGGAGCCTTACCTTTATCTCCATCTAGATAGGTGAGCATTAGAGGATCTTTAGATTTTTGAGACTCCTTATCTTCTCTTTCTCTTCTTACCTGCTCCATTAGATTTAATTGCATAGTACTGTAGCTTAGGATCCTAACTTTGAGGTTTTTCTGATATTGCAGAATGTTATACTTATCTTCTGCATTCTTGTCCCTAGCAAGTACTTCAAAAAAGGTGTTGACTCCTTGATAGATAGAGTCATTTGGATTTACCTGAGGGACATAGTCCATATTAACATGAGTTTGCTTGAAGTGTGCATCAAGAAATTTCTTGGGATCATGCTTCCTTTTGGGAGAAAGCCCTAACTTTAGAGCATCTATTTGATCGTCAAGCACTGTAGCCCAATTTGAAGTTGGGATAACCAGTGGCCTAAGATTCAAGGAAAACTTAGGCCATCCTTTCTTCCTAGGACCTGTAAGCTTCTTATACATACCATCAGTTACAGTTTGAAAAGAAACTTCTTGTATAACCAGCTTGTCAGGAACTATCCTGGGCAGAAGGTGCACTGTATCACCTCCCCAAATTATGATGTATGAGATATATTCACAAACATACCAATAACCAATGGTATTGATGAAAGCCTTGGCATCAGCTAAAAATGCAGGTGCTTCTTGCCTGAAAATCTTGAAATAAAAAGTGCCCATGAAGTGATCACAGATATCATAAAGTAAAAAGAAAAAATTCCCACCCCATAACAATGAGTGATAGATATGAACCGTGGGTCTAAGGGGGTCTGATTCCAACCTAAGTTTGGGTACTAAAATTATGAGCATAAGACATCAATTACATATGCCGAGAGGTAGAAATGTGGCTTCTTCAGGGAAGGTGCTTGCTGATACTCTTGGATGGCGTTCTTCAACTCCGATGACAAGATAGAAGCCCATGGGAAAGACTCACCGCTGGTTAACGCATGGTGTTCTATAGGAGCCCATTCAGCGTTGAAGATAGAATAGTTAGGAAGGCCAAAGAGCCTACAAAGCATGGATGCTTGCAAGGAACAGGGTTCTATGAACCAGGCAATAGGGTACAAGTTGTCGGCTTTAGGCACAAAGGCATTAGGCTTGACCATTCATGATTTCAACATCTCATCAAAATTATACCGATTTTTTGAGGATTGAATGAACTCAGGGGTAAGGGTTTGCACATGCGATTTGAGATCAAAATCTCGAATAAAGACCTTAGGGAGGAAATGAGTCAATTGAGCCCCCGTACTATCATTGAACGACCGGTCTTCGGTGTTTGTGTTCTCAATTATCCATTTGACGACATTGGTGTAAGGTAAAATGGCAGGGTGAGCAGCAATAGCATATACCTGAGAAGCCCTTATCTTCTCATATGCAGGTCGATAATTTTCAATAATGGAAAGGTCATCATTGTCAAATATGGCATGTATTTTGGACCAATCCATCTGATAGGTCTTTGTGACTCTTTCACTAGTATATGAGAAAATACCAAAATTGGGGTCTTTGGTCAGGGAATCTTTGTGAGCTATCTTAGACTGGGTGTTTTTCGACATGGTCGAAAAGATTGGAAATTTTGATAAATAAAAGACAGAAAAATAAAAACTAAATCCAAAACAACAAAATTATGAATTGCAAAATCAATAGTGACAGCAAACCAACTTGGGAATAATTGAAAATTGGTAAAAGCGACCCTTGGTATGAAACTCATAGTAAAAATCAGTGCAGCAGAATAATTTCCAGCAGTGAAAATGGTAAAAAGAAAATTAAAAAAACACTTATTTATTGATTTGCCAGATTAAATATTGACCGTGCAATTTAAAAGGAATGGATGGCTGCGATTAGCCAATGCAGGATGCGGGTTCGGGTCGTAGGTGCTTATTTACAAACTTATTCATGATTCCTGAAAGCCGCAACCCGAAACTTGCGAGTTGTGGGTTTCGGGATTGCAAACTGGCAAAATAACATAAAGACGGGTTTCCAAAAGCTGCAACTTGAAATTTGTGGGTTGTGGGTTTCGGAAATAGAAACAACAACAAAAATGAGTAGCTTTTACCACATCCTGCAACCCGACATTTTCATGTTGCGGGTTTCGGGAACACACATCACAACTAAAGATAAACCAGATTCCCGAAATCTGAAAGTCGCGATTGTGGTTTCGGGTTTTGGGTTGAAAATTTCCCAAAATTGTTATCAAAGGGTTCCCGCAACCCATACCATTCGGGTTGTGGGTTTTGGGTTGACCAAAATCGAAAGACCTAAAATGAATTCCCGCAACCCACACCTGTCGGGTTTCGGGTTGTCAAAATGTCGGGTTTTGGGTTGGCAGGAGAAGAAGACAAAATACTTAAAATTTAGGCTTCCTGCAACCACAAACACTTAGAAATTTCCGAGGAAAAGAATGACCATCAAGCCAACCAAAGCAACAGGTACAAGATCATAGAAACCAAGTTCAAAACCTCATGTTCACAAGAACACTTACTCAAATACCTTTGTGTTTAGTTTAAAATTGGGGCTCCCATGTGCAGCTAAACCACGGAATCTGTTGTGGCCACAACAAATGGCGATTGGCTGGGAAGAACCAGTTATCTCTACAAACAAACTTCAGCTAGAGAAAATATATCAATCAGCTGGTTTTTGAACCTGAAATTTTAGAAAATATTTATAAAGGGGAAAACCAATAAGCAGAAAACATAAGATTGATATATTCCCATCGATGATCATATTAAAAATAATGCAAATATGATAAGGAGAATCAAGAAACAACAGAGATCCTTTACCATTATGTCATAACTGAATGTCCGCTTGTGTTGAACCCGTGACAATCTTAAAACTGCTCATGGCTATCCAAATTACATATCACCTTGGTTTATTAATCGTTTTTATATACAACAATTCTTTTTCTTTTTTTTTGATACAAAAATGAACACCTACACATATGACCTTGTTGATATAAGACCACTTCCCTAACTTGGTAATAAGATATCAGCAGTTCCATTCACAGGCCTGATCCAGAAACTGATCAAGCTGGCTTGATAAGGAGACCCCTTGTCCTTCAGCTGTGACACTAAAGGAAACTATCGTATCTTGGTGATCACATGATGATAGTTTCAGTCCAAATTAAACCCATGATCATGGAAGGGATGGCTTGTAATAATACCCCCCTATCCTTATACACAACAAGCATCTTTATAAAAGAAAAATACATATTTTATTCAAAGAATAGACTACAAGGCACTGCCAAGGCTTGGTAACCTCATGATAATAGTGTTACTCACCAGTGTTTTGCATATCATGAATGGACCAACCTGTGATAGGATCTTCCACCTCTCAGGAAAAACTGAAATTCATCTTCCAAGTGTGGTGCCTTGATGTGAGGATGTCATTCCACTAAACCCCTATGAACCTAAAGGTCTAGCTTAAAATAAGACCACCCTCCTTGTAATCTACAATTATTTAAGAAAATTATTATCAAGATGATTATAAAAGGATCCAGAGAAGATAAAGCTGACCAGGTTATTATGATATGCTGTGACAATGAGACATCAGATAAGAATATTTCAACGATTCCCAATATCTCAATCAAACAGATAAAACATGTAAAAGATAATGACCAAGGTGGAAAGGTATCAATCATGTCCTGCATCTATTGGTTGTGTGCTCTTTACAAAACAAATTCCGATATCAACCCAAAAAACTAAGACTAACATACTATTATGCAACTTCAGTTAAAATCATCTCTGAGTAAAATTGGTTTTAAACCATTACCAAATGTGTGGAGTTAATTATTTAAGAAAACAAATGAAAGAAAACCAATCATAAAAAAAGAAAATAGAAAACACACACCAAACCTATGTACAAAAACATTAAACCTATGTTCAGACGAAGTACTTTTTGAGCAGTGAAACATTCACTAGGTAGGTGTCCATGATTCCCTCCAGTGTTTGTAATCGGACAGTATTGGGACCCATCTTTTCTGTAATAATGAAAGGTCCTAGCAAAAGGCACTGGAATTTGGTATACTGGTTTTTATCTTTATGTTGTTTGTCCCATCGTAATACCAAATCCCCAACTGATAATTCCCTGTCAGATAAGGATTTATCATCAAACCATCTCTTCACCATCTGTTGATGATGATATAACTTATTCTTAGCCACTTCTCTATCTTCCTCCAGCTTAATTAAAGTGTCAATCCTCTGCTGAAGAGGAGAAGAATCATCTTCTTCAATAGATTGGGCTAATTGCAATGTTGGAATGGTACAGTTGGAAGGAAGAATGGCCTTTTTGCCATAAACCAAACAATAAGGGGAATTCCCAATGGATGCCTTTGGAGTGATCTGATCTGCCCAAAGAGCATTATAGAGCTATGTGTGCCAATCCCTGTGATGAGTGGCTACTGTCTTCTTGAGAATATTTATCAAGTTCTTATTCGAAGATTCAGCGAGCCCATTACCCTATGGGTAATAATTGACAAAAAATTTTAATTTAATGTTGACTTACATACTGATCTAGAGGTTTTCCAATGTAGACCTAGGTACTTCGTGGTGCAAGATACCAACAAAATACCTATTCACCAACCCTTTTGGCAACAGACTACAAGCAACCTGAGGTCTCACCCAGGGTGAAGCTGGGGGGGGGGGGTGGCGGAATCAAGTTTCCACAACCTGGTAATGCGAGTGGTTAAACTGACTGATGCGTAGTGTGGTAAGACTTCCACGCTGCGAACAAAGTATTGCGTAGAACCTTCTCCTTGCGTCAATTACAACTACGCAGTATTAATAGACTATAATAACAGGCTAGCACAAAAGGTATATATGCTTCCTTACAAATATCTCTTTAGGGATTTTTAGACTTGGTGATAACATGATGAGATATCAAAATCTTAGCTCGCAGCACTTATAATGAGTCAACGCATCAACCTAACTACGCGGTTACTTAAAGACTTGATAAAATTAACCAATCTTACTTAACAATCCTAATAATTCATCAACAATTAGACTAATTCAACATATGTAATAGAATGAAGTATACAATGTTGTGCACCATGATGCTATACTTCAACCCCGTCAATTAGCTCTGTGATTATTTAATAGATCCAAACATTCAAAGACTTATAAATACTAAACAATAACATTCATCCATATATGAACTACTTAACATCCTACTCCCATTCTTTCCACGGCGAGTACAGATAAAAGCAACCAATATCAGATAACTGTAACATTAAGCAATTGAACAATGCAAAAAACAAAAAGCAATCACATAACATGGTATTTAACGTGGTTCACCCCCCGGATGGAGGCTACATCCACAAGAACTGTTTTTATATTGTCTTAGGAAAGGGTACAGCAGTTCTTTGTCTGCGCACTCAGCTACAGACGCTCTTCTTTCTCTCAAAATTAGGTCTCTGCTCACTCAGCTGCAGAACCTTTACAATAGCTTACAAACTTTGATAATATTCAATAATGACCAACAAAAATGAAGAGTAACCCTTTCCATACAAAATCATGCCTTATTTATAGATCAAGACCCATAGGTCATGTCTTTACATTTCAAAGGCCGAAACCCTTAGGTGTACACAATTGTTACATGTGCGCTAATAGGTTGTTCTCGTCGAGTTGTTCCTTCTTTAACGGTGTTTAGATGACTAGTGCAAGTAGTAATTCTCTATGCGTGTGACCAGTCACCTTTCTCCTGATCTGCACCTACCCACCCCTTGCTAGTTATCGAGTATCTTTGCCAAAATAGATTTTCGATGACCCAACAGGAGTATGCGTTGTCTTTCATCCAACACTATACTTAGTTGGATCTTCCGTTGACTGAACACATCGCAGTACTTTTCTCCTCGCAGCACTGACTTCATAGATTTTCCAACACTACGCTACGTGCAACTGCACAACATACCAAAACTTATCCCAAAAATTGTTCCAACTGAACTGTACTTAGCTTCATAGTTCTCAAAATACTTCCTGCTCAAAATGCCCTATCTGGGCCAAGCCCAACAAGCCCCTAACACTTACATGTGACTCACCCCCAAGCCACCTGCAGGTGCATCTTCCTCCATCTGTTCCCCCGCCTATGCATCTAGATTCGCAGCGAACTCGTTGTATGTATCAATCAGCTTCTCGGCTATGGCTTTTGTATCTTGATCGACTTGCTTAACTGTATCAAGCATCTCAGGTGTGATTTCTTCCCCAATTTGGCCTTCCACCTATTCGTGATTCTCGCATAGCTCCTTTAATTTTTCCTCTATCTCTTGCGAGATTTTATTGGCGTCCTCCAATAATGGCTGCGACTTATCAGCCATTTCAGTTTCTTTCTCTTATAAGGCTTTTAATTCCTTCTTGAGGGTGTTTATTTCTCTTCTGTTGTAGTCTAGTTGGTTAGGATACTCGGCTCTCACCCAGCAGACCTGGGGTCAAGTCCTGGTAATGGAACGATTTGTTGGCTTACATACTGATCTAGAGGTTTTCCAATGTAGAACCAGGTACTTCATGGTGCAAGATACCAACAAAACCCCTATTCACCGGCCCTTTCAGCAACAAAATGTAAGCAGCCTCAGGTCTCACCCGAGGCGAAGCTGGGGGGGTGGTTGCGGAATCAGGTTTCCACAACCTGGTGATGTGAGTGGTTAAACTAACTGATGCGCAGCACGACAAGACTTCCACGCTGCAAACAAAGTACTGCACAGGACCTTCTCCTTGTATCGATTACGACTGCGCAGTATTAATAGACTATAATAACAGGTCAGTACAAAAGGTATATATGCGTCCTTACGGATCTCTCTTTAGGGATTTTTAGACTTGGCTATAAGATGATGAGCTATCAACAACTCAGCTCGTAACACTTATAATGAGTCAACGCATCAACCTGACTGCATGGTTACTTAAAGACTTGATCAAACTAACGAATCTTACTTAACAATCCTAATCATTCATCAACAATTAGATTGATTTAACATATGTAATAGAATGAAGTATACAATGTTGTGCACCCTGATGCTATACTTCAACCCTATCAATTAGCTTTGTGATTATTTAACAGATCCAAACATTTAAAGACATATAAATACTAAGCATTAACATTCATCCATATATGAACTACTTAGCATCCTATTCCAATCCTTTCTGCGGAGAATACAGATAAAAGAAACCAATATCGGATAACTGTAACATTAAGCATTCATATTAAGCAATCGAACAATGGCAAAAACACAAAACAATCACATCACACCGTATTTAACGTAGTTCACCCCCCAGATGGAGGCTATGTCCACAAGAAGTGTTGTTATATTGTCTTAGGAAAGGGTACAACATTTCTTCGTCTGTGCACTCAGCTACAGACGCTCTTCTTTATCTCAAAATTAGGTCTTTGCGCACTCAGCTGCAGAACCTTTACAATAGCTTCAAGCTTACAGACTCTGATAATATTTAATAATGAGCAAAAAAAATGAAGAGTAACCCTTTCCATACAAAATCATTCCTTATTTATAGATCAAGACCCATAGGTCATGTATTTACATTTTGAAGGCTGAAACCCTTAGGTTTACAAAACTGTTACATGTGCACCAATAGGTTGTTCTTGCCGAGCTATTCCTTCTTTCACGGCCTTTAAATGACTGGTGCAAGTAGTAGTTCTCTGTGCTTGCAACCAGTCACCTTTCTCCTGATCTGCACCTACCCACCACTTGGTAGTTATCGAGTATCTTTGCCAAAATAGATCTCCGATGACCTAACCGGAGTATGCGTTGTCTTTCATCCAACACTTTGCTTAGCTGAATCTTCCATTGACCGAACACATCATAGTACTGTTCTCCTTGTAGCATTGACTTCACAGCTTTTCTGACACTGCACTACGCGCAAATGTGCAGCATGTTGGCATAGGATAGATCCACAGGAAGTGTGGAAGCCAATAGGTGTGAAAGGGTCATTCTGCGGAAGAAGGACCTTTCGCCATGTTTTGTGGAAATATAAGAGTCATTAGATTAGTCGAGTCGGTCATGTGGACCTCATTGTAATAAGAGAAAAACATATAAATAGAGCAAGATTGTAAGCCTAAGGGAATCCAAGTTTAGAGATTAATGTAATCTTTTGGATTCTGTTGACGATTCCCTGCAAGGTTTGTTCCGTAGATGTTAATGAATGAAGATGTTTGGTTATAAATTCTGTTGTTATGCGATGATGGGTTATTTAAATGCTTTCTGTTGATTTGCGTTGATACATGTGGTTTGTTAATATGTTGGTGAATATGATTTCAGATAAATGTGTGAATGTTTGGTTAAATAGACTGTCGCAAATATTGTAATCTCTAGTTAATGAGCACATATCCTCTTCACAACTACAGATGCTTGGTTCCTGCAACACCCTTATCTGCCTCGAGTGAGACCTCACCTACTTTGCAGGTGTTACTGGGAAGGTTAACTCCTTTCGAAAGACCATGTGTCAACAAATGGTTCCGTTGCCAGGAAAAACAAATGATAACAATGATGGGATGACACCTAAGCTACTCGTTGACTAGTACAATCAGCCACTGAAGATGATGAAGGTAACCATTGAATCGATGGAAAACCTGAATGTCGTGAATGCTGAAAAGCATTGGGACAAATCAATTATTACGACAATAGCAGACCTGTGGCATGAATTTCAGGACTTATTTCCGACAAGATCCTTAGAGAGACAAGACATTCACACGTTGGAGGATGAGTTCGAAATAGATGAACATGCGATCGCAATGAATTTTTGACCACAAATGGAATCCTCTAGTGCAAAGACCAAACCCTACGATACAGTGTCGATAGTACGACACCAATTATTACCGCAGTGTTAAAAAAATTAAAAAAATGATAATAATAAATAAGGAAAGGGAGGTATCAGACGAGTCATAATAAATCACAAAAAGCGGTTGACATGATAGGCCCAAGACGGAAGTTTCCATGATGATTAATAGTCCACTCCAGCATTAAATACACTAAAAGAGGCATTTATACCATACCAAACAGCATCAAGCCCAAGACACTGGGAGTTAATATCCAGCGCAAGTGACGGATTTGGAGAATCCCAACGAAAATCAACAATGATGGCCTCGAACAGATGGACATTAGAAACTGCTATATAGAGGGAAACGGGGAAGCAGATCTAGTTACTATAGTACTCTAGAATCCAAATGGAAGTGTATGTATCTAGCACCAGCACTGAAAGACCACATGCCACACCAATTGTTCAGGAGCAGCCCAAAGTCATGTCGTCAATTCTACACAAGAAGAAGAGAAGTGTGATGCAACCTCCCGATAGTGATCGGGAGAACAATAAAGCCACCCGGGCATCCACCCGAAACAAGAATGGCACTGCAGGATCCCTTATTGTGGAAGAGGTGCAAGAGGGATATGACGGTCCCATGCTTTCAGAATATGTTCTGCCTCGACGGGCCAGGGTGCTCATGCTGCGAATTAACAAAAAATACATACACCATTGCAGTCGCACCCGTACCTCTAGGGGTTAAGACAATTGGGTACATTAACACCAAGTTGCAGAGACTACAATACACTGACCAAGACCTCACTAAGTTCAAAGAATATGCAGAAGCCTATGAGGATGTTCCCCATGCGTGCGACCCAACCACGAAGGAACCGAGGGAATAGGCACATGGATTGGCATGATTAGGGTTGCTTGGAATCACCCTTCTACAACATTTTGGGTGCCTGGAACAAGTCAACGCATGTGTCAAGCAACTCTTTGCATGTTTCCATGACTGATCCCTATGGCTGCATGAGAGAATCCCATTTACCATCGACCTTGTTGCCAGAGTCACCGGCCTACCACAAGACAGAGCCGACCCATCAAAATGTTTCAAGGGAAATGATAATGATAAGAAAGTAGCTGAGCAGTTGGCTATAAAGTATGACGTACAGAAAGATTCCTGGGGTTACATGATCCACACCATTAATAACTGGGTGGTCCGAGTCGCAACAAAAATACTGGCGGTGAAAGTAACAAGGAAAAACCGACCAGCGCAATGCAATAAAGGGGTCATCGCAGCAGCAAAACAATGTGCCGCAGGAGAAAGGCTAAACTGGGCTCAATTCCTATTGCAAGAACTCACCGAGGACACATATGATGCCCAGGAAAATGGACGTCCTTTCATGTATTCATGGTTACTCCTATTGATTACCTTAAAAGAATGGAGGGAACAAGACAACTACCAACTGGTGGACCTCGCTGAACCTTGAATATGCGAAGGTGAAAGGTACCAGAACTTGTGGGAAATGACCGATAAGGAGTGCCAGCAGGAGAATGTTATCCAGTTCTACGTTTGGCTCAAGAGGATGCGGATGGACACAATGATGATACCACAGATCACAATGCAGGCTGGGATGAAGTATCATTCCATTGCCCAGTTATCTGTTGAGACGCACAAAATTTACCTCCCAACACATGCAGATCCAACCAAGAAATGGATGAGAATACAGTACAGTCTCACTGAAGCCGAGTTTGACAACATCATCACCCACTCGCCTGAGGAATGGAGAGTCCTGACAGATCCAAAGGACATTGCAACAACACAGGAAGCTGGTCGTTAGAACCCAGCCAAGAATGATGAAACTTCCGCCAACCAGAAGGAGGAACAGGAGATCGATGCAAAGGATCATACAGTCGGCTTTAGTCACGACGGGGCCTCAATAGCCAACACCCCAATGGACCCAGAGCTTGAACTTCAGTAGGAAGAACGACGGACAAATAACCGAATGGACCATGATAATGGTAGTACACGAGTTGGCCTCACTGTGGAGCAGGCCGACAGTCTGTTGGATAGTATTATGCAAATCATAGAGCACAACTGTCGGAAAGTTACAAATCATTCCGCAAACAATTTCCAGTATATAGGGGACTTGTTAAATACAGTGGAAAATACAATAATCAACATTCAAGTACCACATGGCAATATCCAGCATAATCTGTCGACTCCCAAAGTTGAGGTAGAGGTAGGCAACCAACAACGTATAGTTCAATTCGACTCACATGCCTTCTTTACAGGCGATGAGAACTTGAACCTGGAGCTCCGAAAGGATCCCTTGAAAATGGTTGACTTCAACCTACTACCAATGTTGACACTACATCGGGTCCAAGCAGTAGCAACTGCAGAAATCCAGGACCGTGAGGCTGTAATGCACAATAAGATGGTCGACTGCATGAAACGACTACAATGTAGTGAGATAGAGGCCAAGAAACTACTAGATGATCATACTATGGAATGAGCTATGCAGGTACAGGACCTTGAAGAGAAAGTGCAATTAGAGAAAGCCCTAGCTGACAAGGAAGCAGTCATCGCAAACCAGACTAGAGTGCTCACTGCAAAGGAAGAAATTGCGATGGAATGAACAAGGCTCAAAAGAGCACTAGCAAAGGCATGCGAAGTAGTAGCGCTGGACATGGAGGTTGACCCAAAGGCCTATGCTATTATGTTAGGAGTTGCTATGAATGAGATCTGAAAGGAAAACGTGGAACTCCAAGCTCGGGCAACACCCAGCATGCCACCGGCACAAGTCCAGAGTCAACAGACAGTGATAGATGAGGCAGTGATGGAAATCTAGGACTTGGAACAGGTTGCATAGAAGGCAGCTGTAAGTCTTACAGAATTCTGGGATGGGTTGGTTGAAGATGACCAATTAGCGGAAATAAAGAAGATGCATCGTGAAGCCAAAGAGAAGCTAGAAAAATTTAAAGGGTTATTTAAAGCAATTCCCACCATGACAAGGATGACAAAAACCGCAGAATTACAGAATATGAAGCAGCAAGCTGAGAAAGCCCATGAAAGAAAGCATTGACGAGCGACACATTTGGACAAACTTTAAACAAAAGAAGAGGCACTAATAGCAAGCATGGTTATAGAATTGAAATAGATATAGGAGCAACTACAGAAAGTGTAACAAAAAGTGAGCGACCACCCAACGGAGCAGTAGGTGATGGAAAGTACATAGTTTCGTGCATCAGTGAAGGAAATAGTCGACCTGATCCAGACCACCTACGAAGACTTTTAGAAGCAGTATAACAAACCAGCCGTGTCCAGCTGAAGTGGATCGGGATGAGCCACAAGTTTGTGTTGGGAGCCTATTGGCACATGATAGATCCGCAGGAAGTGCGGAAGCCAATAGGTGCGAAAGGGTCATTCCGTAGAAGAAGGACCTTTCACCATGTTTTGTGGAAATAAAAGAGTTGTTAGATTAGTCAAGTCAGTCATGTGGACCTCATTCTAATAAGAGAAAAACATATAAATATAGCAAGATTGTAAGCCTAAGGGAATCTAAGTTTAGAGATTAATGTAATCTTTTCGATTCTATTGACAATTCCCTACGATGTTTGTTCCATAGATGTTAATGAGTGAAGATGTTCGGTTATAAATTATGTTGTTATGCGATGATGGGTTATTTAAATGCTTTCTGTTGATTTGCATTTATACCTGTGGTTTGTTAATATGCTGTTGAATATGCTTTGAGATAAATGTGCGAATGTTTGGCTAAATAGGCTATCATAATTATTGTAATCTCTGGTTAATGAGCACATATCCTCTTCGCAAGCACATAAGCTTGGTTCCTACAACACCTTTATCTACCTCGGGTGAGACCTCACCTGCTTTGCAGGTGTTTCTGGGAAGGTTAACTCCTTTTTGGGCTGATGAATAAGGGGTTTTTGGTGTTGTTGACGACAAAGTGAACCCTTGTCGAAAGACCTTGTGTCAACACAGCATACCAAAACTTATCCCAAACATGGTTCCAACTAGACTATGCTTAGCTTCGTAGTTCCTTAGCTTCGTAGTTCTCAAAATCCTTCCTTCTCAAAATGCCCCATCTAGGCCAGGTCCAACATTTATCCCTCTTTCAAGGGCATATTGTGCCAAGTCAATCGAGTAAAAATAGGATGCATTATAAAAAAACGAGATACCCAGGGGCACCAAACCTTTTAACTATCTAACTTTCTAGGAAAGAGTTTACTTGGTTTGCATTGCATTGCTTTAGGGGAACTGCTTTTGTCCATCTTGTAAAGTAATCAGTGGCCGTAAGGATGTACCTATGTTGAAGGGAGGAGGTAGGATTAATGGGACCAACAAAGTCTAATCCCCACTGCTGAAATGGGAACTGAATTGTCACTGGTTGCAGAGGAAAAGCAGGTTTTTTGAACTTCCATGCGCACTTTTGGCATGGTTCACATCTTTTAAAATAGTCATATGCATCTTTGAACATTGTATGACAATAATATCCCGCCCTAAGGATATTGTGTGTCGTTCCTAAGAAATGGCCTCCAGCAGGTCCTGCATGAAATTGAAAAAGGATATCATTAGTTTCAGGCTTCTCTAAGCATCTAAGAAAAACTCCATCATATTTTTTTCTAAACAAAATTCCATTAATGAATTGATAAGGAGCAAATTTAATCTTAAACCTCTGTGTTTTTTGAAATCCAAGGTTTTATTAGAAACTCATTGTTCAGAAAAACCTGATATGGTCATACCATTCAGAAGCCGGAGTATCTATTGCATTAACAAAACCTGTAGGGAGTTCTTCCTCCTGGTCCCACTCCGTCTGGTGTTGTACAGGGTCATTCGAGTGAGCAGTCAGTAAACATAAACCTTGCCCTTTCACAATTTTAGCTGGCCTAATTTCTAGATTGTATTCTTGTAAAGCAGTAATCCAATGGGCCCATTTTTCACCCAGTTCCTTTTGGACCAGTACATTTCTTATAGTTGTATATGGCACAATTACCTTAGTTCTAGATTTCAACAAATATGGCATGTAATGCTTAACAGATTTGTAAACCACATAGGCTTATTTATCAAGTTGGGATTAATTCAGTTCGGCTCCCTTGAATGTTGAACTCATGAAGGAGATTGGAATTTTTTTATCATTGTCATGCTTCTGTGTCAAAACAACTGCATAAGAAAAGTCAATGGCAAAAGTGTATAAAATGAAATCTTTGCTAAAATAAGGGGACATTAGAGTGGGAGCTTTTGGAATGGCTCTGCGAATCTCAACAAACACATCTTTCTATTCCTGTGATCAACTAAGTTGTACATCTTTCTTTACTAATTGCTGCAAAGGTTTAACAATCTCTGCAAAATTGGGTACAAACCTGCGTACAAAATTTATTTTCCCAAGGAACTACTGCATGGCTTTGCACGAGCCAGGCAAACCGATTTTTGAAATAGCATCTGTGCGTTTTGGATCTATAATCATACCTTCTCTGGAAACAATGAAACCGAGAAGCTTTCCTTTTGTCACAGTAAAGATAGACTTTTTTCGGATTGAGTGAGATCCCGTACTTCCTGCAACGTTCAAAAACCTGTTTCAGGGAAAAAAGATGTTCATGTCATTTCTTTGAATATATATTGTTATCATCTAAATAAACTATGACAGACTTATGCATCAAACCTCTGAAAGCTATATCCATGTCTCTCTCAAATGTAGCCCCGACATTTATCAAGTCGAAAGGCATCCTCCTGTAGGAGAAAGTGCCCCAAGGGTTCTAAAAGCATTTTTGAGCTGGTCATCGGGAGAAACCATGACTTGGTTGTATCCCGAAAAACTGTCCAAGAGTGAGTACATCTATGAACCTACTACCTTATGCAGAATCTGTTCCATGGGTGGAACATAATAATTGTCTTTTTTGAAAGCTTGATTCAAAATTCAGAAATCAACACACAACCTGATTTCACCACTCTTCTTACGCACAGGCACCAAATTGGCGATCCATTGGGTGTGTCTAATACGAAAAATTATCCGGGCTGTCAATAGTTTTTATAGTTCTTTTTTCATAGAAGGTTCCAAGTTGGGGTGCATTTTCCATAGTTTCTGTTGGTAAGGTTTCACCTCCGGCTTCATAGGTATGTTGTGATGCAAGATGCTTTTATCAAAGGTTTTCAATTCATCATAGGTCCATGCAAAAACGTCCTTATATTCTTTACATAACCTGATGATATCTCTTCTTTCTTCGGGAGAACAATTAACTCCTATATTGATAAAACGAGGTTCTTGCTCGGTACGTAAGTTGACTGGCTCATAGTTAAGTGAGGAGATCTGGGTTTTGCAATTGGTTCTATGTATGAACTTATCCTGTAAATCATAGAACTTCTCTAGACTGATAACAGATTTCAGGATAACATTTGAAGGATCAGAGAGTGATTTTTCATGTTCATCCTCTTCTATAGCCATGTTTTGAAACGTGTCCTGGGCTATGAGGAAATCCAATATCTGCTGGTCATCATCAAACACTTTCCAGTTTGTTACATTTTTAGGTATGAAAGGCCTGTACATGAGTTCTATTGAAAAGGTTTGAGGAGACAAGCCCTCTGGTGGTATCAATCTACATGTTGTGTTTTCTAGGAGGTCAACATCAAAGTTCTGTGACCTAGGGACTGGGTTAATGTTAAATGTAGAAAAGGAGTCGGTAAGGTCCCTTACCAGTTCTTGATAATTCATCAAGCATGGAGTCAAGCAATGTATCTTATTCCTCACCTGTTTGATAATGATTTCAGAATCACCAATGCAATGAATCACCTGTGCACCCATATCAAAAGCCATTTTAAGTCCCTGAACAAGGGCTTCATAATCAACTACGTTATTGGTACAGTCAAATTCCAATCTGCATGCTATCATAGTTTTAATCCCTTTTGGCTTGATGAGAACACAACATGAACTAGATCCATCTTTTGACCTGGAGCCATAAAAAATAAAGTCCAAGCAGTCGGATCTATCCTAAAATTTGTATTTACATTAAAACATTATGTACAACATCTCCAGTGAAAGGTACAGAGGTAACATGAGTGATTTTTGATTATTTCTATAAATTTTAATCTGGGGAACAGTTAGCTAGAAAATATCCAAAGAAAGTGTCAAATGTGAAATGCTCAATGTTTGAGTTAAGATAACAAGCAGGCTCACTTGAGTCATTCATATCTTTGACTGTTTGTTTCATGAACGGTTCCCTACTAATCTTAATTTTTTTGGGTTGTCCATTGTAGGGTAACCAAAGGTGAGACCAGTCAGTGGAAAAATATCCTTTGAGATTTTCTGAACAGTCTCTGCTTAACCACATCCCATAGGCTTCAGGGAAGTTAGCTATAACATTATCAATCGTTTGATGAATATGAGGATCAACAAACAAAGTCAACAACACATTCCTCAATCTCCCTACTACTCTTACCTTAGATCTGTCAAGATGGACAATCTATGTAGGGAAAGGTTCCCAAGGAGCATTAAGTTTTCTAGAGTCAGACAGTGGCATTACGTTGGAAGAAGCGCCAGAGTCTATCATGCAATTGTGTACCTTCCTATTGAAGATTTCGAAAGTTAGCAAGAAAGGAGGCATCCTCTTACTTCTAGATTTTTGATCTTCTAGTTTAGTAAGAGAGTCAAAGTTATTATTTTGTGATTCTCTTGGTTGTTTGATCATCATGATTTTGGGTAAATAATCCCTCATGGAAGGGATCTTTAGGATTTCAAATAAAGAGATGTTTTCTTTAACCCTTTTTAAATCTTCAGCTAAACTATATTCCAATTCAAGGATTGCTGTATCCTTTCGAGGAACAATTTTGTTTTTGTTGGGAGGAGGTGTTGAAGAAGAAGGCTCCTGAGTGGGTTGTGGTTTTCACCTAGTGTTATAAGGGTGTTTAACATTAAACACAGTCTCAGGTTCATCCTCTTATTCATTCATTGGTAATTCCGAGAAATAGCTAATAGTATTTTCCTGGGGGTCCTCCTCTTCATCTTCTACTTCCGGTAGCTATGAATCTTGGTTTGCTTGGCCTTCATAAGTTTCAACGATGTTTTGGGATTCAATGGCAAGGGCTTTGAAAATGGAATAAATCTCTTCAGAAGTTAATCCTTCATTAGGATTAGGAGGTGGTTTATTTTAAGGAGGTGGATAAGGTCTCCTAAAAGGTGGTTTTACAAAACCTCTATTGTTGTTCTGATTTTCATTATTGTTCTTTTTCAGATCAACCATCTCATTTGAAATTTTCTGAAGAAATTTCTTAATGTCAGTCATTTCAAAGGGATCCTTCTTTTGGATAGCAATCTTGGGAACAATATTTGTTTTCTTCCTAGCTATAGATGTAGAGGGTTGTTCTTCTACTGCATCAGGGCTATCCTTCAAACAATAGATGTCCTTTTCAACTTGAATGGATTCATCATAAGCTTAAAACAAGTTGTTTTTATGTGCCCTCTTTACCCACATTGCAATAGGAATAGAAAGACCCTTTTCATAAAGGAAACCAAAAGCTCTTCTGCTGGAAGAATAGTGGTGGGGATTCTGTTCTTTAGGTAAGAAAATATTTGGTTATAATCTTTAATCCTTCTTTACCTTTCATTCTTATAGAAGATAATTCCAAAACTAAATCTTGTGGTGTTTTGTCATCCCCAAACTTTTGAATAAACAACTTTTCAAATTCATCCCATGATATCATAGATCTAGCTTCCAAAGCGAAATACCATGTGGATGCTTTTCCATCAAATGTGTAAGGGAAGAGTCTACAAACCACATCCTCATGTATCACACTCCTAATTCTGATAGCCTACATGAAATTTTTTATGTGATCCAGTGCAGGCGACTTGTCATCTGGATTGAATTTGGGAAGCCACTTCTCAAGGTTTTTAGGTAACATGTGTTTATCCCCAAGTATCCACACAGCATCTTGGTCAAGCCAAGGTCTATTGTAGCCTTCTCTAGCCATAAGTTGTTCCTCTTCTTCTTCAGATGAAGAGTTAGAGGAATGTTCACTCTCAGATGAGGAGGATGAAGATGAAGGAGGTGAGGGTGGTGTCCCGCTTGAAGGGATTTCTTGTGAAGCTTGTTCTGTCAGTGAATAATAAGTCTAGATCAAATTCATGGAGTTGTTGTTGGTCTGATGAAGTATTTTGTTCAGTATTTTGCTTGTGTTTTGCTTAGTATTTTGCTCAACTGAATTTTGATTAACTTGATTTTCTTGAATGTTTGCATATGGATTAGTGTTTTCTTGGTGGATTGTTGCTGATCCTTGATTTCTCTGTAGAGAGAGTCTCTGCTGCAATCTAGCATCACTATCACTAGACCTCTTGAGTATATTTTCAAGTAAAATAGGTCCTCTAGTGGGTCATGCAATAATAATAGCTCCTGTTGTCGGATCTCGGTGAGCGATTGGGGTAATAGGGATAGTATTAGGTTCTTACACCAGTTGCTCAACAGAAGTATATGCCTGTGTGTGGCTCCGGGTGACAATTAGTATTCTTGTTGGAGGAGGTTTCTGAGTATTCTGTTTAGGCATAGTTCACTATCGGCCCTCCTTCTAGCTCCATTTGTTGAGGCCTCGGGTGTGAAAGGTAAGTGAAAGGTGCTACAATGGGTTCCAAGGCTCCCAACAGAGGGTGAAGACCTAGTCTGAAAGGATTCGAAAGACCCTATGCAAGGGCATTTCTATCCCCAACCTGTTTGGTATAGAAATCTCTCACAGATATTCGACCTCCACTGGCACTCTATGAGTTGGTGTTTCGATCAATAGATTAGTTCTCCACTTAAGGAAAACAAAAGTATAAAACTTAATCCGTTCTAAATTAACCTATTTAAGAAAAATGGTCTACTCTAGGTTAGATCTATTCTAAGGGGAAGTTGATGTTGTGCAGATCAATCTTGATGTGAAATGGATAAGTATGTTTGTCAACTCCAACAGAAATGTTAAAAGATGCATTCACTTATTCGCTTATATCATAATCAATTAATGAAAATTAAATGACAACAATTTAAGTATTTAAACCTGTTCAATATTAACCTGTAATCACTTTGTTAATTGAAAATATAACATTGATTAAATTGAATGTTGATCATTTGCAGAAATTGATAAAGAAAATATCTCAATTGACAGAATTTCAATAAAATATTTTCGTACATAGATCAGCAATAAAGAGATATCAATATCACATATCTTTATGTAAATTAATGCTTGCAAAAGATCACATGTTGTAGATGAAAATTTGAAGAAAGAAATCAATATCTCTCAAAGAAACTTGAGGAATTAACAGAAGATGATAAAAGAGGGAAAAATTTACTATATTAATTGAAGTTTGTAAGAAATTACAAAGATCTACTAAGACAGAGTATCTGTATTCACCTTTTGCTGACTTCTAACCCATAAATCATCAACCCCCTTAACATCGAGAGGCATTCCTCCTTAAATAAGAATTACAAAAGAGTACAAATGGAAATTCCCAAAAGATAGGGATTACAAAATTCGGATCAAGCTATTGATCCAGAAAATCCTGCCACTTATCCCATATCTCTAACAACTCATCTATGTTTAGATAATTGACAGATTCAAGGCCTATCTGAGCGTTACATGTATTGTTTTCCATTTCATGCTTCACTAACTTATGCCAAGTACGAAGGTAGATATGGATTTTTCCCTCCATAGTGACTGGTTTCCTGATCAATATATCCACATCATCAATGCTAACTTCATGAAGGGCTCAGATATTTTTTTCAGCTTCTTCACATCTGTGTTCAATTTCCTCAAGTCGACATTTAGGTGGGCAGGCCTCCAAAATCGGGTCCATAAGCGGGAGCTGCAGGACCTCCATGATGTTTTCTACTGCATACCAGTGTCTAGTGCAGATATCCTTTGATTTCCTAATGATCTCCTCAGCTGTCTCATTTAAATCAAGCCAAGTGTTCAATGAGGCTTTAATCTTATTAAACTGGAAGGTGCTAAGAATTGGGATATCCTCTAATCTATCCTTTATGTATCCCTTCCATTCAGATACATTCTCCTCTTCCTTAGATGCTTGGAGTCTCTTGACTTTTTGTTCTTCAAGAGTAGAAGACATCTTAGAGAAACTGATAAAAGTTTCACTGATTTCATCCAGGGCAGTGTACAACTTCGCAAGCATCTTGTGATGTTCCTGATTAACATGGAGATCCATATTATTGAACTCAAGAGACGTAAACTTAGAAAAATTAGAGGAGGATGCACTTACAGTTGCATCTTCATCTTGCCTTTCCAGAATAGCAATTCTTTCTGCATTGGAGGCATTCTGAGCTTGTGCATGCAAATCTCAGACTGGAGATTAAAATTATTTTGCTCCAAATCCTCTAACTTGTCTTCCCATATCTTCCTGAGGTCAGAAACATAAACTACATGTTGTTCCTTAATCTGGGCTAGTTCCCCTGCAAGCTTCTTGATTTCTTCCTTTCTCAGATCAACTTTCTTATCCATAACATGGACTGAATCCAAATTTGCACTTGCAAAGTCCCCTAGAGCTGCAGTTGTTTCAACTGCTTCAATTCGATGATTATTTGTTCTAGGATCCCATATTACCTAGTATGTAATAAGTAACTCTAACCCAGCTTGATGTTTACCTATCTTTCTGGTTCTTTTCATCACTGCTTTGTTGTAGAAGTAGCTCCGAAGAGGGACTATATCATCATCTGCATACTCAGCCACCAACCCTGTGGAGGTAGAAGTAACCCTTACTTGTTGAGATCAGTGTGGGTGTTTGAGTGGCATCAAGATTAGTTATAGGTGTTAACAACCAAAAAAGTTCTCATTAGCTCATTTCCCTATGCACATGATTCTTTTGTCCATTTTTCCTTCCATTTTTGCCTCTAAAACCTTCAAAAGGTCACCAAAAAGACCATAATACACATTTTCCCCCTCAAAATATGTATTTTTCCTCAAAAGACACAAAAACCCTCAAAAAGGGTCCAAATTTTGCAAAACAATTAAAAGGGAATAATATTTAAAAAAATTCAAAAAAGGAAAAAGAGGGAAAAAGAGACCTAAACCATTTTAGCAATACCATTGGTTTCCTCAAACCATGGTTGTATTTCCCATCACCAAAACCTATAAAAAGGTGATAGGGGCTCCTCATTATTCATCCCCATTCATCCTATCCTTATGTTTCCAATTTCTTCCCTTAGATCTCAAGCCTTGATTTGAGCTTAGATCCATCCTTGGAAACCCTTTTTGGCCAATACTCCCACTTGCATTTGGAGAAGAGAAAGATCATTGGGGCATTGGAGCACCTCACCATTGCAGCTGCTCAAGATCAACCATGTTCACCATTTGAGGTAATACAAAAACATTCAAGTTTTTATTTATTTCTTCCATGAATCAATTTTGTTTATTGTTCTTAATATAGAATTCTTTACATGCACATGTTAGATCATATTTACTTTTTACTGTCATAGATTTACTATTTACATTTGTTTATTTCTATTTCTTTATTTGAAACTGCTACTACAAGTTAGCAGGTTCCCTTTAGGACTAGCTTGGGATAAATCCCAGGCAACAGTTTTTGGCGACTCCTGAAATCCCTCCTTCCACTCATAGCCAAGGATGTAGCATATGAACGACCCCAGTCGGAGGAGGAAGCCATTCTGAAAGCCCAACAATTTGATCTGATCTACACCTAGTGTGGCTACTTGTATATCATTTTACCTGACGGTCCCAGCGGTGATTCCTCCCAGACTGACACGTCGGGGGCATCCCACGCCGTCGACGGCATCATTGGACAAGTTGCATCCCACAACCAACCCTTTTCCATTATGCGCAATAATACCGACCCCGATCTCTCATGGGCCACATCTCACTCCGGAGCTACAACTTCGTATACTCCCATGGCCCACCCCCACCACACTCATGGACCCTCATGTCCACGACAGTGTTATGGTCATGCACCTTAAGCCTATCCACCTCTGGTTGCACCCGCTACATATTACCATCAGCAGGCCACACATGCTCTTGTTCACTCACAAACCCCAGCGGCTTATTACCCACCACAAGAAACGCTTACCGCACCACAACCTCCAGTTGCTCAGAATTATCCTCCAAACAACAACAATGCTACCCCTGCCAACCAAAAACCTGATCAACCACTGAAATAGGGTAAGAACCCCAATTTACGAACAAACCTCCCATGTCCCATATGCGGGGTATATGACCATTACACACACACTTTCCCCCATTTGGACCGAGTGTTCCAACTGTGGACTGATGACTCCAAATGCCAAGGGCATGCGGCATAACCAGCACCACCTCCTCAACCACAACCCATCGTGCTGCAGAATCCTTTTTCCACACAAGGAGTAGCGAACACTTGTCCATTGGATCCTCCTCAAGGAACCACAACACCACAACAACAAATCACATACGCTACACACACAAACCAACCTATGGATTCAAGTACTCATCATCTCCTTATGATGTCATGGGATGACATAAATCTCCAAACACGTCAAAACCAATACGCCCCCACTGCACCTGAAAATATTCTCCCTATGATTGAACAACCAGTTCAGAACACACCTACATCGTTTGACTCCATAGTTAGACCTAGATTATAGTCAGAATCACCTATGACTTCCACATTCCAATCCATCCCACCCCCTTTGAAGATAATCGAGATATCTGATTTGTGCACCCTCTCACATAACACACAGGTACCAAACCAACAACCCCCTTTACTCCCACAACCACCTTCAGTGCCAACTCACGTAGGAGCCACACCAATTCACACTATCCCATTTTTATTTCCCCCTTCAGGTGCCATCAACACACCAGTCATGGCTACACTTAATCTCCTAGGATTAACATTAGTACTACCTGTGTGGTACCTACTTGCCCCAACCCCTCCCCGAACACTGAATGTCATTTTACAACCAATGCAACCCATCAATACTTCTAATTGTCCACCCCCTGGTGTAGCAAACATCCATAAATGACTACCTCCAACAGGGGCCACTGCATCAACATCTAGTAATGCTCCCCCTCAACTCCACTACAATGGGGGAAGAGGACCGAAAACCTACACCACTGGACCAGCAACCCGGACCGCCCCATCGACCCCAAATATGGTGAAGAATCCCCCAACAATCCGTATTCCCCCCAAGTACTCTTTGTGCGACAATATAGGCCATGCTACCCATCAATGTCCACAATTAATAGCACTACAGGAACACATGCAAATGTTAGATGATGATGCTAACATCCCAGTTGTTTAACTTGATCTTCCCCCAAAACCTCATGATAAATCATTGCATACCAACCACCCTTGTGCAATATGCGGTATTTATGGCCATTACTCACATCACTGCCCTGATATCCCAGATTATAGAGTAGCTCTATAGGAACTGAATAATGTTGACCTAGAGACATCCCATACTCTTATTGAGGAAATCCATCCCCCACCATCTTCCTCCTCGGAATATATTAACACAACTTACATGGTTTCCAATGGATACCCCTATATCTGGTCGACCCCTTCCATTGATCCCTCCGACCCACATATTCAACCTTTTCAAATCAAAGAGGAAACCACATGTCCACAGCATGGGGGCAGGCCCGAAACCTTGCCTACTCATCATCATTGTCATTCTCGATGGAAATACTAGGGGTATTTACCCTGCAAGGGGAATCCCCCATCATCATGTCATCACTTCAGTATGCCACCACAGCCCACAGCCTCATGGTACACCGCCTTGCCAATAGTTACTCAATGCCATGTTGATCCCTCTCGGAGACAACATCTGCACCACATTCACATCTCTGATTTAGGGGGCATAATAGATTACCTAGACCCTAGGATAGGGGGCATGATCAATAATTTTGAACCTTCCCCATCACACCTATCTCATTATTTCAATGATCCCATTGTTCAAACCAACACATATGTGATCCACAATCACAAACCCCATGCACATAGCATGGGGGCAGGTCATTAACCCTGCTCACTTTTTCACATGCGTGATCTCAACCACTTTTAAGGTCACGTGTCACTTGTCTATTTGATTTGATTTGACACACCTAATATTCTTCCCCTGCGGTTCATCATTTCTCCCCACCACTGCATCCCTGGCTTGGTGGGATCACCTTTATTTTTAGTCATTTTTTAACCTAGTTTTTTCCTTTGACCATTCTAAAGTCATTATGGCCTCCATTTTTCACACCATTTGCTACGCCGGATTCATATTTTTGTGCCCATGATGATGCTTAAGATCATTTCTCGCTCTCACCACCATATTATTTGGGCATATTTTCACATGCCCATCGTCACCTCGGTTTGCGTGCCACATCAACCATTGCCCTCTTTTTACGTTCTTTATATCACCGGATTCAGTTTTTCGCGCTCATGATGATGCTCAATATCATCTCTCGCTCTCACCCCCAAACTTTTAGACATTTTTTCAAAATAGTCCCTCGTCACCTCGGTTTGCGTGCCACATCGGTCATTGTTCCTTTTGTACATTCTTTATATTGTCGGATTCAGTTTTTCGAGCTCGTGACGATGCTTGAGATCATTTCTCACTCTCACCATAAAACATTTAGTGACATTTAGGTCCCTACACCTTTCCGCCTTGATTTTCCAGCCACATCGACCATTGTCACACTTTACCAATTAATGCATCACAACCTATCCATGAGCCCACCATTCCATCCATACTGAATCGATTACGTTGTTGTCCTACCATTCATCAACCCCCAAGGAGGCCCCATCAGTGTTCCCCCTCCTACCACTGAGCTTAATCCCCATGATTGTTCCTTGATTGAACATTTCCTCCTTGCCTCACCATTACTTTTGTTCAATATAATTTTATCCATTTTTTTGGGCCAAGCAATTCCTTTACGAAAAAGGCACTTAGGGAGTTTCTGTTAAGCCCTTTTCTGACTCCTAAAAGAATGAAAAGATCGTCGAGCAATATTGCTTCCTTTCATGCTCGTTAAACGTATTTGAAATGGCATCCACCTGGTATAATTTTACCCCTTTTCCGGACCTTGTAGATTAATTACGAAAAAGGAATACTCTAGTCACATCGGCTAGAAGAGTTCTCCATTTGCATCATTTTATGCTTTTTCGGGCCTTGGAGACTAACATACAAAAAAGAACACCAGTGGAGTCTACTTACCGCTTTCAGACTCTCTAAAATTGAAAGCAACCAAGAGTTATCACCATCATGGTCTTGTATAAATCCACATGACGGTACTTCTTTACCAGTTCAGAGTCTTCTTATCGCTTTCTGACTCCTTAAAAGTGATAGCACTCACGAGCATGAACAGTCCTGGGCTCGCATAAATCCATAGGACAATAGCATTTTGTGAGCACACTTTCATCCCTTCTTGGAGCTCATTAAAACCACGAAGAAGGCCCCAACGGTACCTCTCGACACCACAACATACTATATCTACTCACATGGCAACTTCCCCATTTTGGTCACCTTTGTTCAGAGTATTCTGCAATATTTCACCCTGAGTTCCCTGATATCATGCATCAGTTTGTCCCCCAGTGTCACTCCAGTCTACAGTACTTACCCTAAAGCTATGATTTCCATACCTAAATTTAGTTTCATATGCTGCCAGGACAACCATGTCATCATACTCTGAATAAAGGAAGTTTGAGTTCCCCCACTCTAAAACCCAAGTTATTCCCCATACTAGGAGTATGTCAGTTCCTCTATTAGTACTATCACCTTTTGGTTGTACACATCGTGCTTCTATTAAGTAAACATCATTTACTAGGTATCCCTCTGTCAAAGCCAACCAATCTATTCCAGAGGATAGACGTAGAGGTCCATGTGCCTTGGACTCATAACCATTAGTGGTGAGTGCCTACGGATCATTTTGATAGGAGTCCTTAGTGCCTCTCAAAATGATTGTTTCTCACATGCTCGACATCGACACCTTGATCGCATCATGGAGATTCGTACAGGGTATAGATCTGTTCAGTTATTAGTTGAAGGCCCCATATGTCACCTGATTCTATCACATTATTGAGTCTACTTTAGATGTAACCAGTTATACATTCTTATGGATATCCGGGCTGCGCTTGAAGATAGTTGTATACTTCCTTAAGTGTACAGTTCAATATACTCTTGATATTTTGACTCACAATTATTGAGTCCCCACAGTTGTTGGACACCTTCAGATTTAACATTTTATTAGTCATTCTGACACCACGCAAAATGATTGATGATTTTCCAGTGTATCAGTTCTTTAGATCAGTCATGGTATGACCATGAGTATGTCCCAACATTGTGTCCCCTCTGAACCATTATGATGTACACAACATATTTATATGTATTGATCAGGTCCCCTTTTTGGGCCTCATTGTTATTTTTATGTCTTGATACGAGCATGGGTATGCCCGCCTTGTCCATTATCAGATATTATTCCTCATTCATTTTGAGGACATGTATTCTTAGTTTCTGCAGCTTGCATGGGCCCGATGTCCCAATATCCAATCGATCTCTTCTCTCCTCCAAACCCCAGGAAAAGTACAAAGAAAACTATGATGTATATTGGCCATACCACGAGCTCCTTCCCTCACACATCAGGGGGAAATCTGTTAACAACCAAAAATTGCTCACTAACTCATTCCCTATGCACATGACCCTTTTGTCCATTTTTTCTACCATTTTTGCCTCTAAAACCTTCAAAAGGTCACCAAAAAGACCATAATACACCTTTCCCCCCTCAAAATATGTATTTTTCCTCAAAAAACCCTCAAAAAGGGTCCAAAATTCCTGAAACAATTAAAAGGGAATAATATTCAAAAAATATTCAAAAAAGGAAAAAGAGGGAAAAAGAGACCTAAACCATTTTAGAAATACCATTGGTTTCCTCAAACCATGGTTGTATTTCCCATCACCAAAAACTATAAAAAGGTGATAGGGGCTCCTCACTATTCATCCCCATTCATCCTATCCTTATGCTACCAATTTCTTCCCTGAGATCTCAAGCCTTCATTTGAGCTTAGATCCATCCTTGGAGTCCCTTTTTAGCCAATACTCCCACTTGCATTTGGAGAAGAGAAATATAATTGGAGCATTGGAGCACCTCACCATTGGAGCTGCTCAAGCTCAACCATCCTCACCCTTTGAGGTAATACAAAAACATTCAAGTTTTTATTTATTTCTTCCATGAATCAATTTTTTTATTGTTCTTAATCTAGAATTCTTTACATGCACATGTTAGATCAGATTTACTTTTTACTGTCATAGATTTAGTATTTACATTTGTTTATTTTTATTGCTTTATTTGAAACTACTAGTACAAGTTAGCAGGTGCCCTTTAGCACTAGCTTGGGAGAAATCCCAGGCAACAATAGGCATAGTGATTTGAGGGGTAGTCAAAGGTGTAGAGATGACTTGGGTGACTGATAAAACCTGAGTTGGAGAAGGAACTGAAACAAAGGCTTCAGAAAGTGAAACTTGATTATTAACATGGGCAAGTGATGATGAAGGGGAAACTAAAGGTGCCTCACCAGTGGTGAAGGATAATGAAGTGGATGTGGGTGATTGTAGAGGGGTAGTCAAAGAATGAACTTCTGCAATGATAGATGACGGAACAATGAAAGAAACTGGGTTATCTGGGAATGGAACAGTGGTAGTGGTGAGAGTATGAAATAGCTGTGATAAAGAAAGTGGGAGTGTCGTTCCTGAAGACAAAGCAGAGAGTTCTTGAATAGCTGGCAACAAAATTGCTCTAGTTGTGATATCAAGAACTGTTGTAACCTCTAAATCTTGTTGATCAAGAAGAGAGTGGTCCATCTCAATGGTGTTCAGCAAATCAACAACTATCTGTAGCTCTTCAGTCACCTCTTCTGCTATCGGTACTGAAGGATGAAGTTTGACCTCAAGGTCACAATCAATAATGTCCGTAGGGGGAACATGTACTGCAGGGGCAAGGATCTTCTATCTCTTAGCTGGGCTAGTCTTGATTATCATCAGATAATCTTCTTCCTGTGCATGTGTAGTAGACACTTGGATATCCACAATGAGCTTAGGAAGTTCAATTGCTTGAGTATCCAATACTGAGGTGATTTGTGCCAACCCCTATTTGAACTGGTGAGCTATTTGTAGAAAAACCTTGACCTGTTCAACTATCTTTATTTGAGGAGGAGGCTCCAAGGGAGCCTTACCTTTATCTACATCTATATAGGTGAGCATTAGAGGAACTTTACCTTTCTGAGCCTCCTTATATTCTCTTTCTCTTATTACTTGCTCTGAGTGATAGATATGAACAGGTGGGTCTGAGGGCGTCCAATTCCAACCTAAGTTTGGGTACTGGAACTCTGAGCAAAAGACATCAATTACATATGCCGAGCGGTAGAAATGTGGTTTCTTCATGGCAGCTTCCTGCTAATACTCTTGGATGGATTTCTTTAACTCCGATGATAGGATAGAATCCCATGGGAAAGACTCACTGGTGGTTAACGCATGGTGTGCTATAGGATCCCATTCAAATTTGAAGATAGAATAGTTAGGAAGGCCAAAAAGCCTACAAAGCATGGCTGCTAGAAAGCAATAGGGTTCTCTGAACCAGGCAATAAGGTACAAGTTGTCAGATTTAGGCACAAAGGCCTTAGGCTTGACCATCCATGATTTCAACATCTCGTCGAAAATATATCGAGTTTTTGAGGAGTGAATGAACTCGGGGGTAAGGGTCTACGCATGCGGTTTGAGAGCAAGAGCTCGAATAAAGACCTCAGGGTGGAAATGAGTTAATTGAGCCCCCGTGCTATCATTGAACGAGCGTTCTTTGTGGTTTGCATTCTCAATTATCCGTCTGACGGCATCAGTGTAAGGTAAAATGGCAGGGCAAGCAACAATAGCGTGTACCTAAGAAGCCCTTATCTTCTCATACATAGGTCGATCATTTTCAATATGGGAAATGTCATTATTATCAAATATGGCATATATTTTGGACCAATTGATCTTATAGGTCTCTTTGACTCTTTCACTAGTATCTGAGAAAATACCAAAATTGGGGTCTTTGGTTAGGGAATCTTTTTGAGCTGTCTTAGACCGGGTGTTTTTCAACATGGTGGCGGAGCTTGGAAATTTTGATAAATAAAAGACCGAAAAATCAAAAATAAATCCAAAACGACGAAATTATGAATTGCAAAACCAACAATGACAACAAACCAACTTGGAAATAACTGAAAACTAGTAAAAACGACCCTTGGTACAAAACTCGCAGTAAAAATCGGCGCAGCAGAATAATTTCCAGCAATGAAAATGGTAAAAAGAAAATAAAAAAGAAACTTATTTAGCGATTTGCTAGATTAAATCTTGACCGTGTGATTTAAAAGGAATGGATGGCTGCGATTAACCAATGTGGGATGTGGGTTCGGGTCATAAGTACTTATTTACAAACTTATTCATGATTCCTGAACTCCGCAACCCAAAGCTTGCGGGTTGTAGTTTTTGGGATTGCAAACTGGCAAAATAAGGTAAAGAGAAGTTTCCGGAAGCCGCAACTCAAAACTTCCAGTTTGTGGGTTTCGGAAACAGAAACAACCGCAAAAATGAACATCTTTTACCATATCCAGCAACCAGACATTTTCGAGTTGCGGGTTTCGGGAACACACAACGCAACTAAAGATAAAACAGATTCCCGAAATCTGAAAGCCGCGATTGTGGGTTTCGGGTTTCAGGTTGACAATTTCCCAAAATTGTTAGCAAAGGATTCCTGCAACCCATACCGTTTAGGTTGCGGGTTTCTAGTTGACCAAAATCAAAAGACCTAAAATGAATTCCCACAACCCGCACCTGTCGGGTTTCAGGTTTCGGGTTGTCAAAATGTCAAGTTTCGAGTTGGCACGAAAAGCAGACAAAATACTTAAAATTTAAGGCTTCTTGCAACCACAAACACTTAGAAATTTTCGAGGAAAAGAATGACAATCAACCCAACCAAAGGTACGGGTACCAGATCATAAAAACCAAGTTCAAAACCTCATGTTCACAAGAACACTTACCTAAATACCTTTGTGTTTATTTTAAAATTGGGGCTCCTGTGCTCAGCTGAAGCATGAGATCTGTTGTTGCCATAATGCAACAATAGTTACCACAGCTCGATTGGAATTCCTCCTTATCAAGCATTATATGGAAGGCCATGTAGAACACCATTAAGTTGGGAAAGGTTAGAGGATTGAGTGATTATAGAACCGAAGTTGATTCATGATATGGAAGAATAGGTGATTCATATTATACAATGGTTCAAGGAAGCTCAATATAGACAAAAGAGCTATGCCGATGCGCATAGCATTGACCGAAACTATAAGGTTGGAGATGTAGTATTCATATGCATCGTGCCTATTAAAAGTACCATTTGGTTTGGGAGAGGGACAAAGTTGTCACCACGGTTCATAGGACCCTTTGAAATTTTAAAGAAGGTTAGACCTGCCGCGTATCGTCTTGCGATGCCACCCCATTTGCATAAAAATCATAATTTTTTCATGTATCTATTTTACATCATTATATACCCAATCAGTCTCATAAAATAAATTGCAAGGAACTGTAGGTTTCAAACGAGGGGACCATCAGGGTCAAACCATAATGTATATTGTACCATAGGGTTAGACAACTCAAACAATGTTTGTTGGACTATGTTAAGGTCTAGTGGGATATGTACGGCCGAGGTTTTTCTACCTAGGAGGACACAGAGACCATACATCATGATTTTCCCACACTATTTTGATCATAAATTAAGAAAGAAGTTTCTTGAAAGGTGGGTGTATGTAATGCCCCGTTTTGACCTTACTACCTGAACTATCATTATATGTTGTATTTGCTTATTATTGCGAGACTTTGTCAATTTGATGACACTGTGTATATATGGTTTTACTATTTTGTAGAGATTATGTATGTGTGTGATGTTAATGTTATGAATTATATTCATGTTTTGATTATATCTCTAGCACGCCAATTTACTAAATGATGGGTACGTGGATATAGAGTTAAACTTTATATGTTAAATGGATAGATAAGATACTAGGTGTGTGGAACATATAAATTACTTGGATTATTGTTCATTAGTAATGAAATGTATATACATGTCAATGATTGCACGATATTCTCGATTTTGTATTTGGAGACTAACCTACAGGTTAAAAGGGCTAAGTGGTAGCTAGATCGTATGAGGTGAGAGTAGATCGGGGACATGGATTCCAAAAGATAAATGGTATGCAAGTGATGCATTCGTTTTTTAGCATGATTATTGTATTATTATCACGATGTATGTGTAGGTGTGGGCTTTCAAGAAACTCAACCACCCAAATTGGTTAATCAATGACAAAACCGAAGTAAAATAGTTGCAAGATAGTCACTATTTCGATGTAGACATTGTCCCTTGTTCCATTACGGTGGTGGAGGCATTAGCCACCATTTATCCCCGAAACCCAGACTCATGGGAGGGTTGTGCTATGGATTAGGAGAATTTTGAAGTCTAAAATAGTCCTCCTAAGAAATATAATAAAATATTACAAGTTAGGCTTTTTGTGGGGGAGGTATATTCATAACTCACCTTTTACACTACAATCAATGTAACTATTGTTAAATTAAATTGAAAAGATATCTAAAATAAAATCAATAAAAAAAATCATTCTTTGATGTGACTAAAATCATTACTCTTGAATACATAAATTGTTTTTGAATATAATATGATGAATGTACTTATAAAGTAAAAGGTAATGTACTCATTAAGGTACAATGTTACATATTCAATAATGTTTTAAAGTTTAAATTTTTTTTACAAATTTAAAATAATTTTAAAACTTTAAAACTTTAAAAGAATTTTAAATTATATATTATATACATATTTTGATTTTAGTTGAATAGTACATATTTGTACATAAGGTTTTAAAACTTCATCAATATATTGTAAATTATTATAAATTATACATTATCATTATATTGTAAATTTATCTCTATATTATAATTTATTTAAATAAAGTTTTAAAATTATATATTATATAATGTAAACTATTTATATGATTTTGAAGAGAAATTTTATTTTTTTTAGTATTATTAATTTATTATTTAAAGATATATGTTATATATTGAAAACTAATTTATAGTTTTTATTTTGAATAGAGCATTCACTTTATTGGTATTTGTAATTTATTTATTTATATTGAAACATAAAGAGTATATTTTTTTTAAGTACTTTAAGGTACTTTAGTACATTTATATTTTATTCAAAAGTAATCTAAGAGTAATCTTTGCATTATGAGTACTTTACTTACAACATTGATATGGTTAACTATGGGTTTTCATGCACTATTTAGAATTTGACAAATAAACATCTTTAACTCACCTTGCCACCTTAACTATTATAGATGATGTCATCCTCTAGAATGTGATTTGTTCTTTAAAAGTTGATTTTCATAGTACATTTTTTGTTTTTAGGTCCATTTTTTACCTCAAAATTCCCCTAATGACACTCTTCCAAGGTGTGTGATGATGACTAGTGGGTGCTTGCTGGGGAAACTTTGTGTAGTTGACACTTCTGCTTATGGGTTCTAATTGGAGCCATTCATGGCATGAAAATTCAAGGCATTCTAGCAGAGGAAGGATAGGATGTGCGAGTTAGTTGTGAATTAGATAGATGATGTAAGTAGATAGGTGTATCATGAAGTTAGAAAAATTAATTAATTGTTTCATGAATTAATAAGATTTATTTAGTAAATTAATCAAACATTGTGATACTTGTTTAAGTTTGTCTCAACAAACAATAACTTGTGTTATTATGAATGTTGTGTGGTTAAGTATTATTAGTGTACCTACACGATCTATGTAAGCATTAGCTATACTTACATAACTCATCTACCTATGTTGTAGGAATTATTATTATACTATCAAACTTGTCCTCAATGCATTGTGGTTATCATTGATAACGTTATAAATATTATTACCTACTTAAATGTGAAATAAAACTATTACATTGAGTATAAATGAATGGTTAGTTAATCATGACTAGGGTTAATTCATAATTATGATCAATAAAGGTTAATTAATGCCAATGTTGTGAGTTAAGGGTCAACATGTTGGATAATAACTTGGTCGATAAATGTTAATTATGATTAACAATGTTAATAAGGTTTTGGTTAACTTAATTGTTAATTGAACTACTTGGGTATTAAATGATTAAATAAGTATTACTGATCTTAATTAGTTCAACACCTTGGTTTAAATTGATAATGACAATTGTAATCTCAATTAGATTACTATTAAATTGATCGATTAATATTAATTGTGTGTTAACAATGTTAATTATTATTAATAAGGTGATAATAAACTTGATTAATACATATTAATTCATTCTTAATTATAACTCTGGTATGATTATGTAATGTGGCACTAGATAATTAAATAACAATTAGTGCTTGGGAGAACATTAGTTTAGTAATGAATAATAATTAACTATGAATCAATTCAAATTAAATGTTCAATGTTAAAACTTATTTAAATGAATATATAAAAATTATCATGTAACCATTATTGTTTTTTTTAAGCAGTAAAAAATGAGAAGGGACCCTGCTTTGATCATTACCCATTGTTATCCAAATTCAGTGACGTCTTTCCAAAGGAATTTACTGGTTTACCTCCTGAGAGAGAACATGATTTTACCATTGAGTTTAAACCTAGCTCAAAGCCAACATCAAAGACATCATATAGGATTATTGCCATGGAACTTTGCGAGTTGAAAATGCAGTTTAAGGAACTGTTAGACCCAGGGTTCATTAGGCCAAGTACTTCACCTTGGGGTGCATGAGTATTTTTTGTGAGGAAGAAGGATGGTTCCTTACATCTTTAGATAGATCAAAGATATTTGAATAGAGCCATATTGAAGAATAGGTACCTGATATCTCGAATTGATGACCTCTTCGATAAAATGAAAGGGGTGACAGTCTTCTCAAAGATCGACTTGCGATCAGGTTCCCACCAATTTCGAATTGAGGAAGGTGATATACCTAATACTGATTTTCAAACTCGGTTTGGTGACTATAAGTTTGTAGTTGTACCCTTTGGTTTAACCAATTCCCCAACTATATTTATGAGCCTCATGAATAGCGTATTTCAGAGGTACTTAGATCAGTTTGTGCAAGTCTTCTTGAATGATATCCTTATCTATTCTAGGAATGAAAGGGAGCATGAGGAACACTTGCGAATGGTGTTGTCATGCTTAAGAGAGCACAAGTTGTATGGTAAGTTGTCCAAAGGCTATTTTTATCAAAGGTAGATCCATTATGTAGGGAATATAATTTTTGGAGAGGGAATTTCAATGGACCCTAAAAAGATGAAGGGCATAATGGATTGGCCCATCCCAAGAAATGCACATGAATTAAGAATCTTGATGGGTTTAGCTGGGTACTATAGAAGTTTTGTGGAAGGTTTTTCAAAAATAAAAAAACCCATAACTACCTTACAACATAAAGGAATCAGGTATGAATTGATTGATGAATGTGATGATGCATTCGCTAAGATTAAAAGACTACTAACAAGTGCACCAATCCTATGAGTGCTAGATATGGATAAGGACTTCACAGTTTGCACAGATTCCTCGAGGCATGGTTTGGGTGCAATATTGATGCATGCAGGTGGGGTAATAGCTTATGCGGCAAGGATGTTAAAACCACATGAAGAGAATTACCCCACCCATGACCTAGAGTGGGCGTCGTGATGTTAGATTTAAATATTTGGAGACATTACCTCGTTGGACGAAGCTTTGAGCTCAAATATGATCACCAAAGCTTGAGATATATATTCACTAAAAGAGTCCTGAATGATAGGAAAAGGAGATGGAGTGAATTTATGCGCGAGTATGATTTTGGGATTTTGTACATCAAAGGGAAGGAGAATGTGGTAGCCGATGCCTTAAGCAGAAAACCAAGGATTTTCTCCCTAATACCTTTAAGGGTTGATTTGAAGTAGAGAGTATTACGACAGCTAGTCAGAGATAGTTGGTACCTAAAGATCTCATCGGCACTCCAGAATGGGAAGTAGGTGGAACCTAATTTTGAAGGATATGAGCTAGAAGCTAATGGGCTATTACGATATCAAGGGAGGATATATATTCACGAGGAGGGGTATTTTCGAGAAAATATACTTAAGGAATCCCACATAGTAGTTTATTTTTTGCACCGAGGCGTAAAGAAGATGTATGCGTACATGAAGAAACTCTTCTTTTAGGAAGGAATGAAGCTTGATGTGGTCAAATTCGTTGCTAAGTGCCTTGAGTGTTAGGAGGTAAAAGTTGATCATCACCAGCCGACAGGACTATTACAACTGCATGACATTCCAACGTCGAATGAGAGGTTATCTCCATGGACTTTGTGGTTGGATTTCCTCTTTCCTATCATAGGCACGATTCCATTATGGTCAATGTTGGTAAATTGACCAAAACTGCTCACTTCGTTCCAATTAAGGAGACCTATGACGTTACAGATGTAACTTGTGCATTCATAAGTGAAGTAGTTCTAATCCATGGGTTTCCCAAGATTATTATCTCAGATAGGGATTCCGGGTTTACGTCTAGGTTTTGGACAAGTTTGCAATCGGCCTTAGGAACATAGTTGAACATAAGCACAACTTACCATCCAGATACATATGGAAAAATAGAAATAATGAATCAAGTGATGGAGGACATGCTTAGGATATATGTTATGGATCAACATACCCATTAGGAAAAGCACTTACCTTTGATAGAATTCTCTTACAACAATAGTTACCACAACTTGAGTAGAGTGCCTCCTTATCAAGCATTATATGGAAGTCCATGTAGAACACCATTGAGCAGGGAAAGGTTAGAGGATCGAGTGATTATAGGTATGAAGTTGCTTTGGGATATGGAAGAACAAGTGATTCATTCTAGACAATGGTTCAAAGAAGCGCATAGGGTTGACCGAAACTAAAAGGTTGGGGATGTAGTATTCATATGCATCATTCCTAGTAAAAGTACCATTTGGTTTGGGAAAGGGATAAATTTGTCAACATGATTCATAGGACCCTTTGAAATTGTAGAGAAGGTTAGACCCATCGCCTATCATCTTGCATTGCCATTCCATTTGCATAAAACTCATAATTTTTTACATGTATCTGTTTTATGACATTATATAGACGAGGAGTCTCATAAAAAAAATTGCAAGGAACTGTAGGTTTCAGACGAGGGGAAAATTAGGGTCGAACCATTATGTATATAGTACCATAGGGTTATACAAGTAAGACAATGGTTCATGGACTACGTTAAGGTCTAGTGCGATATGTATGGACGAGGTTTTGCTACCTGGGAGGACATAGAGACCATGCATGGTGATTTTCCCACACTATTTTGATCATAAATTTAGGAAGAAGTTTCCCGAAGTGTGGGTGTATGTAATGCCCCATTTTGACCTTACTACCCGAACTATAATTATATGTTGTATTTTATTATTATTGTGAGACTTCGTCAGTTTGATGACACTGTGTACATATGATTTTAATATTTTGCAGAGATTACATATATGTGTGCGATTTTAATGTTATGAATTATATTCATGTTTTGATTATATCTCTAGCATGGCAATTTACTAAATGATGGGTACGTGGATACCGATTTAAATTTATATACTGAATGGATATATATGATACCAAGTGCATGGTACATATAAATGATTTGCATTATTATTCAGTAGTAATGAAATGTATATACATGTCAATGATTGCACAATATTCTCGATTGTGTGTTTGGAGACTAACCTATAGGTTAAAAGGGATAAGTGGTAGCTGGATCCTACAGGGTGGGATTAGCTCGGGGACATGGATTCCGAAAGATAAATGGTATGCAAGTGTTGCATAATTTTTTTAGCATGATTATTGTATTATTATCATGATGTATGGGTAGATGCTGGGTTTTAGGAAACTCAACCACCAAAATTGGTTATTCAATGACAAAACCAAAGTACAATAATTGTGACATAGTCACTATGTCAATGTAGACATAGACCCTTCTTCCATAGGGGGGTGGAGGCATTACCCACTGTTTATCCCCGAAAACCAAAGTCATGGGAGGGATGTGCTACGACATGCTCCCCAAGGTTTTTGATAATGACTAGTGGGTGTTTGTTGGGGAAGCTTGGTCAATGTAGTCGACACTTCTGCTTACAGGTTCTACCTCGAGCCTGTCATGGCATGATACTTCAGTGTATTCCTGTGATATCCCTCCTTTTTACCTATATATATATATATATATGTATTGGTGTTATATGTTAGAATATTAACATATAGAAGATATATATAGGTCTTACAGAATAAATAACATGGATTTCATGGATATATACCAAGGGAGAAATAGTTTACTATTCATTAAACTATCATATTAATATATAAAGACTAGGTGTTGGATTTTATATATATATCTAAGAGGAGATAAGATTATTTTTATAAAGTGATAAATTTAGGCATAATGGTATGAATTATATGCCTTTATAGTGATTCACATTATATTCATATATATTTATAAATATATATATAGGGAAGAATAATGATTGTTTAACAAACATGGTGATGTTTTAAAGGGAATGTTTATAAGAATTATTAATATAGTCAATGAAGACTAGTTCAAACATTAGCCTATAAACTAGTGTTTAAAAGGTTGTTTTTAGATTTTAAGCATTAAATTTTTTATATATGTTGTCTCCATCATGGAGATGGAGCGCCGAAGAGTGTGAGTGATCGTGGCACGAGTTTCGGATTTTTTGTATGAGATAAGTATGTTCAGCGATCTGGAAATTGAGGGGGGGAAAGAACACGGCAGTTGCATGATGAGGGTTGGCACAATCTGTCACATTCATAGTAGATCTCTTTTAGAAGGGATTCCAGCAATTTTGTTCCCTTAATGGATGGGGAGAGCTCTTCCTAACTGCCACTTGGCAATGAAGTCTTCCTTAAGCTTCGAACGACTACAGTTACTGGGCGGATGTTCCAAGAAACAGAGGATTATATAGATAACCGACTGTCGAGTGGGAAAGGGGGAAGATAAATAATCACAGTAAACTTGTTGAGTTGCGGTGGGGATAGTTTCAGAGGAAGGGCGACTGGGCAGACGCTGCACATGATAGAATGTGTTATCTTCTAGATAAGAGAGTTTCTCCGCTTCTCATTTTTTTTATTTGATGTTATGCTTTTTCCTTTCGTCTCTATATTGAAGGTTATAGCAAATAGATTTTTGAGTTAGAATTGTTTGTATTGACGAGATCCATGCATAGACAAATGTTGATTTAGTTCTGTTGCATTTTAGTAATGATCCTGTCATTTTATATGTTTCTTTTGATAAATTTTAGGTATACATATTGTTGCTACTAATGAAATCGTGGTAATACCCAATCAATGCCTATCAATTGTTCTTCTTCGGTGGCTACTATTTTTTATAAATGTTTCGGAATACATACTATGCTACCGTAGGGTTTTAGTGTGGTACATTTTTATATACTGTGATGGTAAATGCATACACACCATTGTTTCCCATGAAATCGATAGGGATATGTATATCCCTGTCTATGGTTTTTACTTATGTATGAAGCATTAGCATGAAATCGATTGGGATCTCTATCCCTGTACATAGTTTTACTTTATGTTGATGCATTTGGCATGGAATTGGTGGAATTCCTATGCCGGTGGGTGTTTTCTTTTTTGTGATGAATGCGTGCTACATGCCGAGCGATGGGACAAACCTCTTTAGTTTACTCCTATGGGTGGTTGTTGCATTGGTTACATCCAAATCGATGGGATTATTTACCCTTGAGTTTAAAACCTTCCTGTGTAGATGTCAGTGTAGATTTCTGTTAAGGTCTGTTGGGATTATATAACTCTATATCCAGTTTGGTGAAAACGCTCTCGGAAAAGACCTTGTTAGCTTTATAATAACTAGGTGCATGATCCTTGGTAAACTCAATGTTTACATTTATTCTAGAAGATCTCTGAGAATGCGTTAATCTATGACAATTTCAGTTGGCAAGTTTATTGATCTATATTTGGTTATGATCTTGTAAGTACCCTATTATGAAGACGCAAATCCTTGAGTTTTGTTAGATTAGGCTAAGCGCAGATATCTGTAGACTAAAAGTAGATCCTGTAGAACACCTTCTTTATGTTATAGGGTCTCTGTAATTAATTATATGCTGCCATGAAAAATTGGTTATAAATATGCCAGCGTGGAAATGTCTTCCTGTTTGTTATCTATATTTATGCAAGTGTGGTGCAAGTGTGAGATTTGGTTTCTTTTTGATATATATATATATTTCATAAATAAGATCTATGTACCTAATATGGATGATGAGTGATGAAGCCAGCATGTATAAATATGTATATATTGTAGAAATAGATCTATGTACGTAATACTGAAAGTTAGCATGTATAAGATGATTTGCCAACAGTATATGAAAATCAAACTGAGATAGGCCTAGGTAAGTATGTGTTAATTAGCAGAGGTAAATTCTATAGTCCTTGATATTAGGATGGAATGTCTTAAAATGTCCTCTAGGGGAGAGACATTGAGAAAGTGGAATTTGCAACAACTGAGTTTGCTGGATGTAAAACCCCTATGTGATGATTAATAAATGCGACCTTTGTGGACGTAGCCCGGGGATTCGGGTGAACCACTGTATATCTCGTCTTGCTCATATGTGTAATGATGGTGGTTCATTGTTTATGATAATGTTTAAATACATGTTATGGTAATGATTATATGAATTGTTGTCTATGCTGACTATTGATGTATTTATTGTTTTCAAGCATATTGGAATTTATCATTAATGTGTAGCAATCCCTCGGAGTTGTTTAAAAGTTAGGGATATGTGTTAATGTAATTATGTGAGTTATTGGCAATTATTTACATTTTGTTCATGCTAATGGTTAATGGAATTAAAGATGAAGAATATGAAATAAGATTTAAGTTTTGGTAGTGATTCTACATGTTAAATTAGTTAGGGTTCACATGACTTAAGGATTAAAGTTCATTCCCTACAATTTCATCTCAAATCAAATATGAGTTAATATAAATAGGTTAGAAGAAGCATTTGTTCTACTTATATGGGTATCTGATTCCTCTTCAATACAAATACTAAACTCGGTTAGTTGGGTTTGCTACATTGTGAGGGTCCAGCATGTTACCTTACTTTTGACAAATAAATCTTTACTTCATAGAGCTTGAATAGAAGAAAATTTTAAATTTCACCGAAAGACTAACTCTCTTCTTTATGGAGATGTTACATATGGTATCAGAGCACATGTTGCAAACACTCGGGCATAGTTGGGCTCAGTTGAGGAGGTAATATAAGCTGGTCAAGGGAACTCCATCGATAAGACGCAAACAAAGGATTTATGTTCCGAAGAACCAGCAAGAGGTAATCGACAAGATGTCTTTTAAATCGCAAGTAAGTATACTTCACTTGTTGAAGCATTCTAAAGGAAAAGCATTGGCTATATGTGAACATTTATATGTTTCCTCCCGAAGTTGAATGATCTTCTATTTTATAAATACTAGAGGATGAATATCTCCGCATGCTCTACAATTAGTTTCATTAAATGATAAGAAAGTATTCTTTAAAAATGATTAAAATAGTTGGACTATGTTCCTATCTTTATCTTGGTGATCTTGTTAATATTTTCATATACATTGATCGTAATGATAGTAATGAGAATCATAGGAGCATTTGCAGGTTCAAAAGTTCATAAGGGTTGTATAAACATAATTAGGATTATGTATCTAATGAAAGATGTACATTCATATCTGGTCGATTGATGCCATTGGTAGGGCTTAGTGCATATATAAGTCAAGTCATAGACATTCATCATAGGTACTTGATTGCTTCAATTATATTTTATGAGGATTAGAAAAGTTCCAGACTTGGAAAGGTGACTATACAATTAAAGACAGGATAGCAAACATATTGAATCATAAGGATTGTATGAATGATAGTTAGGTCATATAAAGATATGTATATATAGGTTGAAGTTGAAACACTCCAAAACGTTATATAATTATGAAGGGATGTAAGGTACAATTAGGTCATTATGAGAAGGATTGGAAAATTGTCATGAATTACCTAGTTATTGATTTCACGCACTTATGTTGGGGTGATTGTATTAAGCATGTACACGAGATTGTAGGGTGGAGGGATTCTTATCATGTTAGAAAATACATAAATTGTACTAAGGGAGTAAGCCGTGAAATTCTCTATGTAGGCCATCTGTTATGTAGAAGGAAAATTTTCATTATTGTTAACGATCTCGGAATTGGAATAATAGACGTTTTACAAGTGGATGATTGATCGAAGGACGAATATAAGAATTGACAAAATGTTATTGAGGGAGCTATATTGATCTTAGCCCTTCATAAGTAGAAGATATGGAAGATGTTTGTGCATTATAACGAATATTACATGTAATGGTTTCGATATAGAATATTAGTTTTGTGTTCTTCCTTAATTGTTATGTGACATGGTAAAAAAAAAAAAAAAAAAAAAAATGATTAGTTGATTTTATAAATATATAATCTTCAAAGTTAATGTAAGAAATGTTATTATCCAAACCATAGATGGTTAGAAGAATTGTAAAACTTTTATGAATGATTAACAAAGGGTCATCCTCAAGGTAAAAGATTGAAAGGATAGGAATTAACTTCACTTGGTTTAAATGGACATTCTACTGTGAGAAATTTTCTAAGACTAGGAAAATTGCCATCCTTGTGAATGATTTTCATGGCCTTCGACTTAACTCTACTTCCATAAACGAGTATCCTTCGTCATTATAACCTTATCTGAAGATTTCAAGGGATAAAAGAGAATAATTGTTAAGAATCCCCTTGTCTCTTTGCAGTATAGGATTGTATATAATAAAGAAGTATAAATGTGTGACATGGGAACACGCTGGTAGCCTTGCTTGAAGGTTCAAAAGGATGATGGTTATAATTACTCAAGAAGAATACATGTGTATTCAAAGTAGTTAAAAAGATGCTTATGATAAAATGTTATGATTTCATTTTTGTACATTCTATTTTCAGGAATCCTTACTAGGAATGTTGGGATACTGGGAGTGGTTGACAAAAGGAATTATGCTTTCATGTGGTCAAAGCTTTGTGTTATATGTATGGATACTTGAAAATCCGTTAAGGAATGCATGAGTACCTTTTATATATACCTCTTACTTCAGTAATTTCTACTAAGATAGATGTGGGAAACAATGAGTAATAGTGATACTTTTATTTTTGCTCAATAATTATGCCGACTTGCTATTCATGTACAGTTATATGTTTTCTCAAATTGATTATTTTGTTAAAACGGATAGATTATTGGAAACCTAGAACCAACATGAAATAAGTACAGGTTAGTAGGATGCGGTAATCTTCTCACGTCCTTATGTTGCCACAAGGAATGACTGTTTTTATCTAGTATGTGTTAAGGAAAACATTGCTGACATGGAATTGCAGGGTAGATCGGAAGTAATCTTTGAGACAGTAATCGAGGTAAACTGGACCCTCGGCAGATGAAGGTGAGCTATGTGGTTGCCTTTGCAAAGGTATATGGTTATCATTATAAGGTATGCAAGTATGTTTTAGAAAATGGGTTATTCCTATGTGATATTAGTATATACAAAAGAGAAGTTGTATAACTAAAATAGGAAGTGTGTTTGAATGGTGAAGGATAACATTCGAGGTTAAGAAATCATAATGTCCACGAGTCATCATAGGAATAATATTATTTTTTTCAAGGGATTATGTAATCCTATTAAGTAAGTGAGTTATGCTTTGGAAGGAGAAAACGTTTACTTCATATGATCAAGTATGGATATGGTAGTTTGAAGAATGAATGATTTTCTTATTTACAATATTTGATTTTGTTATATAAATTGTTACTAACAATTGAATTTGGCAGATGGCCAAAAACTCGGTGGAACTTGTTGAAAGACAGAAGCTTAATATTGAGGATGAAAGATCCACATTGCAGCTTTTATTATTGTTAATTATTGTTGAATAAAGAACTAGAACAAATTGGTCCGAGAAATTGTATGGTTATAAAATGTAATCTGACGAAATAAATTGATGAATTTGAATGAGATTTTCCTAGACTCAAGCGAGGAGGCTTGAGGGGAATAGATTCCTGGACTCAAGCGAGAAGGCTTGAGGGGAATTATGTAAAAGTGAGTTAAGGGCACTGAAACACTCTCTAGAGATCAGGGAGTTGACAGCCGCCAGGATTCTCGAAGGAATCGGCGAGCTGTAAAGACCTAGGCAAACTATAAGAGAATGCATATGCGGGAGGCAGGACGCTGCTTAGTATGCATGAGAGAAAGTATTGCTGCATGAGCACTGTGGTGTTAGGCAAGAAATCTCTGAAGGAATTGCTGTGTGAGCACTCGGGTGTTAGGCAAGAATTCCTGGATCAAGTAAATGATATGGTTTGTGTAAAGTAACAATCTACATCTCCTGAATGCTAGATTTATGGGTGCTTATGATAATAAAGGAAAAATAAAATATTCTGTGAATTGCAAATGATAGGTTGAAATAAAGGGGCTCATTGTTTATACCTTTAGTTGGATTATTTGAATTGATGATAGTTTCACTGAACAAAGTTTCTTCGAATTCTGATTTTATTGCATAAGAATCCACGTTATTTGCAATAAAGACATGCAGAAAGCATGAAACTTCAAATGAGGTCAAAAACCCAAATTCATGATACAAGAAAAGTAATACTCAAGAGAAAAAGGACGAATTTCTGAAAAGCTTGAACACCGAGGACGGTGTTATTTTTAGGGGAGGAGGATGTGATATCCCTCCTTTTTACCTATATATATATATATATATGTATTGGTGTTATATGTTAGAATATTAACATATAGAAGATATATATAGGTCTTACAGAATAAATAACATGGATTTCATGGATATATACCGAGGGAGAAATAGTTTACTATTCATTAAACTATCATATTAATATATAAAGACTAGGTGTTGGATTTTATATATATATCTAAGAGGAGATAAGATTATTTTTATAAAGTGATAAATTTAGGCATAATGGTATGAATTATATGCCTTTATAGTGATTCACATTATATTCATATATATTTATAAATATATATATAGGGAAGAATAATGATTGTTTAACAAACATGGTGATGTTTTAAAGGGAATGTTTATAAGAATTATTAATATAGTCAATGAAGACTAGTTCAAACATTAGCCTATAAACTAGTGTTTAAAAGGTTGTTTTTAGATTTTAAGCATTAAATTTTTTATATATGTTGTCTCCATCATGGAGATGGAGCGCCGAAGAGTGTGAGTGATCGTGGCACGAGTTTCGGATTTTGTGTATGAGATAAGTATGTTCAACGATCTGGAAATTGAGGGGGGAAAAGAACACGGCAGTTGCATGATGAGGGTTGGCACAATCTGTCACATTCATAGTAGATCTCTTTTAGAAGGGATTCCAGCGATTTTGTTCCCTTAATGGACGGGGAGAGCTCTTCCTAACTTCCACTTGGCAATGAAGTCTTCCTTAAGCTTCGAACGACTACAGTTACTGGGCGGATGTTCCAAGAAACAGAGGATTATATAGATAATCGACTGTCGAGTGGGAAAGGGGGAAGATAAATAATCACAGTAAATTTGTTGAGTTGCGGTGGGGATAGTTTCAGAGGAAGGGCGACTGGGCAGACGCTGCACATGATAGAATGTGTTATCTTCCAGATAAGAGAGTTTCTCCGCTTCTCATTTTTTTTATTTGATGTTATGCTTTTTCCTTTCGTCTCTATATTGAAGGTTATAGCAAATAGATTTTTGAGTTAGAATTGTTTGTATTGACGAGATCCATGCATAGACAAACGTTGATTTAGTTCTGTTGCATTTTAGTAATGATCCTGTCATTTTATATGTTTCTTTTAATAAATTTTAGGTATACATATTGTTGCTACTAATGAAATCGTGGTAATACCCAATCAATGCCTATCAATTGTTCTTCTTCGGTGGCTACTATTTTTTATAAATGTTTCGGAATACATACTATGCTACCGTAGGGTTTTAGTGTGGTACATTTTTATATACTGTGATGGTAAATGCATACACACCATTGTTTCCCATGAAATAGATAGGGATATGTATATCCCTGTCTATGGTTTTTACTTATGTATGAAGCATTAGCATGAAATCGGTGGGGATCTCTATCCCTGTACATAGTTTTACTTTATGTTGATGCATTTGGCATGGGATTGGTGGAATTCCTATGCCGATGGGTGTTTTCTTTTTTGTGATGAATGCGTGCTACATGCCGAGCGATGGGACAAACCTCTTTAGTTTACTCCTATGGGTGGTTGTTGCATTGGTTACATCCAAATCGATGGGATTATTTACCCTTGAGTTTAAAACCTTCCTGTGTAGATGTCAGTGTAGATTTCTGTTAAGGTCTGTTGGGATTATATAACTCTATATCCAGTTTGGTGAAAACGCTCTCGGAAAAGACCTTGTTAGCTTTATAATAACTAGGTGCATGATCCTTGGTAAACTCAATGTTTACATTTATTCTAGAAGATCTCTGAGAATGCGTTAATCTATGACAATTTCAGTTGGCAAGTTTATTGATCTATATTTGGTTATGATCTTGTAAGTACCCTATTATGAAGACGCAAATCCTTGAGTTTTGTTAGATTAGGCTAAGCGCAGATATCTGTAGACTAAAAGTAGATCCTGTAGAACACCTTCTTTATGTTATAGGGTCTCTGTAATTAATTATATGCTGCCATGAAAAATTGGTTATAAATATGCCAGCGTGGAAATGTCTTCCTGTTTGTTATCTATATTTATGCAAGTGTGGTGCAAGTGTGAGATTTGGTTTCTTTTTGATATATATATATATTACATAAATAAGATCTATGTACCTAATATGGATGATGAGTGATGAAGCCAGCATGTATAAATATGTATATATTGTAGAAATAGATCTATGTACGTAATACTGAAAGTCAGCATGTATAAGATGATTTGCCAACAGTATATGAAAATCAAACTGAGATAGGCCTAGGTAAGTATGTGTTAATTAGCAGAGGTAAATTCTATAGTCCTTGATATTAGGATGGAATGTCTTAAAATGTCCTCTAGGGGAGAGACATTGAGAAAGTGGAATTTGCAACAACTGAGTTTGCTGGATGTAAAACCCCTATGTGATGATTAATAAATGCGACCTTTGTGGACGTAGCCCGGGGATTCGGGTGAACCACTGTATATCTCGTCTTGCTCATATGTGTAATGATGGTGGTTCATTGTTTATGATAATGTCTAAATACATGTTATGGTAATGATTATATGAATTGTTGTCTATGCTGACTATTGATGTATTTATTGTTTTCAAGCATATTGGAATTTATCATTAATGTGTAGCAATCCCTCGGAGTTGTTTAAAAGTTAGGGATATGTGTTAATGTAATTATGTGAGTTATTGGCAATTATTTACATTTTGTTCATGCTAATGGTTAATGGAATTAAAGATGAAGAATATGAAATAAGATTTAAGTTTTGGTAGTGATTCTACATGTTAAATTAGTTAGGGTTCACATGACTTAAGGATTAAAGTTCATTCCCTACAATTTCATCTCAAATCAAATATGAGTTAATATAAATAGGTTAGAAGAAGCATTTGTTCTACTTATATGGGTATCTGATTCCTCTTCAATACAAATACTAAACTCGGTTAGTTGGGTTTGCTACATTGTGAGGGTCCAGCATGTTACCTTACTTTTGACAAATAAATCTTTACTTCATAGAGCTTGAATAGAAGAAAATTTTAAATTTCACCGAAAGACTAACTCTCTTCTTTATGGAGATGTTACAATTCCAGCAGAGGAAGGATAGGATGTGTGAGTTAGTTGTTAATTAGATAAACGATGTAAGTAGATAGGTTTATCATGAAGTTAGGAAGGAAACTGGATTAACTCTGTATGTTGAGAACCCTTGTTGAAACATGTAGTGTAACTAAGTAACTTGTAATTGTTTCATGAATTAATACGATTTATTTAGTAAATTAAGCAAACGTTGTGATCCATGTTTAAGTAAGTGTAAAAAAACAATAACTTGTGTGATTATAAATGTTGTGTGGTTAAGTATTATTAGTGTACCTACACTATTTATGTAAGCATTAGCTATGCTTACATAACTCATCTACTTATGTTGTATGAATTATTATTATACTATCAAACTTGGCCTCGATGCATTGTGGTTATGAATGATCATGTAATAAATACTATTACATACTTATATGTGAATTAAAACTATTACATCAAGAATAAATGAATGCTTAGTTAATTACGACTAGCGTTAATTATTAATTATGGTCAGTAAAGGTCAATTAATGCTAATAACTTGGTCAATAAATGTTAATGATGATTAACAATGTTAATAAGGTTTTGGTTAAATTAATTGTTAATTGAACTACTTTGGTATTAAATGATTAAATAAGTACTACTGATCTTAGTTAGTTCAAGACCTTGGTTTAAAATGATAATGGTAATTGTAATATCAATTATATTACTATTAAAATGACCGATTAATATTAATTGTGTGTTAACAATGTTAATTAGTATCAATAAGGTGATGATTAACTTGATTAATACATGTCAATTCAGTCTTAATTATAACTAAGTATGATTATGGAATGTGGCACTAGATAATTAAATAAAAAATAGTGCTTGTGAGAACATTAGTTTAGTAATAAATAATTATTAAGTATGAATTAATTGAAATTAAATGATCAATGTTAAAACTTATTTAAATGAATATATAAAAATTATCATGTCACCATTATTGCTAAAAATGTAATAATGTGGCCGATCATTCGAAAGTACTGTAATGTTGTGTTGGAATTTTAGGATTTAATATATATTTAATAAATGTTTGTGTTAGATTTAATATTGTAACAAGGTAGTGGAACCTCATTATTAAATATGGTTTTCTTTTACATATGGTCTTATCACCAAGAAATTGAACGAATAATATTTATCAGTTAATTAGTAAACAAATAATTAAATAATAATTGGTATTAACATGAGCATTATTAAATGTGATCCTATATTGAGGAAGGGGAAGGGAACAAAGCATTGACATTGTAGTTCAGAATTGAATGGCAGGATAAGGGTAGTAAATGTGGAGGGTAGAGTTGGTAGGAAGGAGGATAAGGGGGAGAATGGAATTCAAAGAGAGGGATAATTTAGGGAAATGTTTAGAGAAACATAGCAGAGGAGTCTTGTTTTATGTTCATGGGGAAGTATTTGTACTGGTTGGACTCACTGTACTCAGGTTTTGGGCTCGCGGGTCCGAGAAATTAGTTCTCGTAGCTAGGAAGTTGGTGATACTTTCCTAGTTTGCAGGGTGGCAGATTGATCTAGGATGGTTGATTTTTCTAGTAGGAAAGAGCTTGTAGTTGCATTGACAAGGAGGATGTTGACGTGACCACCATCACAAGTGGTCAACATACTTACAGCAGTTCCACCTCAACATCAAGTATAAAACAGGAAGTACCAATCAACTTGTTGACTGCCTCAGTCAACCTCTACTCACGACACTGACCACGGTGCTAGACTCTTGTAGCCACGAGACCTACGAATGGCCCCACCTCTACGAGACAAACCCTAACTTCTCCACCACCTACCAAATTTTGGGAACCAACTCAGTAGTCACTAGTATCCATATTCAGGATGGGTTGTTGTGTCGTCTGGGCCATCTCTGCATTCCATTGAGTGAGCGTGTGAAGCTAATTTGGGAAGCTTACTAAATTTGTGTGGCAGGACACTTCGGTGTTGAAAAGACAGTGGCAGTGTTGTAGAATCATTTCTACTGGTCGAAACTTCGACAGAATGTCTAAAAGTATATCAGATCTTACACCGCATGTGCTATTGCCAAATCGACCACTAAGAAACAGGGCTTGTACGCCCCTCTACCTATTCCTAACAGGACATGGGAATTCATCTAAATTGACTACATGTCAGGATTCCCATCCAACAAGAGGGGAAATGACTGTGTTTTTGTGGTTGTTGATTACTTTTCTAAGATGGTGATTCTAGCCACCTGCAAGAAGAACATCACAGTAGAAGCCACTGCTAAGATCTTCCATGAACAAGTATGGGTACATTTTTGGATCCTGCAAACCATTATCTCGGATCGTGACAATCGGTTCCTCATCTCATTCGGGTTGAGCCTCTGGTCACTACTAGATACCAAGCTCACCAAATCTACTACCTTCCACCCCCAAACAGATGGCCAAACTGAGGTCGTCAACCAGATCATCGTACATATCCTGCACATGTACAATTCAAAACACCCCTGCACATGGGATGAGATTCTCTCCTATGTCCAGCAAAGCTACAACCAAGCCATGCATAGCTCAACTGGCCATGACCCCTTTCAGGTAGGGTTGGTATTCCAACCATTGGGCCCCATTGATGTTGTACTACCCCTGGCAACCACATCGTCCCTTGCTCCACCATAAGATGACAAAGCCACCCGGTTCATTGAGCAGATCCAACACATCCTCCAACAGGTTCAGGATATTCTACAAAAGTCTAATTCCAAGTAAAAGCATCGCCATTATCAACATCGGGTGCCACATAAGTTTCAGGTGGGCGACAAAGTTTGGTTGCATTTGCAAAAAGAACGCCTTACACGGCCCCATAGGAAGTTTCTCCCACTGCGTTATTGGCCTTACACGATCACCAAGGCTGTGGGTGACAATATTTTTGGGCTCAACATTCCCCCCTTCCCTGGTCTACATCTAGTCTTCAATGTGGCTCTCCTTTGGCCATATTTCCCACCATTATTAGACACCTCAGGGATATCGGAGCAATTGACACCAACATAGCTCAACCCTAGTTGCATGCAATAGGAATCCAGTGATCAGATTGTGGACACACAGATCAAGGGCATTGAACAGAAAAGGATCTAGCTTTATCGAGTGGTCAAAGCAGGGCAGCTCCTACACCAAGGAAAGAGGCTCACTCGGGGACAAATTCAACAAAACTTTCCTCATCTGATGGGAGAACTCAACGCAATGGAGACCATTACTTCTTAAAGAGGGAGGATTGATCCAGGTAGATATCGGTGGCGAACCACCTTTTCCAACTGGCTCAAAACAACTTTCTGGCAATTTTGGTAATTTACAATTTTTAGCAGTTTTTCCGGTCCTGAACTTCAGGAGCCGTTTTGAGGCACTAAACGACGTTTTTTGGGGTATGCTGCACCAACAATAACACTTATCCAAGCTATTCCAATAGTTGTATTTTTCAGATAGATCTTTCCAATGAGCTATCGTGCACCCCAAATGGATATCGTATGCCAAAGTTACGCCCCCAGGAAGTTGATACACCAAACTACCCAAAACGGGGTCCACAAAACTATTGGCTTCTCATATTCCGGGGTTAGGTTTTTGGATTTTGGGTGTTGTAAAAAGGCCTTAAGAGCCTCATTGTAATAATCTTCTTGCAAATGAGCGCAACCGACACATCTCTTCTCAGACATAAGCCGTCACCATTCAAACAAGCTTGTTTTCCGCTGCATTTTACAATTTCAGCTTATTTCCTTTTGAATAGAAAACCAGCTTTACTGTATCTCTGTTATTTTGTGTTAAGCATATTTTAATAATCTGTATTCATTTCGTTCTTCTCATAAAATATGGATCAAAATTTTAGAGAAACATAGCATAGTAGGCTTGTTTTCTATTCAGGGGGAAGTATTCAGATTGGTTGAACTCACTATACTCAGTTTTTGGGCTCGGGGGTTTGCGAATTTAGTTCTTGGGGCTAGGAAGACAAGGAGAATTTCCTAGTTGCTATGGTGGCATATTGATCTAGGATGGTTAAGTTTTATCTTAGGAAAGAGCTTGTAGTTGCAGGGACAAGTAGGAGCTTGAAGGGACAAATTTGTTAATCTAGAGGTATTTTCCATACAGGTAATTTCCACTTAGTTGTGTAATTTGCTACCTATTTTAGATGATAGTTAATGAAATGATTCAAATATGTATATGCTGCACATGATTTTGTATATGATAGAAAGGGTAATATAGCACATCTATTTACACCTGCAAAATTTTACAGACCAGTAAATTCTTGTACCCATACACTGAATAGAGCTAAAACAAAACCGACCTAGAACATAGTTGTATTTATTTATTTTTATTGAAGGACATGGAGAGGTCTCCTAAATGTGGTATTAGAGCATAGGCTCCAATACTTGAACCTAAAGGGGTCTATTGAACATAATATTTTTTTTTTATTGAACATGATATAACATAGATACACAAAAAAAAACTATGTATTGAAAAACATAAATTGATTGATAAAAATTCCATTTGGGGAGGAAGGCTAGAGAAGCTTCCTATACTATGAAGGCTATTACAACTGTAGAACTAGGTTTTGTACCCAATGGGTTGCTAAAGTCCTCTCCTTCACCTGTATCAAAATTTCCTTACCTGTGAAAAGGGGGAAAACCTAATTAGAAGGGATTTCTTTTTAGTTTATAAAAAAAAATCTATGAAACCATATTTGATGAATATATATATCTATATAAGATTTTTTTTAATAGTTTTAAAAATTTTATTATTATATGCAATTGTTATCTAATAAATATATTCTTTTTTCTCTCTATATATATATATATTATTTATATATAGAATAAAATAAGAATAAAAAATAAAAACTAAAAACGTTATTACCAGAGTAATATATATATATATATATAAAAATAAAAAAAAATAAAAAAAACGATAACTAAAAATAACTTATGTATGTAAGCTCTCAGCTATGTATAAGAATATCTAGTCAACACCTATGATGGATAATAATATAATAAATCCTCCACTCACGGACTTGGACGTGTAGATTCGAGAGGATACATAAACACTCGCATGCTCTTCTCCTCATTATTGGTAGTTCTCTAGCAACAACATTGCCGATGAAGCGCTATGCAAGAAACCACTATTATGATAAACACATCAATCTGTATGAAAATACCTTGCAAATAGGTTGAATAAGGAAATGAGAATATTGAATATAAAAGATAATCAAGCATAATGATTTAATCACTTGTATTTTATGCACAATTTACCTGGTATAAATGTTGGAGTTGTATAAATAAAAATTTGACCTGCTCAGAATCCTAGAGTTTCCATTCCTTCAAATGAGATTCCCTTAGAAGGGAAATAGATATTACAACAATAGAGGGATCCATCACCACTTTTGGTAAAGTGGATTAAGCAACAAATTTCATAACTTACAACCCCGAAGGGCCCGATAGAAAGAGACGCTGCATACATTGTGCATAATATATTAATAAGGGTTGATCCCCAAGCCTCTAACCAACCAACCAACGAATCTAACCAATGCGAACAGGTTGTGCCAAAGTTGTGAAAATCCTCACAGCAGATCTAAGAGATGATGTATACCTCACAAGAGAATAGTGGATTAAGCAAGAAAATAGAAGAAGAGTGATACATGCAGTATAATGAGCAACGGAATAATATGGTACAGTAGAACTCAGATAGAAGCAATAATACTTCACACACACTAAATTATTAATCACAAATGGACATATAAATAATACAATGCATGAGGAATTCGAATGCCAAAGGTGGCAATTCGAATTAGCCTTCATGGAGTGATCAAACGATCACTGGAGTGTCATCGGAGCACAACTAGGTGTCCTCATGATCATCGGAGCGCAACTGTAAGTCTTCATCATCATCAGTGGAGTCATAAATGCTCAAGTAACTATCAACCATTAGTCAAACTAACTCTGGTAGGTGTAAATCAGTGTAACTAAGTGTAACTGAGTGTAACTCAATGTAACTAAGAGTAACTGAATGTAACTGACTGTAACTGACTGTAACTGAGTGTAACTGAGTGTAACTCAATGTAACTGAGTGTAACTGAGTGTAACTCAATGTAACTGAGTGTAACTGAGTGTAACTGACTGTAACTGACTGTAACTGAGTGACAACTGGATTGGTAGGTGAAGAAGGGCGAGTTGCTCCCTAAAATCAAGGAAGAAGGGCGCATTAAGCAACTGGAGGGCTAAAACTGAATAGTGAGAAGCTCCTGGGGGCTGACTAACTGAGGGCTAGGTGCTGGACTGATGACTGGGATGCATGCAAAATGCATGCAAACCCTAGAATGCATGCAAACCCAAAAAGGTGCATGCATGACTGAAAATGTAAAAGATCAAAATACTGGTGGGACTAGGATGGAGTATAGGAATATCCTAACACCCCCCCTTAATCCATCCTGGGCTCTGGTAACTAAGACCAAAGGTCACCCAATACAATGAATAATAACAATCAATAAACCAAGGAAGTGGGAAAATTTCATGGGAAACATACCCCCTCCTCAAAAAATAGACTGTAAGGCACACATAAAAATAATTGCTCCAAACTCAAGCATGTGTGATGCTTGGTCATATGTCTGGAGGTATCTTCTTCTTGGGAAGAAGTGGATCATGCTCAAAAAGCATGTGCTTGTACTTGCTCTTCAGATCGAATGTGATGAGAACAAATCCAACAGTATTAGAATGATCCTTGAACCTGTGATTCGAATCAGCTGAGGTAGGATCAAATTTTTGAATGTGCATATAGTCCTTTGTCTTCTCCTTCGAACCACCATGGGTGAGATTATGCCAAAAAGAACTATTACATGTTTGCTTGAAATCAAAATCAGATTTAAGACTTTCAAAACAGTTTCTTGAGATCTCCTTTGAACCAGCAGGGGTGAGATCAAAACTATCATATGCATGAGAAATTTTCCCAAGCAGTAATTGCTTAGAACCCAAATGAGATACAAGACTTGAATCATGGCTTCTTGAGATATCCTTTGAACCATGAGAGGTGAGATCAAAACCAGTAGATGCATGAGAAATTATCCCAAGCGAATGGCAATGGCCATATTCTTCAATGACCTTCTGAAAGCATGAATTTATGATCATATAGTAGTATAAAAGAGATGTTTGCTGAAGAGGAGCGAATGCATTACCTCCATTAGCTGATTTGACCTCTGAAATAATCATGTCATCATGATGCAAACCAACAGACTCTGGTGCAAGAGAGGATTTAGGACCTTCTGCAATATCTAGAGTGTGAGTTGGCACAGAAAGAGAAGAAAGTTTGAGCATGAGCGGAGAATCTGCAAGTTCTTTGTCAACAAATTCAATATGAGATGATACTGGTTCATGATCTGAGAGACCATCAAGAGGAGCGAATGCATCACTTTGTTTTCTTTCGAATGGGTTGGGACCAAGTCCTTCATTCTCTCTGCCAAATTTTCCATCCAGGTGAGCCCATATCTCTTTTGGAGTCCATAACTCTCTTGGAATTTCAACACCATCACGGTATTTGAATTGGAATCTCTGGTATGCATACAAAGAAAACATTATTGCTGCAAAGTGCATGTCTCTTTTATTTAACCATTCAATCTTCTCTTAAGGGGATTCGAACTCTCTTTCAAAATAACAATAAAAAAGATCATGGATCTTCAAGTCTGCTATCATTCTTGGTTTCCATTCATCATAGTTGAGTGGATCAAGAGGAGTAATTCCTGATGAATACATAGAAGCTATAGACGACCTGCAAAAACAATATAGAATAACTGCAATTGCTACTGCTGCAAAAATGCAGATTCTGCTGAAACTGCTGCACTCGAAATCTTGGTAATAACCTGCAAAAAACTCTCAAGAATGGAGATAAACAATACTCTCAACATGCTCTGATACCATGTGAAAATCCTCACAGCAGATCTAAGAGATGATGTATACCTCACAAGAGAATAGTGGATTAAGCAAGAAAATAGAAGAAGAGTGATACATGCAGTATAATGAGCAACAGAATAATATGGTACAGTAGAACTCAGATAGAAGCAATAATACTTCACACACTAAATTATTAATCACAAATGGACATATAAATAATACAATGCATGAGGAATTCGAATGCCAAAGGTGGCAATTCGAATTAGCCTTCATGGAGTGATCAAACGATCACTGGAGTGTCATCGGAGCACAACTAGGTGTCCTCATGATCATCGGAGCGCAACTGTAAGTCTTCATCATCATCAGTGGAGTCATCAATGCTCAAGTAACTGTCAACCATTAGTCAAACTAACTCTGGTAGGTGTAACTCAGTGTAACTAAGTGTAATTGAGTGTAACTCAATGTAACTAAGAGTAACTGAATGTAACTGAGTGTAACTGACTGTAACTGAGTGTAACTCAATGTAACTGAGTGTAACTGAGTGTAACTCAATGTAACTGAGTGTAACTGAGTGTAACTGAGTGACAACTGGATTGGTAGGTGAAGAAGGGCGAGTTGCTCCCTAAAATCAAGGAAGAAGGGCGCATTAAGCAACTGGAGGGCTAAAACTGAATAGTGAGAAGCTCCTGGGGGCTGACTAACTGAGGGCTAGGTGCTGGACTGATGACTGGGATGCATGCAAAATGCATGCAAACCCTAGAATGCATGCAAACCCAAAAAGGTGCATGCATGACTGAAAATGTAAAAGATCAAAATACTGGTGGGACTAGGATGGAGTATAGGAATATCCTAACAAAAGTGTCCTCAAGAGATACGCCTTGGGCATTGAGCCAAGGCCTTGTGCAGAATGAGAGCCCACAACTTGCATGTGGGAGAGACCACGGGCCTTTGTAGATAGGAGGCGGTCTGTGCGAACTTGGAGAGCCCACGTTCTATGGGCATGTCTGTGCAAGGGAGTTTAACATGGGCACCAACGTAGTCCATATTTCCCAATCTCAAGAAAAGGCACCAACGCCCATTAACCAAGAGCCTCTATGAAAGAGAGAGCCCATGGACCCCCATGGACCCATGCAAAGGGAGGGAGATGGTCTGTGCAAGAAAAAAAATAAGACCTGCAAAAAAAATAATACCAATAAATATATAAGAACTAGAAAAAAAGAGAGGGGTTTCAAACTCGGGTTGAATTCATTATATAAATAAAAATATTTTGGGCTTGAAATACCCAAACTCCAAGTTAAGTCACACACAACAAAAACATATGATTTTTATGAGCCACGCCAACATCAAGTCCCCACTCAACCATGGAGTAGAGCATTCAAGAGATTAAGCTAACCAAGAGAAAAAATTATGCATGCACCTGTGCAGAATGCGTAGGTGCAAGAACATGTCCACCTAAACCATGAGATAACCTAACAGTAGATGGCCATGTTTGCAAACAAGCCTCGCATCCCTCCAAACTCATTCCAATCCACCCAACTGATTAATCTTCACGCACGTGAGGGTGTGCGACCTACTTTTGTAAGGGAGGAACCCATCTTGGGATGGTGGGAGGAGGACATGCATAAAACCCACGTGCATGCATGTAGCTTGGTCCTTCCCTGTGGGATCCCTTGTGCCATGTGGTTGTGGGAAAGGTGTGGGATGGAGGAGAAGGTGGTCGGAAGAGCTGGTGAGTTTGTAGGGAGAGGTGTCTCTGGTGAAGGAATGTTGCGTGGAAGCAACGTGAGCTTAGAGTTAGGGTTAGGTAAGGGTTAGGGAAGTTAAAAATAAATAAAAAATTGTTCTTTTATTATTATTATTATTATTATTATTATTTTTCTTATTAGTATCATTTATTTTATCATTATTATATTTTTTTGTTGTTTTTTAATTTATCTTTGAAATTTAAAATTTAAAAAACTAAATAAAATGAGATAGATATATGATATTTCATAAAACAAAGTTAAGTTTAATATTTGTTAAATTTGATATGGAAATATACCATGTCTTAAGATTAACTATTATTAACTGCAATGTAATTAATGTCAATATAACTATTGTTAATACCATGTAATTACTATCTTTTACATTATTTTAAATTGTTTATCTAATTAATTAAATGAATTAATTTAATTATTTAAACAATTCAATATTTGGGTTGATTGGTGTACACAAAGTAAGATGTACTATTGTTTTATGATTATTATACTAATTAATTAACCTATAATACTATAAATTCAAATTATAAATTTAGTTTGAATTTGGTTACAGGAAAACAAGTCACATTAAGTCAAATTGACTAACATAGGAGGTTCATGTGGGGGTCGCGACAAGTGTGACCCTGGAAGTAGGTGCAGTCATTGGTGACTGCCAAAGGTGTCGGGACAATGTGTCACAACACTTAAGCTAAGACATAGTGTCTTATTCACAACTCACGACAATGATGTCAACTTAGGGATGTAGTAGTGCCTCCATACCCTCACCCTTTCAGGCATTTGCCTCGGTATCAGGTAAAACCCATTTACGGGTGAAGAAAGAAAGAAACTTTCACTCACTCTAGTAGGTTTGGGTATGTTTTTAATAATGACCTAGTTAAAATTTAAAATGCGTGCTAATTTCCAAATTATGCCATGATATAGGATAAGCATGGAAAGGAAACGAGCAGGTCGAGGGCGAGGTCGGGTGATGACAATACCCAAATAGAATGTATCGGCACCATCGCTAGAGACCATTCTCATATTGCGATCTTTGGAGTTATTAAATGACACACTGATGGGAATTCAAAGGGGAAGTGTTACACCAGAGGTAGAAGTGGAGGCACTACCACTAAGGGAAGGAAATATCGAAGTAGCATTGAAAATAGTGCAGAGACCTCCTCGTCGGGATATCACGAGGGAGATTTAGAAAATACAACTTCCATAGTTTTCAGGGGGTCATGTAGGGGTACAAGTAGAGGCATGGCTCGAGGGAATGACCAGATGTTTAACATTACAGGAATACACACATCCAAATCCAAAATAGCCATATTTCAACTGAAGGATAGTTCTTTGAATTGGTGGGAACACCAAGAAAGACAATTGCACCTTACCCCAGACACTGTTCCATGGAAACTATTTGTCAATACGTTTCGAGGCAAGTACGTGTCCGCCTCCTACCAGGAAGAATAGGAAGGAGCCCTTCATGCCTTGGTACAAAGGAATCTATCCATGGAGGATTATGAGGAATGATTCATGGAACTGGTTAAGTATATCCCCTACTTGGACAATGATCAATGCCAAGTCGAGTGCTTTGTGTATGGGCTTCATACCAAGATCAAGGCCCAAGTACGGATGTGGAAACCAACTTCGGTTGCAAAGGTTTTTTATTGTGCTCATTTTACAAAATAGATGTTGCATGCGAAACCCATTAAATCATTCAATTCTCAACAGTCAGGGTGTTAAATTTTTAGTATTAAATTACAATACTATAGGATCTTTGCTGAGAGAATAACATCTACAGTATATCAATGCATGACAATCATAATATGACAAGCATCACAAGCATCACAAGAATCAAAAGCATAGAGACAAGAGACACAGAGTTTCCGTGGGGAAAACCCTAAGGTGAAAAACCCCACAACTTCCTCAGAGATAGAGAGAGCAATGGCTCAACCAAAATACAACCAAATAATACAGAGATAGTCTCCTAGCAGATGATCCTCCTCCTCCTCACTAGTGCACCACTTTTCAGAGAGAGAGATAGATGCTTTTCCGAGTGAGTAAAATAGAGATCTCCTATCTCTATTTATACTCACCTTTTTGCCCAGTGACCTACTGGGGCCGACTTATCTACTTGAGTACATCCACATTATATTATATATTAATTAGGGCCGACCCCATAAGGTGGTCTAATAACCCATCGGCAAGTACACACACTTGCGACACTTGTCAATCCACATGATGACACTTCCTTATAGAGGAATAACACATCTCTTATAAGGGTACAATAAATATATATATAATACACAGATGAAATACATTCCGAAGTTACATATACATCAACACTCCCTCTTAACTAGGAAGGTATTTCTCGACACAGATCTGCTAGACAAGTCTTCTTCTCTGGATCATCGTCATCGATGCATCGTCATCATCATCGTCACTGCTGCTGCTATCTCATCCAATCTCTGTCTCTACTCGTCATAGGAAGTTCTACAGAGCCAGTCCTTTTTCATACTGGATGTAGGCCCACCACCTGCAGGTCTTCGTCATCACTGGCCATACTGTGGAATCCTCAGGACTTTTACGTGCGTCACAAAACCTCGCAAGAGCATCCCAGGCTATTACGAGCACACAGCTCTACCTATAGGATCTCCCAGGGCAAGGAATTACATGTGACCTCACCACAAAACCTCGCAAGAGCATCCCAGGCTATTACGAGCACACAACTCTACCTATAGGATCTCCCAGGGCAACGAATTACATGTGGTCATGGCAAAACCTCGCAAGAGCATCCCAGGACTGATTACGGGCACACAGCCCAACCTATCGGATCTCCCAGGGAAACGAATTACATGCCATAGGACAAAACCTCGCAAGAGCATCTGCCAGATATCCCAGGGCAACGAATTACATGCCATAGGCAAAACCTCGCAAGACTATCTGCAGATCTCCCAGGGCAACGAATTACATGTCCTCCCAGAGCAAAACCTCGAAAGAGCATTTGCCAGATGTCCCAGGGCAACGAATTACATGCCATAGGCAAAACCTCGCAAGACCATCTGCAAATCTCCCAGGGCAACGAATTACATGCTCATCTGCACAACCTGATCCACGGCCACAGAGTATCAACCTGATACTCACCATACATCATCCTGATGTATCCATGATCATCCTGATCATCATCACTGCAACGTCCTGCTGCATGTCATCTGGAGCAACATCCTGAAGCTCGTCATCTATGATCATCCTGATCATCACTGCAACATCCTGCTGCATGTCATCTGGAGCAACATCCTGAAGCTCGTCATCTATGACCATCCTGATCATCACTGCAACATCCTGCTGCATGTCATCTGGAGCAACATCCTGAAGCTCGTAACTTATGATCATCCTGATCATCAATGCAACATCCTGCTGCATACCAAGTATCTACCTGATACATATCATCATACATGATCCTCCTGATCATCAATGCAACATCCTGCTGCATACCAAGTATCTACCTGATATATATCATCATACATGATCCTCCTGATCATCAATGCAACATCCTGCTGCATACCAAGTATCTACCTGATACATATCATCATACATGATCCTCCTGATTATCAATGCAACATCCTGCTGCATGCCAAGTATCTACCAGATACATATCATCATACATGATCCTCCTGATCATCAATGTATCCACCTGATACAAATACAAAACATATGATATATATCACCATACATGATCCACCTGATCATACAATGTATCCACCTGATACATATACAGATACATGGTCCAAGCATCCAACATGATGCATATAAAGTACATACACATGATCCAACTGATCATATCCAGCATCCAACATGATGCGTACATACATACATAAAATGATCCAACTGATCATATCCAGCATCCAACATGATGCGTACATACATACATAAAATGATCCAATTGATCATATCCAGCATCCAACATGATGCGTACATACATACATAAAATGATCCAACTAATCATATCCAGCAGAAACTAGAACATCATCCTGATGTTCATCATCCAGCGCTTACATCCACAGCCATGTGAAGGATCCTCCTTCCAACATGCTTGGAATGGCTTCAGCAAATGTGTCCATCACTTCTTCCTCGAAGTGTCCTCGATCTGAATAAGGCCAAGCCTCTCTCTGAAGTACTCGAACTTCACCCTGGCTAGTGGCTTCGTCAGCACATCTGCAATCTGCTCGTCCGTCGCAACATACAGGAGCTTCACAGCTCCTCTCTGCACCATATCCCTGATATAGTGGTATTTGATCTCTATGTGTTTCGACCTGTCATGAAACACTGGGTTCTCGGACAGCTTCACACAACTCTGGTTATCATAGAAGATACCAGTAGCTTCCAACGGGAGATCAAATAACTCGGACAGTAGCTTCCGTAGCCATACTGCCTCACAACTAGCTGAACAGGCTGCAACATACTCTGCCTCAGCTGTACTCAGTGCTACGCAGGATTGCTTCCTGCTAAACCAAGAGATCACACCTGATCCCATACTGAAGCAACACCCAGATGTGCTCTTCCTATCTGCAGCACTGCCAGCCCAATCTGAATCAACATAACCCTGCAGGTTAAACTTTTGATTCGCCTCATATCTGAGCCCATAATCCACTGTACCCTTCAGGTACCTCAGAACATGCTTTACAGCAACCAGGTGAACATTCCTCGGATCCGTCAGGAACTGGCTCAATGTGTTCACAGCAAAGCAAATATCTGGTCTCGTGTTCGTCAGGTACATCAAGGACCCAATAATCTGACGATACATAGAAACATCAATTGGCTCAGATGAAGCATCACAAAGAAGCTTCAGATTCGATGCCATAGGTGTGGCCATGGCTTTGCAATCCATCATCCCAAATCTCTTCAGGATATCTACTGTGTACTTCCCTTGACCAAGGAAGATCCGACCTGCATTCTGCCACACCTCCATACCTAGGAAATAGTGCATCATTCCCAAATCTTTCATATCGAATTCAGCTGCAAGCTTCCTCTTGGTATCTGCAATCTTTCTGTCATCTCCTGTCACAAATAGGTCATCCACATATAGTAGTAGAATCACAGGATTCCCTTCCTCAACCTTGTAGTAAAGGTTGGAATCTGCTTTACTCTTGGTAAAGCCCAAACTAGATAGGAAACTGTCCATCCTACCATACCAGGTTCTGGGGGCTTGCTTCAAGCCATACAAGGCTTTCTTCAATCTGCATACATAAGATTCCCTGTCATGTATTTCAAAGCCGAGTGGCTGTTCCACATATACTTCCTCTTCTACTACACCGTTCAGGAAAGCAGTCTTGACATCCATCTGGTGTATCTTCCATTTCATTGCTGCAGCCAGGGCAAGTACTGTTCTGATGGAAGTATATCTGGCTACAGGTGCAAAGGTTTCTTCATAGTCTATTCCTTCCTTCTGAGAGAAACCACGAGCTACGAATCTTGCTTTATATTTTTCCACACTGCCATCTGCAGCATGCTTGATTTTGTAGATCCACTTGGAAGTCACAACATACTTCTCTTTAGGTATTGGGACAACATCCCAAACATCATTCTTCATAATTGATTGATATTCCTCAACCATAGCATCCTTCCATTCTTTCTTTTCTGCTGCCTCTTCATAACTGGAAGGCTCTTTGTTCATGATGTCATAGAGTAAAGCAACATAACTAGTGTGTGATCTGGTTCTCTTCTTTGCTCTGTGTTCTTCTTCTGGAATGCCAAATCTTTCTGCATCATGAATGAGCTCTCTAGCCCATACAGGTTTCCTTTTGTGAGAGTTATCTTCACGGGGTGGATCTACAGGTTCTTGTGGATCTTCAAACTCACGAGCAATTTCTGGAACTGCTTCAGTCATGGTAGTGTCCTGAAATCTTGTTTCCTTAGGTTCTTCATAAACTTCGGTAGGTGCCTTTCTTGATTTGATGAATGCTGAATTCTCATCAAATGTTACATCCCTGCTGACATCAATCTTCTTGAACCCTGGAAAATATATTCTGTAAGCCTTCGAGCTTTCACTATAACCCACAAAGATGCCCTTCTTTCCTGAAGGATCTAGTTTAGTCCTCTTCTCCTTTGGGACATGAATGTATACTGGACAACCAAATATTCTGAGGTGGCTGACTTCAGGTTTCTTACCAGAAAAGACTTCTTCTGGTGTCTTGTTGTCCAAAATCTTGTGGGGTGTTCTATTCTGCACATATACAGCTGTTCTAGCTGCTTCTGCCCATAGATGCATAGGAAGATCCTGGTCATGCAACATTGCCCTTGCTGCTTCCATGATAGTTCTGTTCTTCCTTTCTGCAACTCCATTCCGTTGAGGATTATAAGGAGCAGTCAACTCCCTCTTAATCCCGGAATCACTGCAAAGCTTCTTGAAGTCATTTGAGGTGAATTCTCCACCATTGTCAGATCTGAATGTCTTGATTTTCTTGTCAGTTTGATTCTCCATCAAGGTTTTGAATTCCTTGAATTTATCAAACACCTCATCTTTGCCCTTCAAGAAGTATACCCAAGTCTTCCTGGAGAAGTCATCAATAAATGATACATAGTAAACATACCCACTTAGGGAACTGGATGACATGGGGCCACATACATCTGAGTGGATGATTTCCAGGATGTCTTTTGCCTTGCTTTCACTGCTTGGGAAAGCCTTCTTAATGTTCTTACCTTTTGCACATCCTTTGCAAACACCTTCATGTTTGGTCTTGATTTCAGGAAGACCTTCTACAGCCTTGCTTGCAATTGGAAGTGCTCTATAGTGCATGTGAGCAAGTCTCCTATGCCAAAGTTCACTGGGCTCCATGGATTCATGTACCATGGCATGTTCAGGTTGACCCTTTAATTTATACAAGCCTCCCTCTTGCTCTCCAATCACTACTGCATCATCAATAGTCTTTCCCTTTGGCCACATTAGAACTTGGCCATCAACAAATGCAACCCTCATACCTTTTGCATCTAAAGCAGAGATGGAGAGTAAGTTTTTCTTGAGCCCAGGTACATAGAGGACTTCCTTCATCTTCAGAGATTTTCCAGAATCTAGGTTGTAAGAGGCTTCACCACTTCCTTTGATTGGGTATTGATAATCATCCCCAAGTTTCACCTTATGGGGTGATTCATGTTCAGAAAGGTTCACAAAAGATTCTTTGAACCCAGTCATGTGTTTGGAAGCCCCACTATCAATTAACCAATCATTACAACCATGGGAGATGGTACCAGTGAGTGCAGAGATCAGAACATACTCTTCTTCACTTGATGAATCATCATCACTACTACTTTCTGCCTTAGCCTTCTTCTTTGGGGGTTCATCATCTTCAGCAGCATGAGCATGAAACCTTCTTTTGCTGCCCTTCTTCTTCTTACTAGGATTTTTGTTATTATCCCTTTTGTTCTTAGGACAATCTGAAGCAAAGTGACCCTTCTCATTGCATGTGAAACATCTTAGGTCTTTCCTGTTCTTCTTTTGATGGGACCTATTGAGGCGAGAGGGATCCTTCTTGATTTTGCTTCTTTTGGTGTGAGCTGCAAGAGCTTGATCTTCTCCTCCCATCTTTTCCTCACGAGCTATAAGTCTAGCTTCTTCTTGAGAGCATTCTTCCCGAAGTCTACTGAAGGAGATCAACTTCTTCCTTGCACAAATTCCTTGAATAAAGGAATCCCATGACCTGGGTAGGCCATTTAGAGTAGTCATCACCACCTCACCATTCTCCACCATTTCATCTACTGCTTCTAATTGTTCCTTGATCTGAGAGACCCTTGAAAAGTAAGATTGAATGGTTTCTCCATTCTGAAACTTCACTGCTTTCAATTGGTTCCGCAGGGTCATCTTCCGATTTATGTTCTTTCCTTCAAATAGCTTGGTCAAAGATTCAAACATCTCTTTGGGTGTCTTGAGAGAAGACACATGGGGTATAAGATGGTCTTTGATAGAATAAGCAATGATTCTCTTTGCCTTTACCAAGTTCTTCTTGTGCAATGCCTTGGCCTCTTCATCCTCTGGGATAGGGATGTCTTCTTTCACATATGAGTCCAACTCATTCTCTTCCAGGATTAGCCCAATCCTATACTTCCAGGCTCGGAAGTTATCATCCCCTTCAAGCTTATCCTCAAGCTTTGTGTGAAGAGACATCTTTAAGAGTACTTCAAATGGAAATAGAAAAGATTTAGAACTTACCACTTGAAGTGCTGAAAACTGGATCTGGTCCCGGATTAGGGTTTGTCAGAGAAACCCTAAAAATTCAAAATGTGAATTTCAAAATTCCGAAAGGATAGAAAGATGCACCTTGGAGAGCTGATCAGCCTAGTACATTCAGAATTTGAGATCAGCAAAGTCTTGCCCTTCAGAATTGCCTTTTTGTCCTCCCGGGTTCACTAGGGAGAGCCCTGAATTAGGGTTTGAGTTTCCCGGAGATCTACCCAGCCAAAAATCTCGATCCAAAGCTCAAACCTTCGATTTTTGCAAGGAGCTTCCAGCTGTACCTTCAGTTTCCAGAAATTCCTATTTTTGTGGAAACCCTAATTTTTAGGGCCAAAACTGAAAATGCTCGGAACTGAAATCTGATTGGACAGAAAGATGCGCCTTGATGAGTAGATCCAATCTACTATACTGAATTTCAAAAATCTGTGGAGAGAAACCCAATAAACAAGGAATACAAGCTTCCGTCACTGCAAAATGTCTTCTTCTCAGTTAAGCTCTGATACCATGTTAAATTTTTAGTATTAAATTACAATACTATAGGATCTTTGCTGAGAGAATAACATCTACAGTATATCAATGCATGACAATCATAATATGACAAGCATCACAAGCATCACAAGAATCAAAAGCATAGAGACAAGAGACATAGAGTTTCCGTGGGGAAAACCCTAAGGTGAAAAACCCCACAACTTCCTCAGAGATAGAGAGAGCAATGGCTCAACCAAAATACAACCAAATAATACAGAGATAGTCTCCTAGCAGATGATCCTCCTCCTCCTCACTAGTGCGCCACTTTTCAGAGAGAGAGATAGATGCTTTTCCGAGTGAGTAAAATAGAGATCTCCTATCTCTATTTATACTCACCTTTTTGCCTAGTGACCTACTGGGGCCGACTTATCTACTTGAGTACATCCACATTATATTATATATTAATTAGGGCCGACCCCATAAGGTGGTCTAATAACCCATCGGCAAGTACACACACTTGCGACACTTGTCAATCCACATGACGACACTTCCTTATAGAGGAATAACACATCTCTTATAAGGGTACAATAAATATATATATAATACACAGATGAAATACATTCCGAAGTTACATATACATCAACACAGGGTTTGTACAGAATGCCCCTCGAAGCTACCCTCGGGGAGGGTATGCGAGGCCACCTCCCTACGAAAATAGGTATACACCTAGAGTTGCGGTAGTAGACATGTCAGTGGCAGCTAGGGAAGTATCCCAATTGGAAATAGGGACTCACAAGAATATAAGGAATTATTGAGGATCAGTCGGCAGGGGAAGCAGCTCTAGGGGGAGAATACCCTCTAAGAGGTCTCAAAAATTCAGCTCTCCTTCCCTATTACATTTTTCTTTTTGGGGTTGTGGAGGCCCACACTATCAATGTGACTCTCCCTAATTACGATCCAATACAATGCATTGAGAAGGGAAGGAGCCAATGGGGAGTGGGGGAACTAAGAATCATATATCGGTAGTAGTGAATAACCATGAGGATGAACACCAATCCACTATGGTGGAATCATAAAGTAAGGTCAATAATGTTAAACTCAAAATCTTGTTTGATATCAGTGGTACATATAGTTTTATTTATCCATATGCATTAGATAAATGTGGGTTGGTATCCTACGACCATGACGATTTCAACCTAGCTAAAATGGCTTCAAGGGTAAAACAAGCAGTATGACCTAGTGGTGACAAGTGTATAGTAGATATCAGGTTGTGTGTTACACAAGTCAAAGTGAACATCACCACCCTCGAAACTTATGACCTTATCATAGGTATGAATTGTCTTGAGGAACATTGAGCTTTCTTGGATTGTTATGGGAAGAAGATTATTTTCTTTAGTGACAAAGGAGATGTTAAGTTTAAACCAAATAGACAAGCAAGATCACTGAAAGAAACATAATCACAAGATAGACACAGAATATACCTTGGGAAACCCTCATGGGGTAGAAAACCAAGCAAAGCTTTCCTCAATAAGATGATCAACCAAAATACAAGATGTGCTCCTTCCTTCTTTGTCTCCTTAGCATATCTCCCAGACAAGTGCGCACTCTTCCACAAGTGAGTGAATGATCTAATGAGGAGTTCACCTCTCTTATTTATACTAACCCCCAACTAACTAAAAGACCTAATGGGGCTGACCTCTCCTGGAGAAGTCTAATAACCCCAAAAATATAACCACAGGGCCTAACCCCACATGGTGGGTCTAATAACCCTAGTTAATACAAACCATCGGAGGAATAAACATCTCCGGATAAATAATAGGGTTACCTCGGAGGGATGAAACATCTCCGGAATAATAAAGTACAAATATAATATTCTTTGAAGTTACAATATTCAACACTCCCCCTTAACGAGAAGGATATTATAACAGCATCTGCAGGAGCAAGGAGTCACTATACATGATACATCTATAAATCATCGGAAGCTTTCTTCAATTTGTCTTCATCAGTAACTCAAACAGTTACTGGTACATCAATGTCAACATCAACATCAATATTATGATCATCAGCATCGTAATCACATGATCAGCAGCATCGTCATCACACGATCAGCAGCATCGTCATCACACGATCAACAACATCGTCATCACACGATCAGCAGCATCGTCATCACACGATCAACAGCATCGTCATCACACGATCATCAGCACCGTCATCACACGATCATCAGCATCGTCATCACACGATCAGCAGTATCATCATCACACGATCAGCAGCATCGTCATCACACGATCATCAGCATCGTCATCACACGATCAGCAGTATCATCATCACACGATCATCAGCAGTACAAGTATTCATGCCAATACAAGTGATCATATCAACAATACGAGTATCCTACCGATACAAGTAGCCACATCATCAATACAAGTATCCTACCGTTACAAGTAACCACATCATCAATACAAGTATCCTACCGATACAGGTAACCACATCATCAATACAAGTATCCTACCGATACAAGTAACCACATCATCAATACAAGTATCCTACCGATATAAGTAACCACATCATCAATACAAGTATCCTACCGATACAAGTAACCACATCATCAATACAAGTATCCTACCGATACAAGTAACCACATCAAAAATCACTTTCTCGGAGACCATATGTCTATGGATCAATTCAGGGACCTAAGTCCGGGGATGATACAATCCCCACTTCTCGGAGACCATACGTCTATGGATCAATTCAGGGACCTAAGTCCGGGGATGATACAATCCCCACTTCTCGGAGACCTCACGTCTACGGATCAATTCAGGGACCGCAGTCCGGGGATGATACAATCCCCACTTCTCGGATACCTCACGTCTACGGATCAATTCAGGGACCGCAGTCCGGGGATGATACAATCCCCACTTCTCGGAGACCTCACGTATACGGATCAATTCAGGTACCTAAGTCCGGGGATGATACAATCCCCACTTCTCGGAGACCTCACGTCTACGGATCAATTCAGGGACCTAAGTCTGGGGATGATACAATCCCCAATTCTCGGAGACCTCACGTCTACGGCTCTCTTTAGGACTGAAATTCCAGGGATGATCCAATCCCCTCAACTGTCCACTAAGGACTTCATTCTCGGAGACCTCACGTCTACGGCTCTCTTTAGGACTGAAAGTACAGGGATGATCCAATCCCCTAAACTGTCCACTAAGGACTTCATTCTCGGAGACCTCACATCTACGGCTCTCTTTAGGACTGAAAGTCCAGGGATGATGCAATCCCCTCAACTGTCCACTAAGGACTTCATTCTCGGAGACCTCACGTCTATGGCTCTCTTTAGGACTGAAAGTCCAGGGATGATCCAATCCCCTCAACTGTCCACTAAGGACTTCATTCTCGGAGACCTCACGTCTACGACTCTCTTTAGGACTGAAAGTCCAGGGATGATCCAATCCCCATCTGTATTCTCATCTATACAGGTACAAATATCCAAGAGCATGTATTCTCACTAATACATCTAATCATCAAAACATGTATACATCACAACTAGCATGTATTCTTACTAATACATCTAACATCAAAACATGTATACATCACACCAAAACATGTATACATCTAGCATGTATTCTCACTAATACATCTAACAACAAAACATGTATACATCACACCAAAACATGTATATATCTAGTATGTATTCTCACTAATACATCTAGCATCAAAACATTTATCCATAAAAATAAAAGATATATAAGAGTTCTAAATATAAATAATTGTAAGTAGCTAAGTGCAAAAAAACAAAATTGTTATCAAATACTATACTACTCCTCCTTTCGAGGAGGGTCCTTCTGGACTATACCAAGCATGTCTCGGAAGTGTTCAAACTTTACTCGAGACAAAGGTTTAGTCAAGATATCGGCAATCTGATCCTCAGTGCTTATGTACTCGAGCTTGATGGCTCCTCTCTGCACCATGTCTTGTATATAGAAGTAACGGATCTCAATGTGTTTTGACTTATCATGGAACACAAGATTTTCAGTCATCTTAATGCAGCTTTGATTATCACACATAATCACAGTGGGATCCATTTCTAAATCAAAATTTCCAGATAAGAGTTTCCGAAGCCACACTGCTTCACAGCTGGCCGAGCAAGTAGCTATATATTCTGCTTTAGCAGTACTGAGGGCCACACTAGATTGTTTCTTGTTGAACCAGGAGATCATGGCAGATCCAAGACAATAACATCCGCCTGAAGTACTTTTTCTGTCTGAGACACTACCTGCCCAATCAGAATCTGAGTAACCATGTAACTTGAGTTCATTAATTCCAAGATAGTATAGGCCAAAGTCCACTGTACCTTTTAGGTACCTCATTATATGCTTTGCAGCTATAAGGTGAACCTTTCTAGGTTCTACTAGATACTGACTTAGGGTATTTACAGCAAAGCATATATCCGGCCTAGTATTTGTCAAATACATCAATGATCCAATGATTTGTCTATATAGGGTTATGTCCACTAGTTCTGATGAATCATTAACTAATAGTTTCAGGTTGGAGTCCATGGGAGTGGCCATGGCTTTACACTCCAACATATCAAATCTTTTGAGAATCTCCACAGTATACTTACCTTGATTTACAAAGATTCCTTTTGGCTCTTGCCACACTTCTAGACCTAAGACGTAGTGCATTAATCCGAGATCTTTCATTTCGAATTCTGAAGAAAGCTTCTTCTTGCTTTTAATAATTTGATTCTCATTTCCGGTTAGAAATAGATCATCTACATATAATAGCAATATAACAGGTTCATCATCCATCACTTTAAGATAAAGATTGGGGTCAGCTTTACTTTTGGTAAAGCCCATGCTTGTTAAGAAACTATCAATCCTTCCGTACCAAGACCTGGGAGCTTGCTTCAATCCATATAATGCCTTTTTCAGTTTGCATACATGGGTCCTTCCGTCTTTGACCTCAAAACCTTGAGGTTGTTCTATGTATACTTCTTCTTCAATTACACCATTCAGAAAAGCTGTCTTAACATCCATTTGATGCAATTTCCATTTCATCATGGATGCAAGTGCTATGATAGTTCTAATTGAAGTATACCTAGCAACAGGTGCAAATGTTTCTTCATAGTCAATTCCCTCCTTTTGAGAGAATCCTCTAGCTACAAACCTTGCCTTGTATTTTTCAATGCTACCGTCTGCAGCATGTTTTATCTTGAAAATCCATTTGGAAGAAACCACACTTTTATCTCTTGGTTTGGGGACTATATCCCAAACATCATTTTTCATTATCGACTGATATTCTTCTGTCATTGCTTCTACCCATTCTTTCTTTTGAGCTGCTTCTTCATAGCTAGTAGGTAGTTGATCCACAAGATCACACATCAAGGCCATATAGTTGGACACTAGCTTTGGTTTCTTTCTTTCTCTAATAGAGCCTTCAGGAGCACCATATTTTTCAGCCCCTTGGATAATATCTCTAGCCCATGTTGGCCTTCTTTTCTTTGATAAATCTGAGATAGGAGGTTCTTGTGGTTCCAACATGTCATGATTCTCTGGTGGATTATCTTCAGGGATGTGAACAGCCTCTGAGTTTCTAGAAGAAGGATCTTCTTCATAAATTTCTTCAAGTTGGCATTTTCTTGATTTCTTGAGAGCTGCTTATTCATCAAAAGTTACATCTCTACTGATTTCTATATGATGAAAGCCTGGTATGTAAATCCTGAAAGCTTTGGATGATTCACAGTAACCAACAAATATTCCTTTCTTACCAGAAGGATCCAACTTGGTTATCTTTTCTTTTGGAATGTGGATGTACACAGGACACCCAAATATTTTAAGATGGCTTACCTCGGGCTTCTTTCCAGTAAACACTTCTTCTGGAGTTTTGAAATCAAGAGCACTATGAGATAATCTGTTTTGAACATATACTGCTGTCTTGGCTGCTTCAGCCCATAGATACATGGGAAGATCCTGGTCATGTATCATAGTCTTCACAACTTCCATGATGGTTCTATTTTTCCTTTCTGCAACCCCATTTTGTTGGGGATTGTAGGGAGTGGTTAGTTCTCTCTTGATTCCAACTTCTTTACAAAATTCTTCAAACTCTTTTGAAGTATATTCTCCACCATTGTCTGTTCTGAGAATCTTGATTTTCTTTTCTGAGAGATTTTCTATTAGAGCCTTGAACTCTTTGAACTTTCCAAAAACTTCATTCTTACCTTTTAGAAAGTATATCCAGGTTTTCCTTGAATGATCATCAATGAATGAGAGATAGTATTCAAATCCACTCAGAGAGGTGGTGGGCATTGGACCACATACATATGAGTGTATTAACTCCAAGATACCCTTAGTCTTTGTTTCACTCTTTGGAAAGGGGTTCTTGATATTCTTCCCTTTCTTACATCCTTTACATGAGCCATCATGATCAACCTTCAAATCTGGTAGTCCTATGACCACCTTGCTTACATAGGGTAAGGCTTTGTAGTTAATGTGGGCTAGTCTTCTATGCCATAGCTCACTGGGACTAGAGGTTTCATGAACAAAGGCAGCTTCTGGATGACCCTTGAGTTTATACAAACCTCCTTCCTCTTCACCAATAACAATTGCATCCTTAATGGATTTGCCTTTGGACCACATTAACACTTGTCCATCAATGAATGCAACTCTATAGCCTTTCTTGTCTAATGCTGAGATTGAAAGCAAATTCTTCTTCAATCCTGGAACATACAAAACTTCCTTCATCTTCATGGGGGTTCCAGAATCGAGTTTGTAGTTTGCTTCACCAATTCCCTTAATGGGATATTGATAGTCATCTCCTAGAGATACCTTTTGGGGAGAAGTCTTTTCTTCAAGATTTGAAAGAGTCCTTTTCTGACCTATCATGTGCTTTGAAGCACCACTGTCAATAAGCCATGTACCTTCTCCAGGGGTTATAGATCTAGAGAGTGCAGAGAAGAGAACATATTCTTCTGCATCTTCTTCTGTATTTCTCCTTGACCTTCTTTTGAAGAAATTCCTTTCTTCTTCTTCCTCTTCATTTCTAGGTCTTTTATTGTGAGACCTTTCTTCCTCTACTTCTTCTTCTTCACTATCATCTTCTGCAAGATGTTCTTGGTGTCTTTTGTAGTGAGTACCCCTTTTCTTTTGTAGAGGGCATTCTCTAGAAATGTGTCCTATTTTGTGACAAGAAAATCACTGGAAAGAAGAGTAATCTCTTCTTTGAATAGTTCCTCTTTTCTTCTGAAATCTGTGTGGAGGATGAGACTCCTTGTGACTACCCTTTTTAGAGTAGGAATGATTCCTTCTTCTTTTGGTGTGGGTGGCCAAGGCTTGGTCATCCTCTTTGAGCAAGGCTTCTCGATTTGCAACCTTAGCCTCCTCTTGTACACAATCCTCCCAAACTACATCAAACTTCATACTTTCTTTTCTGGCACACATAGTTTGAATGAATGACTCCCAAGGTCTAGTGAGACCATTTAGAGTTGTCATCACAAGTTCATCTTCATCAAGAGTATCACCAATGGCATCTAGTTGCTCCTTGATTAGAGAGACTCTTGAGAAGTAGTCTTGAATGGATTCTCCTTTGTGCATCTTGGTACTCTTCAACTGAGTCCTTAGATTCATCTTCCTATTGATGTTCTTTCCTTCATACATTCTTCCTAGGGCATCATACATTTCCTTTGGAGTCTTCTTGGAAGCCACTTGGGGAATCAAGTGGTCTTTAATAGAATCAGCTATGATTCTCTTTGCCCTAATCAAATCCTTCCTGTGTTTTTCTTTGGCTTCATCTTCTTCTAGTTCTGCAACTTCCTCCTTGATATAATGGGCAAGATCATTCTCCTCAAGAATGAGACCAATTCTGTATTTCCATGCCCGGAAATTTTCTATACCTTCTAGCTTGTCTTCAAGATTAGTGTTTGGAGCCATCTTCTCTTGGGGGAGTCCAAGAGACAGAGTAGACTTACTTGGAAAGTTACTTTTCACTTTTCTGGAATCTGGAACAGAATTTTATCGCACTTTTGGTAGAATTAGGGTTTGACTTTCCCGGAGTTCTACCCAACCAAAAAGTTCGATCTATAGCTAAAAAGAATGCTCTTGAGAAGGGCTATCCAGCCATGTAATCAGAATTCAAAAATTCTAACTTTTTTCTGAAACCAAATTCTGACGTATCGCACTTTTGGTAGAATTAGGGTTTGGATTTCCCGGAGTTCTACCCAACCAAAAAGTTAGATCTATAGCTCAGAAGAAAGCTATTAAAAAGAGCTATCCAACCATGCAACCAAAAATCAATAATACCAACTTTGGGCTGAAACCCTAACTTCACCGGAGAGAGAGAGAGAGGTATTCTTACCTTGTGAAAGATGTCCTATTCAGTCTAGCTCTGATACCATGTTAAGTTTAAACCAAATAGACAAGCAAGATCACTGAAAGAAACATAATCACAAGATAGACACAGAATACACCCTGGGAAACCCTCATGGGGTAGAAAACCCAGCAAAGCTTTCCTCAATAAGATGATCAACCAAAATATAAGATGTGCTCCTTCCTTCTTTGTCTCCTTAGCATATCTCCCAGACAAGTGCGCACTCTTCCACAAGTGAGTGAATGATCTAATGAGGAGTTCACCTCTCTTATTTATACTGACCCCCAACTGACTAAAAGACCTAATGGGGCCGACCTCTCCTGGAGAAGTCTAATAACCCCAAAAATATAACCACAGGGCCGACCCCCACATGGTGGGTCTAATAACCCTAGTTAATACAAACCCTCGGAGGAATGAACATCTCCGCATACATAATAGGGTTACCTCGGAGGGATGAAACATCTCCGGAATAATAAAGTACAAATATAATATTCTTTGAAGTTACAATATTCAATAGGAGAGACCATTGAGATCCAGGGTATCAAACATAAGGTTTCCCTATGTTTCGTATCAACGATGAACGTAAAACAATGTATGAGGAAAGGGTTCTAGCTGTATATTGTTGAAGTGGTAAATAATGAGAAGGGACTCTCCTTTGATCATTACCTGTTGTTAGTTGAATTCAGTGACGTCTTTCCAAAGGAATTGCCTAGTTTACCTCTTGAGAGAGAACTTGATTTTACCATTGAGTTTAAACCTGGCTCAAAGACAACATCTAAGACACCATACAGGATGACGACCATGGAACTTTGCGAGTTGTAAATGCAGTTGAAGGAACTATCAGACCTAGGGTTCATCAGGCCAAGTATTTCACCATGGGTAACATCTCCAAGAATTGCGAGTTAGTAATTTTGGTGAAAATTAAAATTTCTTTCATTAAAGATATTCATAATAAAACATTATAAGAAAACAACCAACATGTAATTAATCCTTGTGCATACACTTGACACTTTTATAAAAGTCAATTTGCTTATGTTAATAAGTACTACAATTGCAGCTCCATGCTATGATAACAAAATGCTTTCACGACATTATTTCCATACGCATTCTATGAATAGTAATTACTCAAGAGTTGTTGACAAGATATAAATAATAAAACATAAACATGAGAATCAAGAATTGTACACATGAGAAGACAAAATGTACGTGGTTCACCCATTCCATAATGGGCTACGTCCACCAAAGGAGAGTCGAATCTTGTATTAATTATCAAGTAGAATTGACATCGTACAACCCAAATGTTGCCGAAATCCCTTTCCGCTACTTTGTGACCTTTCTCTTTGAGATTGTTTCCAACAATCTTTAAGTTAACAACTGTAACATCTCCCAATTCACAAAAACTCTTTTCACAAACCTTTTTGCTCATATTCTAAATAATACCTTTCCAACCTTGAATGTTTGCATAAATTTTCTCACCCATTCTTGGTAAACATGATTATTCCTAAAAGTATAAATATTCATCATCCACCTAATATCATTGAAGTATTCTTTCCCGAACATATACATAAGTAAATCCTAAACAATTTTCATGTGTCCTTTCTTTATCGTATAACTACGACATTCATGTATTGGTCGTAACATTCAAGCAAGGAAACAATGTTGTTAACATTTAAATCACCCTCTTTACCCGTTTACTAAACTCATTTGTCGGATATGATTAACTATATACATCTTTTGAATCCATTCTATAGGTTTCAACATTCTATATACAATGTAGATCTTCTCTAGTGAGATCTTAGTTCCTATACTTGAATAATCATCACGGGGTTAGCATAACCCGAACAACCACTTGTGAAGGTATTTAACCAACTTTATTGAAACATTCATAATTTCAAGAACAATTTAGATCACAAACATAGAAGAATATAACACATAATTCTGAGGACAATTTAGATCACAACCATAAAAGAATATAACACATAAGAGTCATACACAAGTGAGAGATCATATAGTTGGTTCACCCATCTCCAGGGCTACATCCACAAGAATGCTATTTTATTTAATCATTCAACCCCATGGGGTTACAATTCCGCAAGACTATAGTTGTCATGCTTTCTTTCCATCTTCTCATAGCCTCCATTTTCCTAGTATATATATATATATACATTTTAATACTAGATCCAGCTAAAATATTTTCTATAAAAGTAATCTTGCTGGCTTCCATACTAGCAACAATATTTTACAAGACTTCTTCTCTAGTTTATTATCAAAACGTAGCAGCATATGTAAGATAGAGATAACAATCAGTTAACTCCAAGTTTCTTATTATAAATCAAAGTCTCACAGAGATCCTTTTGGTCGATAATATCTAAGAAGTAATAAGGCAGAACATTAACTTCTGCGACTTTCAAGACAAGCACTTAATGTGAAGTAAAGCTTAAATAGTAATAACTCTAGGTATTTAACCAAGCCTGATGCAAGGGTTTATCCGAAATAAATTTCCAAAAATAGAGTAAAATCTCAGCTTCTACAAATTTTTCCAAATACAGTAGAGTTCAATAAAGTGTTAACCAGTTAACTATATCTATGTCGCGATCTCATTAACTGGGTGTTAACCTCTGATCAACAGGTTTTTGATATTCTTATAGGTAACTCGACTTATATTGACTGTACCTATGGACTTCTTTTTATAAAGGAAAATATGATTCTGGTTATCATTCGATAGATCCGTCTCCCATTTGTGAATCGTAAAGACTGAAACTCTCAGCAATGGAAGGCGTAATAGATATTTAATAATAGATCAGTATTGATGTGGCCGCAAACAAAATGTGCAGAGATTCCCATCATTCTGCGGTAGCAACAATATATAGTAGGGTTCCAACAGGCAGCATTCAATAACAGAAAACCAAGGATTTAAGACATGTATAAGTCCTACTCATAGAAAAGATAACCCATCAAGAGGCACTATCTCTATATATGCAAAAACAATAGAAATCGAGGTAATACACTAATTACTGGCCATCTCGGTTCTTCCCAAGATTACCTAAGCTCGCGCCATCACTATTCATACAAAAAAATAGAAATAGAGGTAAATGCACTATTTACGCAGAGGTTGATAATAGGAAACAAAGGTAATATGAAATCTACCAGTTAACTACATTCTTCCAGAAGTTAACTATGCTAATGCTAACACTAGATAATACAATATTAACCAACTAAACTCTATTCTTGCGGCTAATACTTAAGCTTAGCGCTATCACTAAGAACTACGGCACACTGATCTGGAGTACAGAGATCCACTTAAAAGTTTTTAAAACAAGTCTTTGCACCCAGCAAGTCATTTTGAGGTCAGTTCATGGAGCCTTCCTAACCCAAATCAAAACCATATGATTCTGTCCAGTTATAATCCCATTTATAAGCAACTGTGATAATACAGAACTTTATAAGTTTTTAAGAAATCGTTCTTTGGACGGACTAAAACTCTCTGTCATCGATAAGCTAATGGTGGTCTTACTATTCTTATTCTAAATCTGTTTTATTCAAATCTGTCAGAGGAAGGGATTGAAATCACTACCAGCAGAAATAGTAAGGGAAAGGATGTCAATGCAATCTCTACAAAATAATCTCAGATGCGAATATTATTTACCATAATGAGAGGAATGCAGCTACTCTCATAAGCCAGAGGTAAAAACAAATACGGAAAACTCACCTCTATCTTGCATTAATCGAAAATTTTAGTTACCGGGCACAATATACAGCCAAGTTGTTAAATTCTCCATCAACGAGAGCAGGCATAGGTCGCCCTCCTTAAAACGCAGGTGCGTTCTTCCCTTTTCCGTCAGTCTACAGCCATATTCTGTTACCTCCTTTCTTTCCTTACTACCTCCCTCCGTGCCTCCACTTATCGTTACAGTGTTTTCTTCTCTCCCCCTTGTATCGATATCAAGCATAAGGCTTAAACATTTCAGCATCTCTCGCTTCCTCCTCCCCATCGAAATCCCCCTTCCCAACTTAAATACTAACAGCGCTCCTCTCCACTCTGGAGAGTCCGCCCTGCTAAGGAAAGATTCCTTTTCCAAGTGGGAAATAGAACTCAAAGTTCGTAGGGAGGGAATTGCCAAGTGGCAATGTATAATATTTGGGATGCTCGCATAAGGAGACAAACTTCCTTAAATTTCGCTAAGAGATTTACCCCAAACCTTTACTAATAGCTACACGTTATTTTCTTCCCCACTATAGTAATTAGCCGGTGATTTTCCTTAGAGATATTAAATAAGAAAAATGTTATATACATAACACAATTGCTCCTTGGTGTTATTAAGGTGCATAAGTTCCTTTTTTTTTGTTTTTATACTAATCCATTATATGAATATATCTAATATATTCATGTCATTTTAAACCTTTCATACTCATAATTATACGTATATCTCTATCTATCTATATATATAAAATTCTAATACATAGATTTCATATATATATATATAATAAATCACTAGGCCATAACAACCTAGATGGGTACAATCATATTTCTCAAATAATATTAATTTTGTACCTTAGGATGGATCATAATGTTTATACAATAACCAGTGAAATTGTATATTAAACTCTTGCTCAACACACACCACTTTATATTTACTATTTTCAAAGGTGGTTGTAACATAGCCCCCATTTAGTTTTCATTTTTAAGTTCTTAGGCTAAGTTTCTGGCGCCCTCTTAGTACTAATTATGGTTATCATTATAGTTAATAGACTCAACATGTCATACGAACACATACACTCTAGGTTAATATCCTACTATATATTAATGTTGTACACATAACACTAATATATATAGATGCATATATGTTATTTATTCTCTAAGACATATATATCTTCTATACGTTGATATTCTAACATATAGCATCAACATATATATGTTATTATTCCAACACAATAACATATAATAATCAATTACAATTACAAATATATAGGTTATAAAGGAGGAATATCACATTTCACCATGGGGTGCAAGAGTAATTTTTGTGAAGAAGAACGATGGTTCCTTGCGTCTTTACATAGATTAAAGAGATTTGAACAGAGCCACAGTGAAGAATAGGTACCTGATACCTCTAATTGATGACCTCTTCGATAAAATGAAAGGGGCAACAATCTTCTCAAAGATCGACTTGCGATCAGGTTACCACCAACTTCGAATTAAGGAAGGTGATATACCTAATACTTATTTTTGAACTCGATTTGGACACTATGAGTTTGTAGTGGTACCCTTTTGTTTAACGAATTCCCTAGCTACATTTATGAGCCTCATGAATAGCGTATTTCGGAAGTACTTAGATTAGTTTGTGCAATTCTTCTTGAATGATATCCTTATCTATTCTAGGAATGAAAGGGAGCATGAGGAACACTTGCAAATGGTGTTGTCATGCTTAAGAGAGCACAAGTTGTATGGTAAGTTGTCCAAATGCTATTTTTATCAAAAGTAGATCCATTATCTATGGAATATAATTTATAGAGATGGAATTTCAGTGGACCCTGAAAAGGTGAACGCCATAAAGGATTGGCCCATGCGAAGAAATGCGCATGAATTAAGAAGCTTCATGGGTTTATCTGGGTACTATAGAAGGTTTGTAGAAGGTTTTTCAAAAATCGCAAAACCAATAACTACCTTACAGTGTAAAGGAATCAAGTATGAATGGACTGATGAATGTGATGATGCATTTGCTAATCTTAAAAGACTTCTAACAAGTGCATTGATCCTACGTGTGCCATATATGGATAAGGACTTCACAGTTTTCATAGATTCTTCGAGGCAGGTTTTCGGTGTAATAATGATGCACGAAGGTGGGTAAGAGCTTATGCGTCAAGGAATTTAAAACAAAATGAGGATAATTACCCCACCCATAACCTAGAATTGGCTATCATGATGTTAGCTTTAAATATTTGGAGACATTACCTTGTTGGACGAAGCCTTGAGGTCAAATATGATCACAAAAGCTTGAGATATACATTCACTCTTAGAGACCGAAATGCTAGGCAAAGGCGATGGAGTGAATTTATGAGCGAGTATGATTTTGGGATTTTGTACATCAAAGGGAAGAAGAATGTGGTAGCCAACGCCTTAAGCAGAAAACCAAGGATTTTCTCCCTAATACCTTTAAAGGTTGATTTGAAGGAGAGAGTATTAGGAAAACTAGTCAAAGATTGTTGGTACCTAAAGGTCTCGTCGGAACTCCAGAATGGGAAGCAGGTGGAACCTAATTTTGAAGGATATGAGCGAGAAGCTGATGGGTTGTTACGATATCAAGGGAGGATGTATATTCCCAAGGAGGGAGATTTTAGAGAAAATATACTTAAGGAAGCCTACAGAGTAGTTTATTGTGTGCACCCATACATAAAGACGATGTATGAGTACATGAAGAAACTCTTCTTTTGGGAAGAAATGAAGCGCAGTGTGGTAAAATTCGTTGCTAAGTGCCTTGTGTGTTAAGAGGCAAAAGTTGATCATCAACACCCAGTAGGATTATTGCAACCGCGTGACATTCCTATGTCAAAATGAGAGGTTATCTCCATGGAACTTATGGTTGCATTGTCTCTTACCTCTCATAGGCATCATTCCATTATGGTCATCATTGGTAAATTGACCAAAAGTGCTCACTTCATTCCAGTTAAGTAGACCTATGATGTTACAGATGTAACTCATGCATTCATAAGTGAAGTTGTTCTTATCCATGGGTTTCCCAAGAAGATTTTATAAGATAGATATTCCAGGTTTATGTCCAGGTTTTGGACAAGTTTGCAGTCGACCTTAGGAACATAGTTGAACCTAAGCACATCTTACCATCCAGATATAGATGGACAAATAGAAAGAGTGAATCAGGTGATGGCAGACATGCTTAGGATGTATGTTATGGATCAACATACCCATTGGGAAGAGCACTAACCTTTGGTAGAATTTGCTTACAACAATAGTTACCACAGCTCGATCAGAATTCCTCCTTATCAAGCATTATATGGAAGGCCATGTAGAAAACCATTGAGTTGGGAAAGCTTAGAGGATCGAGTGATTATAGGACTGAAGTTGATTCATGATATGGAAGAACATGTGATTCATATTATACAATGGTTCAAGGAAGCTCAAGATAGATAAAAGAGCTATGTCGATGTGCATAGTGTTGACCGAAACTATAAGGTTTGGGATGCAGTATTCATATGCATCATGCTTAGTAAAAGTACCATTTGGTTTGGGAAAAGGGACATAGTTGTCACCACGATTCATAGGACTCTTTGAAATTTTAAAGAAGGTTAGACCTGTCGCGTATCATCTTGCGCTACCACCCCATTTACGTAAAAATCATAATTTTTTTCATGTATATGTTTTACGACATTATATAGCCGATGAGTCTCATAAAATAAATTGCAAGGAACTGTAGGTTTCGGATGAGGGGACCATCATGGTCGAACCATTGTGTATATTGTACCACAGGGTTAGACAACTCAAACAATGTTTGGTGGACTATATTAAGGTCCAGTGGCACATGCATGGCCAAGGTTTTTCTACCTAGGAGGACACAGAGACAATGCATCATGATTTTCCCACACTATTTTGATCATAAATTAAGGAATAAGTTTCCCGAAGGGTGGGTGTATGTAATGCCCCGTTTTGACCTTACTACCTGAACTATCATTATATGTTGTATTTGCTTATTATTGTGAGATTGTGTTAGTTTGATGACACTGTGTACATATGGTTTTACTATTTTGCAGAGATTTTATATATGTGTGTGATGTTAATGTTATGAATTATATTCATGTTTTGATTATATCTCTAGCATGCCAATTTACTAAATGATGGGTACGTGGATACCGAGTTAAAATTTATATGTTGAATGGATAGATATGATACCAGGTGCATGGTACATATAAATGACTTGGATTGTTGTTCATTAGTAATGAAATGTATATACATGTCAATTATTGCACGATATTCTCGATTTTGTGTTTGGAGACTAACCTACAGGTTAAAAGGGCTAAGTGGTAGCTGGATCCTACGAGGTGGGAGTAGCTCGGAGACATGGATTCCAAAAGATAAATGGTATGCAAGTGATGCATTATGTTTTTAGCATGACTATTGTATTTATGTCATGATGTATGGGTAGGTGTGGGGTTTCAGGAAACTCAACCCCCAAAATTGGTTATTCAATGAAAAAACCAAAGTAAAATAGTTGCAACATAGTCACTATGTCGATGTAGACATAGTCCCTTGTTCTATTATGGGGTGGAAGCATTAGCCACCATTTATCCCCGAAACCCAAATTCATGGGAGGGTTGTGCTATGCATTAGGGGAATTTTGATGTCTAAAATAAGCCTCCTGAGAGATATAATAAAATATTACAAGTTGGGCATTTTGTGGGGGAGGTATATTCATAACTCACCTTTTACACTACAATCAATGTAACTATGGTTAAGTTAAATTGAAAGATATCTAAAGCAAAATGAATAAAAAAATCAGTCTTTGATGTGACTAAAAGTATTACTCTTGAATACATAAATTGTTTTGAATACAATATGATGAATGTAGTTATAAAGTAAAAAGTAATGTACTCATTAAAGTAGAATGGTACGTATTCAATAATATTTTTAAAGTTTAAAAGAATTTTAAAAGTTTAAACAAATTTTAAACTATATATTATATACATTTTTTTTATTTTAGTTGAATAGTACTTTTTTTACATAAGGTTTTAAAATTTCATCAATTTATTGTAAATTATTATAAATTATACATTATCATTATATTGTAAATTTATCTATATATTATAGTTTATTTAAATAAAATTTTAAAATTATATATTAGATAATGTAAATTATTTATATGATTTTGAAGAGAAATTTTAATTTGTTTTTAGTATCAGTAATTTATTATTTAAATATATATGTTATATATTAAAAAGTAATTTTATAGTTTTTATTTTGAATAGAGCATTCACTTTTTTTGTATTTGTAATTTATTTATTTATATTGAAACATAAAAAGCATATTGTTTCTAAGTACTTTAAGGTACTTTAGTACATTTATATTATATTCAAATAAATCTAAGAGTACTCTTTTTATTATGAGTACTTTACTTGCAACATTGAAATGGTTAACTATGGGTTTCCATTCACTATTTAGAATTTGACAAATAAGCATCTTTAACTCAATCAATGGCACCTCAACTATTATAGATGATGTCATCTTCTAGAATGTGATTTGTTCTTTAAAAATTGATTTTGGGAGTACATTTTTTATTTTGAGGCCCATTTTTTACCTCAAAATTCCCCTAATGACTCTCTCCAAGGTGTGTGATAATGACTAGTGGGTGCCTGATGTGGAAGCTTGGTCAGTGTAGTTGACACTTACTCTTACGGGTTCTAACTCGAGCCAATCATGGCATGACACTTCAGGGCATTCCAGCAGAGGAAGGATAGGATGTGGGAGTTAGTTGTGAATTAGATAGATGATGTAAGTAGATAGGTGTATCATGAAGTTAGGAATAAAAATTGGTTAACTGTTTATGTTGATAACCCTTGTTGAAACATGTGGTGTAACTAGGTAACTTGTAATTGTTTCATTAATTAAGAAGATTTATTTAGTAAATTAATCAAACGTTGTGATCCATTTTTAAGTAAGTGTCAAAAAACAATAACTTGTGTGATTATGAATGCTGTGTGGTTAAGTATTATTAGTGTACCTACAATATCTATGTAAGCGTTATCTATGCTTACATAACTCATCTAACTATGTTGTATGAATTATTATTATACTATCAAACTTCTCCTCGATGCATTGTGGTTATGAATGACCGCGTTATAAATATTATCACCTACTTAGATGTGAAATAAAACTAACACATCAAGTATAAATCAATGGTTAGTTAATTATGACTAGGGTTAATTATTAATTATGATCAGTAAAGGTCAATTAATGCTAATGATGTGAGTTAAGGGTCAACATGTTGGATAATAACTTGGTCGATAAATGTTAATGATGATTAACAATGTTCATAAGGTTTTGGTTAACTTAATTGTTAATTGAACTACTTGGGTATTAAATGATTAAATAAGTATTACTGATCTTAATTAGTTCAAGACCTTGGTTTAAAATGATAATGATAATTGTAATATCAATTAGATTACTATTAAATTGATCGATTACTATTAATTGTTTGTTAAAAATGTTAATTAGTATTAATAAGGTGATGATTAACTTGATTAATACATATTAATCAGTCTTAATTATAACTATGGTATGATTATGTAATGTGGCACTAGATAATTAAATAACAATTAGTGCTTGGGAGAACATTAGTTTAGTAATAGATAATTAATATGAATTAATTGAAATTAAATGTTCAATGTTAAAACTTATTTAAATGAATATATAAAAATTATCATGTCACCATTATTGTTATTTTTTAAGCGGTAAATAATGAGAAGGGATCCTCCTTTGATCATTACCCATTGTTAGCCGAATTCAATGACATCTTTCCAAAGGAATTGCCTGGTTTACCTCTTGAGAGAGAATATGATTTTACCATTGAGCTTAAACTTGGCTCAGAGCCAACATAAAATACACCATACATGATGATGGGCACAGAACTTTGCGAGTTGTAAATGCAGTTTAAGGAACTGTTAGACCTAGAGTTCATTAGGCCAAGTATTTCACCATGGGGTGCACGAGTAATTTTTGTGAAGAAGAAGGATGGTTCCTTGTGTCTTTAGATAGATTAAAGAGATTAATGGAATAGAGCCATAGTGAAGAATAGGTACCTGATACCTCGAATTCATGACCTCTTTGATAAAACGAAAGGAGTGACAGTCTTCTCAAAGATCGACTTGCGAGCATGTTACCACCAACTTCGAATTAAGGAAGGTGGTATACCTAATACTGATTTTTGAACTTGGTTTGGCCACTATAAGTGTGTAGTGGTACCCTTTGGTCTAACCAATGCCCTAGGTATATTTATGAGCCTCATGAATATCGTATTTCGGAAGTACTTAGATTAGTTTGTGAAAGTCTTCTAGAATGATATCCTTATCTATTCTAGGAATGAAAGGGCATGAGGAACACTTGCGAATGGTCTTGTCATGCTTAAAAGAGAACAAGTTGTATGGTAAGTTGTCCAATTGTGGTTTTTATCAAACATAGATCTATTATCTAGGGAATATAATTTTTGGAGAGGGAATTTTAGTGGACCCTGAAAAGGTGAAGGCCATAATGGATTGGCCCATGCCAAGAAATGCACATGAATTAAGAAGCTTCATGGGTTTAGCCGAGTACTATAGAAGTTTTGTGGAAATTTTTTCAAAAATCGCAAAACCCATAACTACCTTATAGCATAAAGGAATCAGGTATGAATGGAGTGATGAATGTTATAATGCATTTCCTAAGCTTAAAAGACTACTAACAAGTGCACCAATCCTACGAGTGCCAGATATGGATAAGGACTTCACAGTTTGCACAAATTCCTTGGGGTATGGTTTGGGTGCAATATTGATGCGTGAAGGTGGGGTAATAGCTTATGCGTCAAGGAAGTTACAACCACATGAAGAGAATTACCCCACCCATGACCTAGAGTTGGGAGTCGTGATGTTATCTTTAAATATTTGGAGACATTGCCTTGTTGGACGAAGCTTTGAGCTCAAATATGATCACCAAAGATTCATATATATATTCACTCAAAGAGGCCTAAATACCAGGAGAAGGAGATGCACTGAATTTATGAGTGAGTATGATTTCATGATTTTGTACATCAAAGGAAAGAGGAATGTGGTAGCCGATCCCTTAAGAAAAAAACCTAGGATTTTCTCCCTAATACCTTTAAAGGTTGATTTGAAGGAGAGAGTATTACGATATCTAGTCAGAGATAGGTGGTACCTAAAGGTCTCATTGGCACTCTAGAATTGGAAGCAGGTGGAACCTAATTTTGAAGGATATGAGCTGGAAGCTAATGGGCTATTATGATATCAAGGGAGGATGTATATTATCGAGGAGGGATATTTTAGACAAAATATACTTAAGGAGGCCCACATAGTAGTTTATTGTTTGCACCCAGGCGTAAAGGAGATGTATGCATACATGAATAAACTCTTCTTTTAGGAAGGAATGAAGTGCAACATGGTCAAATTCATTGCTAAGTGCCATGATTGTTAGGAGGTAAAAGTTGATCATCACCACGTGGCAGGACTATTAACAACGCATGACATTCCAATGTCAAAATGAGAGGTTATCTCCATGGACTTTGTGGTTGGATTGTCTCTTGCTTGTCATATGCATGATTCCATTATGGTCATCATTGGTAAATTGTCCAAAACTACTCACTTCATTCCAGTTAAGGAGACCTATGATGTTACAGATGTAACTCGTGCATTCATAAGTGAAGTAGTTCTAATCCATGGGTTTCCCAAGAAGATTATCTCAGATAGGGATTCTAGGTTTTGGACAAGTTTGCAATCGGTTTTAGGAACATAGTTGAACATAAGCACAACTTACCATCCAGATACATATGGACAAATAGAAAGAGTGAATCAGGTGATGGAGGACGTGCTTAGGATGTATGTTATGGATCAAAAACCCATTGGGAAAAGCACCTACCTTTGGTAGAATTCTCTAACAACAATACTTACCACAGCTCAATCAGAATGCCTCCTTATCAAGCATTATATGGAAGGCCATGTAGAACACCAGTGAGTTGGGAAAGGTTAGAGGATCGAGTGATTATAGGATCGAAGTTGCTTCAGGATATGGAAGAATAGGTGATTCATATTAGACAACGGTTAATGGAAGCTCAAGATAGAAAAAAGAGCTATGCCGATGCGCATAGGGTTGACCGAAATGATAAGGTTGGGGATAGATTCTTCATATGCATCATGCCTAGTAAAAGTACCATTTGGTTTTGGAAAGGGAGAAATTTGTCAACATGATTCATAGGAACCTTTGAAATTTTAGAGAAGGTTAGACCCGTCGCGTATCGTCTTGTGTTGCCACCCCATTTGCATAAAACTCATAATTTGTTTCATGTATCTGTTTTACGACATAATATAGCCGATGAGTCTCATAAATAAATTGTAAGGAACTGTAGGTTTCAGATGAGGAGACCATGAGGGTCGAACCATTATGTGTATTGTGCCATAGGGTTTGACAACTCAGTCAATGTTTGATGGACTATGTTAAGGTCTAGTGGGACATGTATGGCCAAGGTTTTTCTACCTGGGAGGACACAGAGACCATGCATCGTGATTTTCCTACACCATTTTGATGATAACTTTAGGAAGAAGTTTCCCGAAGCATGGGTGTATGTAATGCCCCATTTTGACCTTACTACATGAACTATAATTATATATTGTATTTTATTATTATTGTGAGAGTTCATCAATTTGATGACACTATGTACACATTGTTTTAATATTTTGCAGAGATTACATATATGTGTGTGATGTTAATGTTATGAATTATATTCATTTTTTGATTATATCTCCAGCATGCCAATTTACAAAATGATGTATACGTGGATACCAAGTTAAAATTTATATACTGAATGGGTAGATATGATACTAGGTGCATGGTACATATAAATGACTTGCATTATTGTTCATTAGTAATGAAATGTATATACATGTCAATGATTGCACAATATTCTCGATTGTGTTTATGGAGACCAACCTACAAGTTAAAAGGGCTAAGTGGTAGCTGGATCCTACGAGGTGGGAGTAGCTCGAGGACATGGATTCCAAAAGATAATTGGTATGAAAGAGATTCATTACTTGTTTAGTGTTATTTTTGTATTATTATCATGATGTATGGGTAGGTGTTGGGTTTTAAGAAACTCAACCGCCAAAATTGGTTATTCAATGACAAAACCAAAGTACAATAGTTGCAACATAGTCACTATGTCGATGTAGACATACTTCATTGTTCCATTAGGGGGGTGGAGGCATTACCCACTATTTATCCCCGAAAACCAGAGTCATGGGAGGGTTGTGATATGACATGCTCCCCAATGTGTGTGATGATGACTAGTTGGTGTCTACTGGGGAAGTTTGGTCAATGTAGTCGACACTTCCGCTTACAGGCTCTAACTGGATCCAGTCATGGTGTAATGCCCATATTTTGATTCGGCATATTTATTAGTTAGACACACCATACTTTACTTCTTATATATTTTGTCGAACTCAGCTCGACTGAGTAAACTATATTGGACCTCATTATATGATGTTACTCTGTCTTATGATTTCGCCATGATTATGATGTTACTATGTTATGCAGTTATGATGTCATGATTATCATATGATTTCCTTATTTTACGATTTCAGTATATGTTTATATGTTTTCCTTAATGAAATGTGAAATATATGATTCGGTACGTGGATACCATCTTCTTATATGAATTGCTGAAATGTTATATGTCATATGCATCTATGATGAGCTAAAAGGTTACATGAAATAAAATGATAACATGGATCAATTGGCGATCAATGGAAAATGCTTTCTATAAATTGTATTTTTGCAAAACACTAACCTACAGGACACAGGGGCTATGGGATAGCCAGTTACTTGATCTGATATTTATTGAAAAGGAAGAACATGTTCATACAGCAAACCTTAGCAGCCAAAATGAGGATACGATAACACAAACTGATAATCCCGATAGCAGCAAGTATGATTCGATAAGGGCGTAGGCCCAGTATGTTGAGAGGGATGGATGTGTTTCCCACCCTATGTTCCATGAGACCCGAGGTCGTGGGAGGGCCGTGCTGAGACACGCTCCCCATGTTGTTGTGATGACGATTGTCGGATGCCTGCTAGGGGAGGATAGGTCCGCTGTTCAGCCGACGCTATCGCTCTCAAGTTCTATGTGGTCAGATCGGTGAGTCCGACATCCACTGTTGTACTAGCAGAGGAAGGATAGGGAGGATGCTGGACGTAGGTTATGATGGGAGGATGTGTTAGTTAGTACTGTTGAGGGTTTAGTATTCCTTGATTCCGAGTTAGTGGAAGTAGGCACCCTTCCTGTACTTGATTGATTAAACTAATGTAAACATAAAAACAATGATGTTAAATCGTAAAGGGTTAACTGTTAAATAACCGAGGATGTTAAAGTAATTATACTATAGATTATGCTTGCTCTTCTGCATGGGGGTAGATACTATTGTTAGTTAGCAAGTATGCATAAGCGGAATGGGGTTTGTTTATAGTACATGTCCGACACGTGCATACACTGGCCATGCATGCACGCCTTGTACGTGTACAATATTACTGGTGTATAACATACTTGTCATGCTTAAATAGTAGTATAAATGTCATAGATAACTCAGTTAAGGATACATCAATAAACTTAGGTAATGAATGGTTAGGTTGTCAATGTGTAAATAAGTGAATTAGTAATTATATGAAAACATTGTAATAATAAACTAAGACAAGTATCGTCAGTTAACATTGTCATAGAAGAACTGTTGTGAATAGGGTAATGATAGTGTCTAATTAATTAGTAAAATTGTTTAAGCCCTCACAAGTGCTTTGTTTATAAGAACAAGGATGCTATGTCGATGATAGGGTACCCATGTGATAAACAAATAATTAAGAATACTATGATTGATTCACCTTTTATTATTGTCAAAGGGTGATTTAATTATTATTATTAATTAATAAATGATATTCCAACAACATTTATATCCCTATCGTAACAAATGAAATATAAGTAAGATTTAAAATATTGATTTATAAATTAGTATTGTGTGATTAATTCCATTTCAAAAGTTAGCCATAATAAGATAGTCATTTTTGGAATAAACGTGATGTGATGGAAAATGGATATTTAATTATTCAATGTTAATCTTGGAATTTAAACCTCAAGCTAAGTAGTCTCGACGGATAAGGTGGATCATTAAGACACATCATGTCCAAGTTGACGAGGGGCAACTAATTATATAATATTTTATTTATTTACATTAATAACATTAAAATATCAAGGATGGCGGATAGACTTGTATTTAATGAAACTGTCCCGAATGGATAACCTTGGGGTGATAATCCCCACCATAATAAATATTTACGACCGTCAATCCAAAACCAACTAATTTTTCCATGAGAGTAATTAATTATACATTTTTATAATGAGACGTGGATGAATGAACTAGGGAAAGGAGTAAAGGTTTGAGGGGCTCGAGAGGGGGAGTTTGGGGCGGTGGAGTAAGCCCAAGGTCTTCTCGAGGATGGACAGGTATATAGAGGGGGAGAAGGTTGAAGGTGGAGGAGGTTTTTTTTGATTGGGGGAAGAAAAGAAGTTTGGAGAATAGAAGTTGGGAGAACAGAAAGTTTGGCGAACAGAAAGATTTTGAGAACAGAAGGAAAGACTGCTCTCGGGATTATCAGATTGTGGGCTCGGGGGCTTGGAAATCCTTTGATTTCCAAGGGCCAGCAAGATTATAGCTGGTCGGTAGGGTGGACACTTCAGTTTGGCTGTCTAAGGGGTTATAAAACCTGCTACAACTTACGGTTAGCATCAGCATCAGGTAATTTCCGTTATTTACTATTATGCTTAAACTTACTGTAAACATGCATCACTTGCTATTTTACTGACTTACTGAGTTGTGAAACCTATGCTTATGCTGTTGAAAAGAAAATATTAGTATGTTAGTCTATTTTAAATTACGAATGCAAGGTGATAAAAGAAAACACGACAGTATACTAAATATTATTTAGGCACATAGTAATTCTTAGAAATTTACTTCCATAAACTGGTAAAGTTAAAACGTAGAGAATTAAACCATAAATTTTACACAGTGCTCTGCTGTAAAAACCAGAGCACTACAGATGGTATCAGAGCGCTAGCTCGAACACTTTGACCTTATTGGGCCTTTCACACCTTCACACCTAAAATACCTGAAATTTCATCGTGTTTCTGTCACTACTTTGGGTAAATTGAATAGTCTCTACAGCATCCCTATTACCTTTACTTAGCTTTACCTGCGAGAAATAAAACGAACACTTCGTTATAAAATTTAAATAAGTATTAACGAAAATAAGCAATCAATATATATATATATAGAAAGAAAGTGCTTGTACATATATAATGATGTGTATTTTCAAAAAAAACTTTAATTGATAAAATCCCCGATTTGTTTATAGTTGTCATATTCAATTTGCTACAGGTTAGAATTTAGCTTTGGGGATTTTGTCCTTTATGGTCCTACCTTTTCTGGGATCCTGTCGTTGTTTTTATCCCTGTACTTGTCCTTCGCTGTCAGATGTGGGTAGTGGAGACGGAACCTACTTTGTAAACCCGGGAGAAGCCCCTCCTTTTCTTTGTTCACCCATAGAAACATCAAGCACTGCACTCGGTGTAGTCTTCTTTCACAATATGCTGCCAACTGATCTTTAAGCTCGGATATAAACATTTTCTAATACACTTTGATATGCATCTCCGCCACGCTTCTCTGTTGCTAACTCCATAGAGTGCACAGTTTTGTTTATTGTTGCCATGATTATCTGTGTCGGAAACATACACATCCTAAACATTTAGTCAACCTTGAATTAAGTTTGCCGTCAGTTTTGGGGCACAATCTCCCAATATCATTAATCTATGAACTAATAGAATATCAAATAAATTGTAAATTAAACGAGAGCCATGAAATGACAATGGCCCTGTTAGGATATCGTAGACAATGAAGCTTTAAATGTGGACAGAAAAACCTAGCATGTGTTCAGAGAGAAAACTGAGTCGCAGAGATCCGGGAACATTGAGTTTATTTCCCAAAGCAAGAATTGTATGTGAAAAAAAAAAAAAAAAAATCTTCAAATTTGGTACAGCAGAGACTAATTTTGATACCGTTATGGCAGAATTCTGTTCAAGGTAGCTATATAAAAAGAATACAATTGTAATTTACATGGACTGTTAATCCAGAATTTTATTGACATTAGTGACTTAAACATATGCGGACTTAAAAAGAAATAGAACAAAACAATTAGAATATCATGGAGTTTATTATTTTATGTTAGACTTTGTGAATCAGTTGCTAGTATTTCCAAAAGAAACGAAGTTCCAGATATCAGAAATGTAGACAGACTGTAGACAAAAACATGCAAAAAAAAAACATTGTAGCAACATAGAAAACAGAGAAAATTGCAACAAACTGGAAGAAAAATTGAGCACGACTTTCCATACCTGGTTTCTTTCAAAATTTATAAACAAGGTGAAACAAAGCAACTGTCCATTGTCCATTTTTTTTGCTGAATGCGGATGCTTGGCATGAAGTTTTCCCACAATGCCTTTAGTATCATTCTTTGCACTGACTGCACTAGGTTTCATTGACTGAAGAAGCCCTGAAAGATCCGGCGATTAAATAACTGACAGAAATATGCACATAGAACGCACCAAACATAGAACGCGGCGGCAAGAGAGATCACTTGCAGAGCAGTACACTAAACGTAACACTGAGTAAGCCTGGTCGGCGGCATTGAACAAGAAAACATGGCATCTGACCCCGATTTTACATCCCTCCGCCCTTCACCCGGTCTCGAGTTCGAGCCTTTCAAGCTCCGTGGAGCAAAGCGCTGAATCAACCTCTCCTGCGCTGTCAGCCCTACGAAAGAGACTGGCCAATGGCGGTCCAACTCTATCGGATTTCCTCACACAGAACCTCGGGGAGGAAGCCCACGGCACCAGTCATTGGATTTCACGCCCACCATCACGCATCAATGCCAGCAGATCTATTTATAGATCCAGATCCGGGTATACTCAGTCGTGGATTGATCTCAGCCGGTTAGAAGGGCGAGCTTCTCACTCATCAAGATTGATCTCTCGTGTGTCAAACTCAAGCATGTAATTGCAAGCAATCAAGGAAGCGCCCTCACGAGAAACCGCAATGAGCCACCGGGAAGCGCCCTCCAGGAGGGAGCCCACGACTTGCAGCCACCCACCAAAATCTCGAGCCCAGCCCTAGCGCTCGACAGCTGAGAGCTTACAAAGCGAACCAGCGGCTGAGCCCAAACGGCCCACGCATCACCCAAACGTTAAGCACAGGAGCTCTCTCTTTCATTTGTGCCGAGAACGCCCAAGCCAACGCCCAAGTGCCCAGAACGCACATGAGGGTGGTCTTCATTGTTCTTCATCAAAGCAATGGAAGAGGAAATCCTGCAAGAAATTGAAGCCGTCAAGGCAGTCTATGGTTCAGATTGCAGCGTCTTACAGGAAATTCCCCCTCATTTGAAAGTAAACCTAAATCCTCGAACTGCAGAAGATCTGTCACAACAGGTAAGTCGTTCAATTTCCATTTGCTTTGAGGATTATTGAAGTGAATATTGTCCGTTGCCCTAATTTTGAAATGGATTAGAATGGTAGAGAAACATGGTTTTATTGTATGACCGCTCCGATGTTGAGAGTTGTAGAAAACACACCTGGCAATAGGCTTATCTTCCCACATAACATGGACTTCTGTAGGCTTATCTGCCAGGGTATCGATTCTGCCAGAATTACCCGAGAGACTTGCACCTGGCCTCATCCTTTAAATAAATGTGCCATTCGAGTGGGCAGGCCACAACGAGAGTGAAACACTGTTGGGCAGCTTAATACTACGTCAACCTCACCAATGAACCAAGGCCCTACTGATAAACACAGTCTGATTTATGCTGCCCTGAGCTCTGTATGGCTGGACGGTTAAATGAAGATGAAATAACATAAAACGGGGAACACAGTTGGGAACCCCAGTCGCACCCTCTCCTTCAGGCACATATCTCGCCGACATACACCAAACCTTGTATCCCCGGCCATGGAGTCGCGCTCGCTGATGGTTGCAGAGCGGAACAGCTATGGAAAAGAGGGGCAGAAATGGCCGCGTCTTGGGGATTGACCCTATTTAGGGTTTCCTCACCTTCACATGGCGGTGGGTTGCTTGGAGAGGCCGCGTGTCCTTCATGCGGACTCGCTCTTTGCATGGCGGTGAGAGGCCGCGTGGCTTTCAAACCTTTAGACATAGGAAGGTGTAGGGCTAGTTTAAATTTAGTGTTATATATAGAATATATGTTGTACGAAAATTTAATTTATTCATATTTTGTTAAAAATATACGTAAAATAAAAATTAATCTTACTTTCCTGTCATAAAATACGCTATATTAAAAATTAAATTATTTATTATATATTCTCCTAGAATATATGTTTTATATATGTTTATTCATATTTTGTTAAAATATACGTAAAATAAAAATTAATTTTACTTTCCTGTCATAAAATACGCTATATTAAAAATTAAATTATTTTATATATTCTCCTAGAATATATGTTTTGTAAAATTTAAATATTTTTCATATTTTGATCAGAATATATGTATTATAAAGATTAATTTTACTTTCTGTTATAATAGATGTTGTATTAAAATTTAAAATTTATTGTTATATACTCTCATAGAATATATGTCTTGTAAAATTTTTTTTAACTTATTCAGACCTTGTTAGAAAATATGTATTATAAGAATTAATTTTCTTTTATAACATATGTCGTTAAAAATATGTTTTATAGAAATTTTAAATTTTTTTTTTATTATTTAAACTTAACTGCGATTGGTTAAGGTTTAAACAATTAATGTTAATTAAGTCGTTTAGATTAAAGGGTAACGTTTAAAGTTAACTAAGAATAGAGATATAAAAAAAAAAATTTTGCCGAGATTTCAACTCCTAGTCGAAGGGATGAAAGAGACCCGAAATCTCAAAAACAAGACACCATTAAGACCAGCACGACGAGCTGAACACCATGACAAGATTGTTTAAATAAAAATGACTATAGATTTTACTGCGCTAATCTTGACAATTTGTTATCTCATGATGCAAGTTATTAAATACCTACATTTTAGTTCCGCGTATATTTGATTGAACAACTAAGGATATGACTTTGTTTTAATAACTCAGGGACTATCATGGTGACAACACGCAGAGGTCGAGGTCGGGGTCAAGGTCGACCACCGTCACCGCCACCTCCGCCACCGTCGTCGCCGCCAACACCGCCACAAACAACCTCCACACCAGAAATGCAGATCATAATGAGGTCATTGGAGGCTATTATGACCACGATGAACAGGCAGTCGGAAAGGGCCGCCGAGGTGGAAACCACTCAAGTGAGTCGAGAGAACTCTGAAAGGGCACATGGCCCAAGAGTGGAACCGCTTCAGGACATATCGAGGGAGTTGCAAAAGATAAAGGTTCCAGAGTTTTCTGGAGGACGACCCGGTAAGCATGCCGAAGCATGGCTGGAAGGCATGAAGAGATGCTTCGCATTGAATGAGTACACATCTAGTTCCAAGGCTAGGATGGTCGTCTTTCAGCTTAAAGGTGATGCTTTGAATTGGTGGTCAGACCTCGAGAAGCAGTTGCACCTTACTCCTCTTACAACTTCTTGGGAACTGTTCGAGGAGAGGTTCCACATGAAGTATTTGCCAAATTATTACAAGGAAGAACAGGCAGGTGCACTCCATGCCTTAGTACAGGGAGACAAGACAGTGGAGGAGTATGAATCTCGATTTATGGAACTGGTAAAATATGTTCCTTACCTAGATGCAGATGATTGTCAGGTTGAGCGTTTTGTGTATGGACTTAACTACAAGATTAGAGCTGCTGTGCGGATGTGGAAGCCAACTTCAGTTGCCATGGCAGTTGAGTATGCTCGTTATGCAGCTGATATGTCAGATGGAAAAGGGGGCAGTAAGTTGACAGGAACCAATCAGTATGTTTCAGGGAAGGCATCACGTCCTTACTTCAGGGGAGGACAATCTAGACCTCCTCCTTATGGTAACCGATTCACACCGAGGGGTAATACTTCAGTTAACTCAATCTCGCAGGCATCGTCCGCAACCCACCAAAGCCAGGGACGTACACAGGGAAGTTCCTATAGAGGAGCAAGGGGTTTTAGAGGAACCAGGGGAAGGAACTCATCTCAGAGGATTCCTTTGAGCAACAGGAAAGCCCCTCCCAATCTCTCTTGTTGGGGATGCGGAGGTCCTCATTTCCAGCGAGACTGTCCCAAGGGTCAGTCAAGCAGTAGGCACAGGGAAGGAAAGGCACCCATGGATAGTTCGGGTAACAGTCATCGGATTCATGCCGCGGTGCATAACCACCAGGCAGAACATCAGTCTACCGTAGTAGAATCCACTGGTAATGTAAACAATGTCAAACTTAAAATTTTGTTTGATCCAGGAGCAACTGATAGTTTTATTTCACCATTTGCATTAGATAAATGTGGGTTGGCAGCCTACGAGCACGATGATTTCAAACTGGTTGAAATGGCTTCAGGAACTAAGCAACCAGTAGGTCTTAAAGTGAGAGGTTGTGGGGTCGACTTAGGAGTTTGCACCACTAAGTTGGATGCTTATGTCACCAATTTGGGGACTTATGACCTCATTATTGGCATGGATTGGTTAGAAGACCATAGAGCTTTCATAGACTGCTATGCAAAGAAGGTGTTGTGCCTCGATGACGAGGGAAGGAAAATTCAAATCCAAGGCTTGAAGAGGAAGGTATCCCTCCGTTTCATCTCTATGGTGAAATCTAAGCGGTGCCTAAGACAAGGATGCCAGTTGTTCGTAGTGGAGGCCGTGAGCGATAGTAAAGGACCTTCCTTGAATTCTTACCCAGTGCTTTCTGAGTTCAAGGATGTCTTTCCGAAGGAATTACCAGGACTACCTCCAGAAAGAGAGCTCGATTTCACAATCGAACTAAAACCTGGTGCAGAACCTATCTCAAAAACTCCTTATAGAATGACAACTCCAAAGCTCCGTGAGTTACAGATCCAGTTAAAAGAATTGCTAGATTTGGGACTGATTAGACCTAGTATCTCACCGTGGGGAGCACCAGTGATCTTCGTTAAGAAGAAGGATGGATCTCTGCGACTGTGCATAGATTACAGAGATTTGAACAAGGCCACCGTGAAGAACAGGTATCCCATACCAAGAATTGATGACCTCTTTGATCAAATGAAAGGTGCGTCAGTCTTCTCAAAGATTGATTTGCGATTAGGATATCACCAGTTGAGGATCAAGGAAGGTGACATTCCTAAGACTGCCTTTCGAACTCGATTTGGGCATTATGAGTTTGTAGTGGTACCATTTGGTTTGACCAATGCTCCAGCTGTATTCATGAGCCTCATGAATGGGGTCTTCCGAAAATACTTGGACCGCTTTGTTCAGGTCTTCTTAGATGATATTCTTATCTATTCTAAGAATGAGAAGGAGCACGAGGAACACTTGCGGTTAGTCTTGACATGCTTAAGGGAACATAAACTTTATGGTAAATTGTCAAAGTGTTCCTTCTTCCAAAAAGAGATTCACTACTTGGGGCACATCATCTCAGGTGAAGGGATCTCTGTAGACCCAGAAAAGGTAAAGGCCATTGAAGATTGGCCAATTCCAAGGAATGCTCATGAGGTGCGCAGCTTCATGGGGTTAGCAGGCTATTACCGGAGGTTTGTGGAAGGATTTTCTAAAATTGCAAAACCTATTACCACCTTGCAACGCAAGGGAGTCCGGTATGAATGGACCGATGAATGCGATGCCGCTTTTACAGAGTTAAAAAGATTGTTGACAAGTGCACCGATCTTGCGGGTACCAGACATGGATAAAGATTTCATGGTATGCACCGACGCCTCGAAGCAAGGATTAGGAGCGGTGTTGATGCAGGAAGGTGGGGTAATAGCTTATGCATCTCGAAAGTTGAAACCTCATGAGGAGCAGTATGCCACGCATGATCTAGAATTGGTAGCAGTAATGTTGGCACTAAAATTATGGAGGCACTACCTAGTTGGTAGAAGCTTCACCCTTAAAACAGACCATCAGAGCTTGCAGTACATCTTTACCCAAAGGGATTTGAATGCTAGGCAAAGGAGATGGAGTGAGTTCATGAGTGAGTATGACTTTGGTATCTCTTACATCAAAGGAAAGGAGAATGTGGTGGCAGACGCTCTAAGCCGAAGGCCGAGACTTTTCTCCTTAATTCCCTTGAATGTTGACTTGAGGGAAAGGGTACTAGGACAACTATTGGGTGATAGTTGGTATCTAAAAGTAACCTCAGCTATTCAGAATGGAAAGAAACAGGAATTGAAGTATGATGGGTACCATCTTGAGGAAGATGGATTGTTGCGGTATCAGGGAAGGATGTATGTTCCTAAGGAAGGTGATATCAGGGAAACCATCCTTAGAGAGGCCCATAGATCGCATTACTGTGCGCACCCAGGGGTGAAGAAGATGTATGCTGACATGAAGCAACTCTTCTTTTGGCCAGGTATGAAGATGGATGTGGTGGATTTTGTTTCGAAGTGCCTTGAGTGTCAACAAGTGAAGGCAGATCATCGTCACCCGGCCGGTCTCCTACAACCGCATGATATTCCTATGACTAAATGGGAAGTCATTTCCATGGACTTCGTTGTAGGATTACCACTCACATCTCTGAGACATAATGCTATTTTGGTGGTAGTTGACAAACTGACCAAAAGTGCTCACTTCATTCCAGTCAGAGACACCTATGATGTGACAGATGTGGCAAGGGTATTCATAAATGAGATTGTACGTCTTCATGGAGTTCCTAAAAAGATAATCTCTGACAGAGACCCTAAGTTCACCTCCAGATTTTGGACAAGCATGCAGTCAGCATTAGGGACACAGTTGAACTTAAGCTCAGCTTATCACCCCGAGACAGATGGACAGACTGAGAGGGTGAATCAAGTGATGGAGGACATGCTTAGGATGTATGTTATGGATCAGCAGACACAGTGGGAGAAATATCTTCCTTTAGTGGAGTTTGCATACAACAATAGTCATCACAGCTCCATTGGTATGCCGCCATATCAGGCATTGTATGGGAGGCCGTGCAGGACACCACTCAGTTGGGACAGGTTAGAGGATCGAGTTTTAATTGGGCCTGAATTGATTCAGGAAATGGAGGAGCAAGTGATACAGATTAGGCAGCGGCTGAAGGAAGCACAGGATAGGCAAAAGAGTTACGCTGATGCACATAGATCAGATAGAACTTATGGAGTAAGGGATCGTGTATTTATTCGCATCAGACCAAATAAAAGTACCATTCGGTTTGGGAAGGGTACCAAGTTGTCACCTCGCTTTATAGGTCCATTTGAGATTCTGGAGAAAATCGGACCAGTTGCTTATCGTCTCGCGCTGCCACCCCACTTGCATAAAACTCATAATGTATTTCATGTTTCTGTATTACGACATTACATAGCTGATGAGACTCACAAAATTCATTGGAAGGAATTGCAGGTCTCGGACGAGGGAACCTTCAGGGTCGAACCATTACGTATACTTGATCGTAGGGTTCGACAGCTCCGTAGTCGCCATGTGGACCAAGTTAAGGTCCAATGGGACAAGTATAGCCCAGGGTCTGCTACCTGGGAGGATGCAGAGACCATGCGTCGAGATTTTCCCTCACTATTTTGACCATAACTTCGGGACGAAGTTTCCCGAAGGGTGGGTGTATGTAATGCCCATATTTTGATTTGGCATATTTATTAGTTAGACACACCATACTTTACTTCTTATATATTTTGTCGAACTCAGCTCGACTGAGTAAACTATATTGGACCTCATTATATGATGTTACTCTGTCTTATGATTTCGCCATGATTATGATGTTACTATGTTATGCAGTTATGATGTCATGATTATCATATGATTTCCTTATTTTACGATTTCAGTATATGTTTATATGTTTTCCTTAATGAAATGTGAAATATATGATTCGGTACGTGGATACCATCTTCTTATATGAATTGCTGAAATGTTATATGTCATATGCATCTATGATGAGCTAAAAGGTTACATGAAATAAAATGATAACATGGATCAATTGGCGATCAATGGAAAATGCTTTCTATAAATTGTATTTTTGCAAAACACTAACCTACAGGACACAGGGGCTATGGGATAGCCAGTTACTTGATCTGATATTTATTGAAAAGGAAGAACATGTTCATACAGCAAACCTTAGCAGCCAAAATGAGGATACGATAACACAAACTGATAATCCCGATAGCAGCAAGTATGAGTCGATAAGGGCGTAGGCCCAGTATGTTGAGAGGGATGGATGTGTTTCCCACCCTATGTTCCATGAGACCCGAGGTCGTGGGAGGGCCGTGCTGAGACACGCTCCCCATGTTGTTGTGATGACGATTGTCGGATGCCTGCTAGGGGAGGATAGGTCCGCTGTTCAGCCGACGCTATCGCTCTCAAGTTCTATGTGGTCAGATCGGTGAGTCCGACATCCACTGTTGTACTAGCAGAGGAAGGATAGGGAGGATGCTGGACGTAGGTTATGATGGGAGGATGTGTTAGTTAGTACTGTTGAGGGTTTAGTATTCCTTGATTCCGAGTTAGTGGAAGTAGGCACCCTTCCTGTACTTGATTGATTAAACTAATGTAAACATAAAAACAATGATGTTAAATCGTAAAGGGTTAACTGTTAAATAACCGAGGATGTTAAAGTAATTATACTATAGATTATGCTTGCTCTTCTGCATGGGGGTAGATACTATTGTTAGTTAGCAAGTATGCATAAGCGGAATGGGGTTTGTTTATAGTACATGTCCGACACGTGCATACACTGGCCATGCATGCACGCCTTGTACGTGTACAATATTACTGGTGTATAACATACTTGTCATGCTTAAATAGTAGTATAAATGTCATAGATAACTCAGTTAAGGATACATCAATAAACTTAGGTAATGAATGGTTAGGTTGTCAATGTGTAAATAAGTGAATTAGTAATTATATGAAAACATTGTAATAATAAACTAAGACAAGTATCGTCAGTTAACATTGTCATAGAAGAACTGTTGTGAATAGGGTAATGATAGTGTCTAATTAATTAGTAAAATTGTTTAAGCCCTCACAAGTGCTTTGTTTATAAGAACAAGGATGCTATGTCGATGATAGGGTACCCATGTGATAAACAAATAATTAAGAATACTATGATTGATTCACCTTTTATTATTGTCAAAGGGTGATTTAATTATTATTATTAATTAATAAATGATATTCCAACAACATTTATATCCCTATCGTAACAAATGAAATATAAGTAAGATTTAAAATATTGATTTATAAATTAGTATTGATGGAAAATGGATATTTAATTATTCAATGTTAATCTTGGAATTTAAACCTCAAGCTAAGTAGTCTCGACGGATAAGGTGGATCATTAAGACACATCATGTCCAAGTTGACGAGGGGCAACTAATTATATAATATTTTATTTATTTACATTAATAACATTAAAATATCAAGGATGGCGGATAGACTTGTATTTAATGAAACTGTCCCGAATGGATAACCTTGGGGTGATAATCCCCACCGTAATAAATATTTACGACCGTCAATCCAAAACCAACTAATTTTTCCATGAGAGTAATTAATTATACATTTTTATAATGAGACGTGGATGAATGAACTAGGGAAAGGAGTAAAGGTTTGAGGGGCTCGAGAGGGGGAGTTTGGGGCGGTGGAGTAAGCCCAAGGTCTTCTCGAGGATGGACAGGTATATAGAGGGGGAGAAGGTTGAAGGTGGAGGAGGTTTTTTTTGATTGGGGGAAGAAAAGAAGTTTGGAGAATAGAAGTTGGGAGAACAGAAAGTTTGGCGAATAGAAAGATTTTGAGAACAGAAGGAAATACTGCTCTCGGGATTATCAGATTGTGGGCTCGGGGGCTTGGAAATCCTTTGATTTCCAAGGGCCAGCAAGATTATAGCTGGTCGGTAGGGTGGACACTTCAGTTTGGCTGTCTAAGGGGTTATAAAACCTGCTACAACTTACGGTTAGCATCAGCATCAGGTAATTTCCGTTATTTACTATTATGCTTAAACTTACTGTAAACATGCATCACTTGCTATTTTACTGACTTACTGAGTTGTGAAACCTATGCTTATGCTGTTGAAAAGAAAATATTAGTATGTTAGTCTATTTTAAATTACGAATGCAAGGTGATAAAAGAAAACACGACAGTATACTAAATATTATTTAGGCACATAGTAATTCTTAGAAATTTACTTCCATAAACTGGTAAAGTTAAAACGTAGAGAATTAAACCATAAATTTTACACAGTGCTCTGCTGTAAAAACCAGAGCACTACACATGGCATGACACTTCATTGTATTCCAGTAGAGGAAGGATAGGATGTGGGAGTTAGTTGTGAATTAGATAGATTATGTAAGTAGATAGGTGTATCATGAAGTTAGGAAGGAAACTTGATTAACTGTAAATGTTGAGAACCCTTGTTGAAACATGCTGTGTAACTAAGTAGCTTGTAATTGTTTCATGAATTAATAAGATTTATTTAGTAAATTAATCAAACATTGTGATCCATGTTTAAGTATGTGTCAACAAACAATAACTTGTGTGATTATGAATGTTGTGTGGTTAAGTATTATTAGTGTACCTACATGATCTATGTAAGCGTTAGGTATGCTTACATAACTCATCTACCTATGTTGTATGGATTATTATTATACTATCAAACTTGGCCTCAATGCATTGTGGTTATGAATGATCGCATTGTAGATATTATTACCTACTTATATGTGAAATAAAACTATTATATCAAGAATAAATGAATGGTTAGTTATGTTGGTAGATGGTTTGGATGAGTCTGCAATGCAACATCGCAGATGTTGCGCAAGGACGAAGGTACCACTAAAGAAGGAAAGCGGCATGCAAGTCGATTAGTTTATGTAGTTTTGGGTCATTTGGACCACATTATGTGTGTCTTGGGTCATTTGGACCACATTATGTGGGTTTTTGGGTCATCGTTTTGTAAAGTTTGTTAAGAAGTAGTTAGGCGGTTGCCTAAGTGGATTGCAAATGTAAAGGCGCAAGCCTATAAATAGACATAGCATTGTAAGTGTTGAGATACCAATAGGAAATCGATGATTTGATCAATCGAAGAGAAAGTTGACCACGGATGATTTTTCTTTTTATTGTCTGTTGATCCAGGTATGTGACAGAAGGATTATCTTGTTGTATCTGTGTTTTGATGTGATGATGAATATGATATGACAGAGTTTGAGTAGAATCATTGTGTCTTTCCTATTTCCTTGTGATGAATATAGTATGCGATATGAATGATACGATGTTTTCTTGTTGCAATTAATGTTTTACTGTTATATCTATTACGCATTAGTGATTCTGCCAATGATGAGAACTGTTGAAATATGTTGCAATTATATTTAATGCCTAAGTTGAATGGTTAGATCTGTTATGCAATGTTGCGATAAGTTGATGAGTTGATGCACAAAGTCCTCCTTCATTTGGCGGAAATGTGGTTCCGTCAGATCTCCCTTGAACATCTCGGGTGAGACTTCATCTGCTCCATAGGTGTTGTCGGATGGGGTGAAACTTGTCCGGGTCAGTGCTCAGGGAGATCATGGTGGTTTGGGTGTCGACAGTGCGAGGAACCCCTGTCGACTAGGTTTATGTCAATAAGTTAATTATGGCTAGCGTTAATTATTAATTATGATCAGTAAAGGTCAATCAATGCTAATGATGTGAGTTAAGGGTCCACATGTTGAATAATAACTTGGTCAATAAATGTTAATGATGATTAACAATGTTTATTAGTATTAACAAGGTGACGATTAACTTGATTAATACATGTTAATTCAGTCTTAGTTATAACTAAGGTATGATTATGGAATGTGGCACTAGATAATTAAATAACAATTAGTGCTTGTGAGAACATTAGTTTAGTAATAAATAATTATTAAGTAAAAATTAATTGAAATTAAATGTTCAATGTTAAAACTGATTTAAATGAAAATATAAAAATTATCATGTAACCATTATTGTTAAAAATGTAATAATGTGGTCGATTATTTGAAAGTACTATAATGTTGTGTTCAAATTTAGTATTTAATATATATTTAATAAATGTTTGTGTCATATTTAATATTGTTCCAAGGTAGTGGAACCTCATTATTAAATATGGTTTACTTTTACATATGGTCTTATCACCAAGAAATCGAATGAATAATACTTATTAGTTAATTAGTAAACAAATAATTAATTAATAATTGGTATTAACATGAGCATTATTAAATGTGATCCTATCTCAAGGAAGGGGAAGGGAACAAGGCATTGACATTGTAGTTGAGAATTGAATGGCATGATAAGGGTAGTAAATGTGGAGGGAAGAGTCGATAGGATGGAGGATAAGGGGGAGAATGGAATTCATAGAGAGGGATAATTTGGGTAAAAGTTTAGAGAAACATAGCAAAGGAGTCTTGTTTTCTGTTCAGGGGGGAGTATTTGTATTGGTTGGACTCAATGTACTCATGTTTTGGGCTCGAGGGTCCGAGAACTTAGTTCTCGTAGCTAGGAATTTGGCGATACTTTCCTAGTTGGTAGGGTGGTGGATTGATCTACGATGGTTGATTTTTCTAGTAGGAAAGAGGTTGTAGTTGCATTATCAAGGAGGATCTTGAAGGGACAAAATTGCTAATATATAGTTATTTTCCATACAGGTATAAATTTCCACTTAGTTGTGTAATTTTCTACCTATTTTAGTTGATAGTTAATTAAATGATTGGAATATGTATATGATGCATATGATTTTGTATATGGTAGAAAGGGTAATATAGAACATCTATTTACACCTGCAAATTTTTACAAACCAATAAATTATTTTACTTACACATTGAACAAAGGTAAACAAAATGGACCTAGAACTTAGTTGTACTTATTTTTATTTATTGAATGACACAGAGAGGTCTCCTAAACCTATCACTCCAATTTAAATTAAGCTCACCATTAAATTTTAAAAATAAGAATGTCCACATTCAATATGACTTATGTGGTGCGTTTTAGTTTTTCTATAGCACCGGCGCATCCTAATGGTTTATATGCACCGATAACTATCAAATCTTATGAACCGATATTTTTTTTTGTGTTTACGCATCCTGGTGTGTTTTAGTTGTTTAAATGCACCGGGTTATTTTGATAGTTTGTAAGCACTAGTGCATTTTACAATGGAATGCACCATTGCAGTCTTATAAATGGACAACAATGGTAAAGTTTAAAAATATTAAAAATTGTCCAGTGCATACGATGTAACATATCACATTGGTGCATTTATTTTGTGTGCAAGCATTGATTCATAAAACCTAAACGCAAGCACAAATCTGAAATTGAAATTTGGTTCTCTCTAGTGATATTTTTGTTTGATTATTACGGTGCATATTTTTACAATGTACAATACCTCTGCATTTTATTTCTACATGCACTGGTGCACACAATTTAAACAACACGCACTAGTTAAAGAAGATCTGCTAAAACATGCGGCCACTAGGTTTGTTTACTTATAAAATATATCTGGAATAGCCTTCATTAAAACTTGTGCTACCATTGGTGGAGGTTGTAGCGAAGGTTTTTTGGATAATTTTTTCCAACTTCTAACACTAAAATCCTCCACTATGACCTCTTCTAGAGGATATTTTCCTTGGAGAGACTATGCGCATATTTTTTTTGGATACTTGGCCGTAGGCTTGTTCATATTGGCAATGTTCTAAGCATTGCATTCAAAATGTATTTTTGCACTAGTAAACAAATTTTCAAATTTTACAAACTCATTATTTTTTCTAGGACAATGTTTAATATCAAAACGTCATATATCAAATAATTGTGTAATAATTACTAATTTCATGCTTTCTACATTCCTATCACCTTGCAAAATGTATGTAAAACATTTCAGTACAAACTTTCAATTTACCAATTTATCCCTACTATCCTGTTTGGAAATTATACTTATAACTGACATACCATCTATACAATGTATCATCTATACAATATATTCACACATAATCTAATAACTTTCCATATTGTTGTAATCACTCTGAAAATCACAATTTCTAAAGTTAGAACTTTTTACAAGCATATAAATAAAAATTTAAAATCTGTCGGGTTTTCCTTCATTGTTTTCTGTTGAAATGTATACTTAACATATAAAGTATTCCATGTTCTAGATGCAATGTATTAGTAATCATTTTATCATGATCAAACCTTTTCGCAAAATTAGGTTATCTATTTCAAAATGAATATTATCATATGTGAGTTATCCAAGGCATCTTACCAACTATGCTATTAACTTCATTGTCTAATAGGTATTTCTCTTTCTTTATCCTTTGACATAAGGCTGTATGTTTTTCCTATCCTCTTGTAATAACAGGAAAACAAGTATATCATTCATTATCCTAAATTTGCATTCAGGTTAACAATATCCATTCATCATAACATATTACAAGCTTATACTTACATAACCACATAGGCGTGAATCACTTTACAACAATCATTCTAGAATTAATAAACTCATCTTCCTTAAATATACATTGACATCATATATGTAATTGGATTGGACCTCCAATAGGTAAAACTCAATCCATGTTATACAATGAGTTAGTCTTCCAAAGGGTCATCCTCTATCTATTAGAGAGAGACCACTCTCTTCATCCATATATCTCTTTTTTTAATTATACACATATACACACACACACACAAACACACACACACACACAAACAGACACACACTTGAGAATAAAATGATAGCAATGGAGGTTTGAATCTCTTTTGAGAGACCATTCCCTTTGATCTAGAATTCATCAACAAAATATTACATTACAGAATGTAGCAACATAAATTACTAATAGATTGCATTACAAGTAGGGAGCATTGGGTTTGGATTTACTCAAAGAGACTGGCCTTCCATCTCATAGTGTCAGGCATTTTTTGGTCTTCTATCCATTGCAAAGAATGAATAATGCATATTTCAACTCACAATCCTTTGGGAATCCCTTATCCAACCTCCTTGATTTAAAGTATAACAATGAAATCCATTAACTCCCAAGATCTCTCTCTCTCTCTCTCTCTCTCTTGAACAAAATGTAAAAGTATTGAGCAAGAAAAGCATGGAGCCACTCTTCTTCACCAAGCAAAAATACTATAATATTAACCATAGAATCTAAAAATGAGGTCAACCCTCACTATGGAGAGACAACCCTTCCTTCTCCTCACACCTATTCCAAGGTGGAAATGGTATGATAACAACAATGGATAAACAATATTCATAATAGAGACAAGAATTGTAATAAAAAAGCATATCCAACACATAGAACCTGGCACTTTTGTAAAGAGACTGCAATGTATAAAATCATCATAGGTCCCATATAGAGTTATCACCAATATTTTTCTTCTATTAATCAATGGAATGTACTAAATGTGGTGGTCTGTAGCCACTCAAATCTTCTCTTCTAACTACTTCCAACTACACCCTAGAGACTGCTCCACGATATTAATCAATGGAGACTTATCCACCCCCATATCTACTCCCATGAGGTAGTTGAACTTCCATCTAAATGTAGAAAACCCTAATTGAAATCTTTCTTCTACTCAAGGGGAAAAACCTAACCACTTACAATAATTTAATTGAACATTTTCTTCACCATTTGTTATAAATTTAACTAGGAAAGTTATTCACTTTTAATATACATATCTTTAATGTGCACTCACACACACACACACACACATATGGTGACTAGGTCATTTCTTAAAAAAGAAAAATTAGTTTCCACTAAAATCTTAATGAACCACTAGGAATCGAGTGGTTATTAACAATGCTTTTATTAATTAATTATCAAAACTATGAAAAATCATAAACACACTTATTGACTTTGTTTAACACCTATATCTTTTTAGCAATCACGTGATCAATAGTAGCTCACTTTCCTTCCAGTTCCTAACGCACCATGATGACAATCTACCATCATTAGTTAGGTTCCTACGGTTTCCTATCCCTCAACCTCTCCCCCTAGTGGATTCCATTCTGCATGTCATTTCATTGCAGTTGTTGGCTTATAACCCTCATTCTTTAACTTTCTTGTGTCGACCCGGGTTCTGCGCAGTTGTGGTCCAGCAAAAACCCTTCTTCACCGACCCTTTTGACAACATCCTGTGAACAAGCTAAGGTCTCACCTGAGGTGAAGTTCATGGCAGATTACAAAGTCAGGTTTCTATAATCAGGTGATGTGTGGTTAACAGACAGGGGAATTGCGCGAAGTTTCACCTACATCACGACTATCACTTATACTACAGCGCACACTGGGAATACGCACTTCGAATCGGCCACTTAACTAATAGGACATTGCAACTCCAGGCTGCACTACTCCCCAACAGTCACTTCCAGTGCTGTGCTTTCAAGGAGTCACACTTAACACAGACTTCATTGACTTAATGTTTACCCAAATAACTCATGCATTCGTTGTGTTCAAAATTACTTGCACATTCAACATTCAAGCATATATGTTCGGCACTTAACATATTATTCGCATCACTCATTCATATGTTGAATGCATTTAAAAGCAAAGATACATATAACCATAAGCATGAACTTAACCATAAGAAAAGCAAACACACAGATTCAAGCACATAACACGATATTTATGTTGTTCACCCCCCCGATGGGAGCTACATCCACGGGAACTGTTGATTATATTAATGGGAAGGGTTTAACAGTTCCATTCTGCACACTCGGCTGTAGACTCTCTTCTCTCTACAGTAGGTCTCTGTGCACGCAGTTGCAGAGCCTCTTTAAAATTTTAGTCTCCAACAAAGATCAACAAAACAACTTAGAGATTAATGAAAAATAAACCCTTCCCTTACAAAATTTCCCCCTTTTATAGATCATGCCCTTAGGTCACGTCTTTACAATGCATATGGGACAAAATCCCTAGAGTTACCAAAACTGGTGTGGTTACCCCGCCAACATGGCTTCTCGTAGTCGACAGCTGCTCCACTTTCCTCCAGTCGTCTTGTTGGGCCACTCATGGCTTTGACGCCCTTTTGACAGTTGCAGCTTTCATGAAACGATTATAACTGCATAGTGGTGTGTCACTTTCCTCCCCTATGGCCTTTCTATTGCTATTGACCCATTAGTTTGCCTCTAATGGTTTTCCGCCATTCTAACTGCTAGTCGCTTTCATCTGCTTCCATGCTACTCCTTACCCAACTCCTAGGAATCATGGTGTTAACACCCAAAATGACCCCCTAGGTTGTGGGAGAAGGCAGACTGACCCAGCTTAGTCTGAGAGGGCTCTCTCTATAGATATATGACAGACTGGAATAATCAAAGGTGTCAACAATGAAAACATACACCAGCATTCATCATTCAAGATATTCAGTTACAACAATATAGAAGATCATATTTTTGTTGGAAAACAAAATGATTTAAACGTTGTTTGGCTAAAACATATGAATCTCTATTTGGGCAATGAAGTCACATTTAAACAAACTCTGAAAATTCATTTACAAATGCTTCGCAAGTGCATTAACATAGGGGCAAGGTAGTAAACAGCTCGTAGTCAAAGTGATTTTTTATTGGTGGAACAGAAGAGAAAGAAACAACTCATTGATGTAAGGCATATAATAATGAATCCTACATCAATTTTAGCAGAGAAAGAAATGGTGAAATACTTGGAAAAAGGTAAGCAGAGCATACTTCTATGAATTCTACTTAACTATCACACTGCACCAAGTATGAAAGAATGTTACAAACTAGAATTAACAATGAGAGATACACAATTTCACATGGAAAAGAAAGAACAAGCTACAAGACCAATTACACAAGAATCCCTAAAAACATTGGCTCATCTCTGCAATCTTTATTCAAAATGCGGCTCAAAAATGTCTTACAGAACAATACACAAAAATTCCCATAAAATTTTTCAACACTTTTTCATTCGATTACACCTCATATATAGATGCTAGGAGTCCTCTTGATCGACTCATCTAAACCAAAAACAGTTATATCGGAGTGACACCTCATTCAAGTTGTTTTGCCACTATCACTACAAAATAGAAACAGGTAGAACCGGCCTAACTATTTTCTTACAATCCATCGGTATTTTTACTGAGTAATATTTGTTTCAAGTAAAAAGTAAAGATAGTAAAGTAATAGTTCTAGCTAGCTATTTATATAGCTGCCTCAAAGAATATTATAAATTTCTCAAAAATAGGAAAGTTTTTTAGAAGTCTCTGATTCCAAACAAGCACCAACAACTATAAAAAGTCAAATATCACTATGGAAGACAGAGAATGTATAGTGATTTGCTATATTTTTCTACATTAGGCCATTGGTATGCAGGTGGGAGTTCATAGTCCACCATCTCCTTTACCATCACTCGTATCTCGATATGCTCCATGTAGGAAAATGGGGGAATCCTTTCACAAATGGCGATCAACCTGTTCAAGATTTCAAAGTCCTCTTCGACCTTCTCCATTAGAGTCCTGCCTATAAGTAGCTGGTTCAAACGTTTGAACTTTACATGATCCATCCTTATCTCCCATAGTAGGTTTTAGAAGCATTCTAGGAGATTAGTTCCTGGTCATCATTCCAGAACGAAGGTAGCCCCATTTCAACTATCTTATCAAACAACCCTTTGAACTCCGCCACTTGTCCTTTCATTTCTTAGACTTTAGCTTCCACACTCTCAATCTATGCATATTTCCCCAGGACCCTTCGTGCCACTGCAAGTGTTATGATCCGGTTCCCAATATTCAGCCTACTCCTTTCTTCTTCAGATAGATCATTCAAGAAAGTGATAGCACTTAGTGCCGTTTCTTTAGGTATTTGGGTTAGGGTCTCCTTTGCAACTCCAAAACCTATGAGAGCATCACTAATAGTCTTCTCTTTTATTCTTATAAACTCTAAGTGGGGTCTAAAGTTCTCAACTTCTTTAATGATCCTGTCCCACACCAAATGTTTGCATCCTTGTAACATTTCCTGCCCGGTAACCTGATGAGTGAGCTTTTTATTGATGTCAATTAATTCTTTGTGCTTCATCTAGAGGACCTTTGCTTCTTCTTCCTTTTTATTACTCTCCTCTTCCAACATTTGAGCTTTTTCTCTCAACTCCTTGATTTCCACATCTTTCAAGCTAATGTGAGACATAGCCTGCACAAGACTGCTAGTACTACTGCTTTCCCCATTTTGGTTCATATTCGTAGGCTGCATGTCCAATTTGGACAAGTTACTTTTCAAGTCATCAAGCTGTTTCTCTAAGTTTATTCTCTCTTTCTTCCATCTATCTTCCTTCTCTGCAAACTTCAGCAACTCTGTTTTATATTCACTTATTTCTTTAGACAAGACTTCTTTTTGTATTTCAAAGTCTGTCTCTTCGGGAGCTTCGATTAGCCAGATATTTGGAACTTTTTCCTTCTTCTGTAGTTTAAGAATCAAATTATCTTTCTCAGCCAACAGCTTGCTCATATTTTTACCTCCCCCATCACTTATGACTAGGTCAGATTGTACCTTTTTGACCTGTTGCTGAAGAGCTCGGTTTTCACTTTTCTCTTGTTTTAATTGGTTTTCTAATTTTTTCACATCAACCACCAAGCTGTCGCTTTTCAATGTTGCTTTCACAAAATCATCATATACAAGATCACTAACTTGTTTGTGAAACTAGATTTTATCTGGTACTAGTATCTTTTGCCAATTGATCTTTGTCTTGATCACTCCATCTTCCGTCAATACTACTAAGTTTAAGATGTTGTCATTTATACCTCTGTTGGTCATGAAGCAAGTTTTAGACAAACCTCTGGCTATAGGCATCGAATGAAATAGCCTTTGGGATGAGGCCCGCTTGTTTAGATCGTATTGTTTATAGAGGTCGGACTTGGACCAAAATATATTACTAACATCTCCCTCCTTAACATTTTGAAACTTATATTCTATAACCTAGATTCCAGGAGCCAAAGACTCCTCATCATCTGCCTCTCCACTATCCATTGGAGAAGTCAATTCTTCTTGAGCCACTGCAACAACCAGCTCCTCTTTAGTTGGGGAAGCAATTGACTCGGCTTGGTTAGCCACAACAACTAACTCATCCTGTACTTCCAACTTAGGCTGCTTGTCACCATTACCTTCTTCAGTATCCACATCTCTGACTTCTTCTAAGTCTCTTTTCCATCCCACCTCCACGGTGTCCAACACTTGATCTAAATCAATTATTAAATCAGATAACATGAGATCTCCTTCCTGTGTCTCCATGGCTTCCCCTACCTCAGGTTCCCAACGCAACAAATTTCTCCCCTTCAGCACCCCTTCTGGATCTGTATGCTCAAAAGCACTGAGATTACATTCTTTCCTTCTCTTGGAAATATTGTGCAAGGGGTCATATTTGATGGCCACATCTTTCTAGAACGCTAGCAGCTTCAATAATTCTTCCACCTCTGACAAAGCTTCTTCACTCTTCACAATGAAAGGGCCTACCTTCCAAGGGTATTTGACGTTCGTGCTCTTCTTATGCATTAGGAATTGCAATTCTTCCAGGGCCAATTTCTGTCTGATAAATTCAAGAGCAAAGATCCGCAATGTTAGAAAAGCGGGTAATACATAGGGATCTTGTACAAAACCGTACAACCTAATGACTGTAGCTTCTCTCAATATAAACCAGCCATCGACAGCCAGTTCATCCTTCAACTGCATCATTGTTTCCATTTTAGGCAACACTCTAGGCAATTCTTCCACAAAAATGATTTTATAAACAAGGGGAAACACATAGTTCAAATAATTGAAAACATTGTCTACCAAAACATCTGTCTCAAGCAGTGAGGAGAAATGTGGGCTTTTGGTGCTGTTGTACATAATCATTTTCATCAACTGCGTATGATATCTAGAAAACCTAGTACTAGGGAAATTGCTCAATTGTACATGTATCTTTTCCACCAAAAATTCATCAAACCTCAAGGATGGGATGAGCCTGCTTTCGAACCTGGCCAAACTAATGCTAATCCTAAAGAATCAACTTAATTGGATTTCAGTCACCCACAAATCAGTATCCAACCCTAAAAATTGAGCTAACAAAGAAAGAACCAACTGGGAATTGTCATAAAAATGGCTGACATTTAGGGGGTAGGGTTCTTCTGAGATTTCAGAATCGGGTTTTAGGAATGTGGCTAAGAAATCTTGACGGCTTTTGGGGTTGATTTGGCGGTACAAGGAAACTACAGACTCTTCAGAAAAACCCTCCAACTCTTAGTACTGAGACTCGGGAATGAAAAAGGAATTCCTAATGGTTGGTGCATCCATATTACAGATGACTCTGGACTTATGGGCATCCATAATTACTTTTTTGGGTTTCGAGTAATTTGAAGAACACCATGTTACAAACTCAGGAAAAGAGAACACTTGGTCAACGCAAAGGAAAATGAACGACGACCTAAAGATTCCATGTATATCCAGTCCCTATTCATGCAGGGCTTCCAATGTTTTCTTAATTTCCTAAACCGGGAGTCAAATGCATGTATCAAATAGATCGGCGTCTCTATCTTCCAGGGAAACCTTAACCCTAGAACTGGTAGAAGCTTCCTCTTCCGCCATCTTACGACTAAAAAAGACTCATGTTTTTTAGAGAATGTTGGTTACAGATCCTACCTGTCACTTTAGAAGTCCTACATGCACCATGTCGAAGGTTCTGTCACCTTCGTCATCTACCACACGCCAAGAGACTTTCAGACTTCGACAGGTCTTCAAAACAAATGTCAACCTTTACGGGTGTTCTTATATATATAATAGGGTTTCCATAACCTCCAGTTTCTTTGGCCAGCTGTCCTTTGATCTCAACCATTTAAACTCTCACATGCTTCCTTTCCGTCGTCGGATCTAACCTTCTCTTTACCCACTGATTTGACAACCCCTCTATTTCCACCGTAGGATCATCTTGCAGTTTCTCATCTGGGTCGTTCATCTCATCTGTATGTGCCTACGGGGTAGTATCGCATGCACCCAAAAATATTTTCCTATATCGCCCTTCCCTATGCGACAAGTTGTGGATTTGACACCTGTCACATGGAAAAAGTCCATCACATCTGCCTTGCCGTTATCTAGCGTACTACTTCTTGATGTGAATATGTGTGAGAACTGTCCATTTTCTCTCAACGTGTATCCATGGTGATTTCTCATGCTCTATTTAATTCTTACATCATTCATCCACTGGTGGGGTCCTCCCTATTATATCCTATGTGTTTCAGACTTCCACCAATCATTGATGTGGCTCTTCTTGCCATCCGAACTGTAGATATGCTGAAAACTTAGGCCCTTTCTGTGGTAACTAAGCCTGAACCCTTAGATATCGAAAGGATATCCTCAGCCGTAGATATTTGCATCTGTCCCTACCATCGCATGCGCCTAATAGGGAATTACTCACTGCTCCTCTCTCCTTGCGATGCCTTCCTAAGCTGACACCTGTCCGGTGGGACCAGGCCCATCGCATCCACCTTTTCCCTTCTTCCTTGCAATTTGGCCATGTGACTATCCATTAAGAGCCGTAGATCTTTCTCCTGCTCTTGATCAACGGTGCTGACCTATGCAACACTTAATCTTTCATAATTTTCCCACGGACTATAGGTTCTAGGGTATTCTTCGCTTTCCTTTAGTCATTCTATTTGCCTATTAATAATTATCCCTTGACATTAACCCATTTATTGCATTGGACCCCTTCTAGACCATTCTTTCTCTTTTCTTAGCACCTAGTGATCGAGTATGGAGATCACCTAAAGCTTTTACTCAGGTAGTTGTCTGACCCTCCCCATTTCATATACAGGTTTTTATGCTGCAAAAAAGCAAAAAATATATAGCTGCTAACACATGGAGTCACTTACCCAAAAAAGGTCGCTTTCATCTGCTCGACCTTTACTTATATTATTTTCAAAAAATAACTATTGAGCTGGTGCTACACATCAGCAAAACTCCATCGTGCTTAGGCTTTGCACTCCCCACTGTGCCAATCGGACTTCGTAATCCGAACTGCGCTACTAACAATAATGTGCCACTTGAAATTTCTAATTCAAACAATGCTACTGCAAAAATTGTGCTTCATCAAAATTGTGCCAACTTTGTGCCAACTTGGTCCATGCCCAAAAATCCCCTAAAACTTACTCATGGATCATCCCTGATCCACTTCTGCTGGGATACTTCGGTTGCGTACACTCCAAGCTACTCAACTTTGCAGTGAAGTCGTGCAAAGTAGCGGTGAGCTCTGCAACCGTTTCCTTTGCCTTATGTTCAAACACTTTAATGGTCTCCAGCATCACCTACGAGACCTATTCCTGGGATTCTTATTTCACTTTTCCCTCTATGGTATGAAGTTCTACAAACTTCCCATCAATGTGCTTCATTAGTGCGAGCGCTTCTTCCTCTATGGGCAGCAACTTCGCAGAAGCAACCGCCTCTCTTTCCCTTTACGTCTTCAATTCTTTCTGCAGCTCTTTTACCTGTATAGAATTTTGTATCCTTTGCCTTGCGGGAAAATTCTTCATTTTCGCGTTCATGGCGTCAAGCTCCTGCCTCCTTTGCTGCAGATCATTTTGCAAATTCTAAATGTATGGATCTTCGTTTAATCCTTCAAGCACTATAGTCGCTTCCTCTAGAATATTTTGACCTCTCACTACTTTGGTAGAGATGCTATCTATTGTGGCCTTAACTTCTTCGCTTCGAGTTGCACGATCATCTAGGGGGCTTCTAGGTCGCTGAGATTCCAAGTCTATAATTTTTTCCTTATAGGAAATTTACATGTCCATCATCTCAGCTATAAGAGTTTCTACTCTAGCCCCAATCTTAATTATTATGTCCTCGACATCCAACCCTTCTTCACACTCGGCAATATTTGTGCAGACTGTCCATACTCTTTCCTTTATCTTGTGTTTCCTCTCCTGAAAATTGGACAGTTTCCTATTGGTTCGGGTTGATTCAAGTTTCAGCTCGTCGTAGCTATTGTGTAGCTAGACATTCTGATCATTGGAAGTGAGGCCTCTTTCTTGAATTTCCTCCACCACCATAATGTGCAGACTATGCAAGTATTCAATTGGAAACATCACGATATTGAGGTCGAGGTGGTCCAACTTCCTCGCTTCTTTGGCTAGATGTTCACTTGAAAAAATAAGGTTCGATGGCCCAATATGTACTAGCCATGGGTGCAAGCTCAAAGCAGGTGACTGCCTCTTCCTTCGGCTAGACCCACCTGAATTTCCCTCGGATTCTGAGTCTCAAACCAAATCTTGCTGGGCTTGTTCGATCTTCGCAACCATGGTCTTTATGGCCTCAAGATTCTGAAGAAGGCTTACCTATGCCTCTTCCTGTTTGACCTCCTTCAATGCAAGCGTTTCTTCCCAGTGCTCATGTACCTTTGTTGCGATGGTCTCGCATTCATATTCATGCAGCATGGGCTACAATTTCAGCTTATTAGCTTTTTGATTCTTTCGATTTCCTTTTGCTGATGATGGGCTTGTAGTTGCTTTCCTTTTATCTCCCACCTGTCCCTCAGCCATGTCCTGCTGGGTCTCTTTTTACTGCACACCTTGTGTTCCCTTGTCTTCTTCCAGATTCTCATCTTTGGCTTCCTTAGAGGTGGACTCGATATCCTCTGGGATGTCCACCTTCCATTTCGATGGCCAATCTTCCATCATCTATTCTATTTTAATAGCATCTAGCTGATAGAAACCAGGGTACCATAACTCTGTCTCTGCATCAACCCTTGGTTGAATGTATGTAGCATGCATATCGTCCCTAAACCTGAGCCTTCCTCTGTATGCAGTTGTCACCTACTAGGAAATATGCGGTCTTCATTGAATAACATCGCACAACTGTAAAACATCTCGTTATTTTTCCACTGTCTATCAAGCTTCGCATTTTCCCACATGTTGGCATAACGCATTCCTTGGCATTCTCTTGGGAAGAATTTATGGCCTTGGTAGAAAATCATCTCTTTCGAGCCTACGAATGAAATTAGCACTAGGAGCCAACTGTAATGAAATGGGGTTCCCTTCTCTTGAGTTTCATGGCATCGTCCAAGAACTCACTCAGCAAGTAATTTTCCCAATGGCCTCTCTTGTTTAGTAGTGTGATCCCATGTATTAGATTGATGTTTATATAGATTCTCCGATCTATCCATAGATAGCCTAAGTGCGTGCATGAGAGCAAGGTTCACACTACTGCAGACAGCTCTGGAATTCTATCGAAGTGAGGGATGCGCAGTAAATTGAGCAACCCAGATGGTTCTAATGCATGAAGCCAGTCCCACACATGTAGAGTTTCAGGGCCTATCTACTCATCAGACCGGAGAGACATGTATCGTTCAGGTTGAAACTGTGGGTATTTCTTTTCCTTGGGACATTTTTCTTCTAGCAAGTCAAAGTCTACAAACTTGCAGTCCTGTATTTTCCCCAAGATGTTCTCGTCAACATTTACATGACTTGAGAACGGAGGCAATGGGATTTCGTAGTGGGAGTTCCTTTCTAGGTCAATAGGTGGTGCATCATCTCGTCGTGGTGACATCTACTCATGCACAAGAAGAATCGACCAATCACGTAGTATTCCTGATGATGGTGGCTTTAGCACATCCACTGCCTTCAACCTCTCTTGTTCATTAGTCGGTTGCTTGTCTTTCTTGATTTTGGTTGCATGCCTTGGTGAACTTCGGGACAACGCCCCTTTCTCTGCTACAGGCTTCTTGCTAGGTGTCAACATTACTCCCTGAAGACCCGATTGTTTGAATACTCCTACAACTTCATCGACTGTGAATGGCTTGGTCATTCACTTGGAGAGCGCTTAGCATGCTTATTGTAAAACTAGATATTTACACACAGGAAAGATAAAAACTCATGGTAAAAACACTCAAGTGCTTAGTTGATACCTATTTATAGATGCCGGCACCCTGAAAACTCGTTGATTAATGGTTACATGTCCATTTAATGCCGTGTCCTTCGATAGGATCTAACTGAGATCTCGATCTTTTCTGCCATTTATTATATGTGATCGAACAATACTTCTTTATTTGTTTAGACCCGTCAGTGCCGCCATGATGTTTAACAGTTAAATAAGGCATTAACTGCCATGTCCGTTGGTCGGATATCGCTAAGGTCTTGGTCCTTTCCATCATTTATTATGCTCGAATGGACAATATTTTCTTTTAATGCGGGATTTTTTTGGTGCGAACATTTTGGATAACGGCTAACTAACCAACCGACAATTGTAATGGTTATGTTTTCCGTCGGACTGCGCTGGCGGTTATGTGATATACGCAATTCACTGGGAATTGTCCTTTCTTCACACATCTGTCTCTGTAGTGCAGACCCTTTCTGGTAGCTAGAACAAGTGAATCTCAAGCTCAATTGTGCATTATTCCTTTCTTGTTTTGAACTTTGTAGCGTGAGTGTTCTAGTACTCCGCATTTCATCTTCCTATGTACACTCCGTGTATGCGCTTCCAACGTGCACTTCATAGATCACATTTCATGGAGCTTCGTATTTCGCCAAAATTGTGTGCAGACTCTTTACTTTGTCATTCATAGTGTCCAATTTCAACTGCACTTAACACTTAGAATGTTCTTTGCTTCTGATCACTGAGGGATTGGCGAAGTAGGACTATCCCTGTAGGGTTTTAGTCTACTTCCATTAACGAGACCTGGTGTTAAATTTTCAGAATTTACTTCAATCTGATCTAGGATCTTAACTGAGAGAACAACATGTACAACATATCTACAGCATATCAATCATGGAGACAATAATGCAAGCACACAAGAAACACAAAGATTTACTTGGGGAAAACCATAAAGGTGAAAAACCCCAATAACTTCCTCAGAGATAGATAGAGCAATGATACAACCAACCATGAGAGATAGACATAACCTAGCAGCAAATCCTCCTCCTCCATAAGTGCGCCACTCCTCCTTGAGTGCATGAGTGAGAAGTGAGTGAGAAAATAGAGTGCCTCCAGCACTCTATTTATACTTGACTTGACTTGCCTTTTTACCTATCTCATGTAGGCTCGAACTTTACCACATAACATAATGCTGAGTGGGCCGACCCCCAATAGGGTGGTCTAATAACCCTTTGACCCACATGACTTATACAGGGCCGACCCCAAATAAGGTGGTCTAATAACCCATCAAGTATAAGTTACGACACTTACAATATAAATGACGACACTTCCTTATAGAGGAATAATACCATCTCTATAGGAATACAATATACATATATGTGAAATACATTCCGAAGTTACATATACATCAACACTCCCTCTTAACTAGGAAGGTATTTCTCAGCATAGTTCTTCTAGCACAAGTCATCTTCTCTGGATCATCGTCACTAGATAATAATCATCGAGTCATCATCATCGTCACTGCTGCTGCTATCTCAATCAATCTCTGAATCTACTCGTCATAGGAAGTTCTACAGAGCCAGTCCTTTTTCATACTGGATGTAGGCCCACCACCTGCGGGTCTTCATCATCACTGGCCATACTGTGGAATCCTCAGGACTTATTACATGCATCACAAAACCTTGAAAGAGCATCCCAGGCTGTTACGAGCACACAGCTCTACCTATAGGATCTCCCAGGGCAATATTACATGTGACCCCACCACAAAACCTCGATAGAGCATTTCAGGATGTTACGGGTACACAACTCCAACCTGAAATCTCCCAGGGCACAAATTACATGTGGTCCACCACAAAACCTCACAAGAGCATCTCAGGATGTTACGGGTACACAACTCCGACCTGAAATCTCCCAGGGCGCTATTACATGTGGTCATGGCAAAACCTCGCAAGAGCATCCCAGGACTGATTATGGGCACACAGCCCAACCTAACGGATCTCCCAGGGCGCTATTACATGCCATAGGATAAAACCTCGCAAGAGCATCTGCCAGATATCCCAGGGCGCTATTACATGCCATAGGCAAAACCTCGAAAGACTATCTGCAGATCTCCCAGGGCACCGAATTACATGTCCTCCTAGAGCAAAACCTCAAAAGAGCATTTGCCAGATGTCCCAAGGCACCGATATTACATGCCATAGGCAAAACCTTGAAAGACCATCTGCAAATATCCCAGGGCACCGGATTACATGCTCATCTGCACAACCTGATCCACGGCCATAGAGTATCATCCTGATACTCACCATACATCATCCTGATGCATCCATGATCATCCTGATCATCATCACTGCAACGTCGTGCTGCATGTCATCTGGAGCAACATCCTGAAGCTCGTTATCTATGATCATCCTGATCATCACTGCAACATCCTGTTGCATGTCATCTGGAGCAACATCATGAAGCTCGTCATCTATGATCATCCTGATCATCACTGCAACATCCTGCTGCATGTCATCTAGAGAAACATCCTGAAGCTCGTCATCTATGATCATCCTGATCATCACTGCAACATCCTGCTGCATGTCATCTGGAGCAACATCCTGAAGCTCATCATCTATAATCATCCTGATCATCACTGCAACATCCTGCTGCATGTCATCTGGAGCAACATCCTGAAGCTCGTCATCTATGATCATCCTGATCATTAATGCATCTACCTGATGCATACCAAGTATCTACCTGATACATATCATCATACATGATCCTCCTGATCATCAATGTATCCACCTGATACAAATACACATACATGATACATATCACCATACATGATCCACCTGATCACACAATGTATCCACCTGATACATATACAGATACATGGTCCAAGCATCCAACATGATGCGTACATACATACATAAAATGATCCAACTGATCATATCCAGCATCCACATGATGCGTACATACATACATAAAAATGATCCAACTGATCACATCCAGCATCCACATGATGCGTACATACATACATAAAATGATCCAACTGATCATATCCAGCATCCACATGATGCGTACATACATACATAAAAATGATCCAATTGATCATATCCAAGCAGAAACCAGAACATCATTCTGATACTCATCATCCAGCGCTTACATCCACAGCCATGTGAAGGATCCTCCTTCCGACATGCTTGGAATGGCTTCAGCAAATGTGTCCATCACTTCTTCCTCGAAGTGTCCTCGATATGAAGAATTCCAAGCCTCTCTCTGAAGTACTCGAACTTCACCCTGGCTAGTGGCTTCGTCAGCACATCTGCAATCTGCTCGTCCATCGCAACATACAGAAGCTTCACAGCTCCTCTCTTCACCATATCCCTGATATAGTGATATTTGATCTCTATGTGTTTCGACCTGTCATGAAACACTGGGTTCTCGGACAGCTTCACACAACTCTGGTTATCACAGAAGATACCAGTAGCCTCCAACGGGAGATCAAATAACTCAGATAGTAGCTTCCGTAGCCATACTGCCTCACAACTAGCTAAACAGGCTACAACATACTCTACCTCAGCTATACTCAGTGCTACGCAGGACTGCTTCCTGCTAAACCAAGAGATCACACCTGATCCCATACTGAAGCAGCGCCCATATGTGCTCTTCCTATCTACAGCACTGCTAGCCCAATCTGAATCAACATAACCCTGCAAGTTAAACTTTTGATTCGCCTCATACCTGAGCCCATAATCCACTGTACCCTTCAGGTACCTCAGAATATGCTTTACAGCAACCAGGTGAACACTCCTCGGATCCGTCAGGAACTGGCTCAATGTGTTCATGTGTCTCAGAACCAAGTGGCTGCTCTACATACACTTCTTCTTCAACTACACCATTCAAGGAAGTTGTCTTGAATCCATCTGGTGTATCTTCTATTTCATCACTTTTATATTTCTCAATGCTGCCATCTGCAACATGCTTGATCTGATAGTTCCGTTTGGAAGTCATAGCAAACTTCCCTTCATGTCTTGGGATTACATCCCAAACCTCATTCTTCATGATCGACGGATCATGGCATTTCATTTCTTCATCCCAGATCCTGGGAATTTCAATATCTTCAATATCTTCAATAGATATCTTTGTTGTTGGAACAAAATGTTGTAGTTCTTTTTGTAGGTGAAGATATACGGTCTTTCCTACAAAACAGGTTAAATTGCATGATTAGAAACATCTCATAATTTTCAGAACAAATTCTTACACATAAAGAAATATGTCATACAATCATGCAATTATCTTAGCTAATGCTTCAATACAACATTTATCCATATCCCGTAACTTTCTAGATGCCTTCCAATCTCTACCAAAACATTGTTAAGAGTGTGCACAACTCCCAACATGTCAGCAAAGAGGTTTCATTCTAGATAAGTAGCAATGGAATGTTGTACAGTGCCATAGGCCACTTACCCATGTATATTAGTAGTATACTGTTCATCAATGCAACTATCCTAATATGCACAATACATATCCTAAGTCTAGTAACATGAGCATATACATTATTGAACAATTTTATTTAAACAAACACATATGCAAGAAATGATAATTAAAATACTTATCTTTGTTTGTTCGTTGGGTGGACTCCCTTTGAGTCTTCGCTTCCTTGCAGGAGCTGCTGGAGTCCTAATCTGAAGTAGCTTCTTCTACACCTTTTTGTTGTGGGATGTAGAGAGATGGTCAACTCCCTCTGAATATCTGCATCCTTGCATAAACCACTGGAGTGTACTCCCTCTTGATCTTTGCTTCCTGGATTACCTATTCTTCAACTCATATTCATCCTTGGTCCCTATGCATGCTTATTAGTATCATGATTGAGTTATCCTTGTGATCTCATATAAAATCATACATTCATTAGTATACTTTTAAAACACAATAATCTCAAGCATGTATAGTCATGATCATTTCAAACAGAAAATAATAAGCATTAGCATTCAACGTTTATGTAGAATTCTTAAGGTTAGTCAAATCATAAGAAACATAACATGTCTAAACCTATAATTACTCAAACCTATGACTCTTCAGGTTAGTTGAATCATCAATCAAGATAAGAGATATATTATGCATAAAACATGTGATTATTCAAACCTATACCTTCATGATTCTTCTGGTTAGTCATATCATCAATTAAGGTAAGAAACATAATATGCATACAACCATGATTATTCAAACCTATGACTTCATGAATAATCATTATCAACAATAGTATAAGATCCTAACACAAGGTAGGATTCTAACTTGATATAGGAAAAACATACCTGGATTAGCATGCTAGCTATTTATGTCTAACATACTCACATGATGTCTTCTTGTTCTTCTTCAATGACTTGTGCTAGTAACCTGTATACCTCATAGGTTAACTATTACAAAACCAAGTTATACATACCTCGTAAATGGATCTTCTATGAGATCCATGACAATGGATGAATCTTTGTCCTCATGTTATCATGATCATATGTTCTTGGACCAGAACATGATTTGTCTTTCTTGGTGTACCTTTCATGTTAGTAGACAACATAAACCTCATACAACACCATAATGCATTAGTACAATCCTAACCAATGAATATCTTCTATCATGCATTCATAATTTTGTTAAGGTGATAAATCTAAAATAAAAATTGTACTAACCGTAATAACATGAAGACAAACATACCATAAACTTAATCATGGACAAATATCGAAACATACCTCGATGAGTCATACCTGTCGAGATCGCTTGTAATCTTCTTATATAAGGCCTTAGCCTCATCTCCCTCTAAAACAGGAACTTCTTCACTCATGCAGATGATCAATCCATCTTCTTCTAGGATTAACCCAATCCACTTGATTTGCAAGAACTGGACTTTGAGCTGGATATGGGTTTGTCAGAGAAACCCCAAAAATTCAAACTTTGAATTTCAAACTTTTGACATGATAGAAATATGTGTCTTGATGAGCTGATCAAGCTGGTATATTCAGACTTTGAAAACTGCAAAGTTTCACTCCTCAATTTTGCCTTTGAAACTTCTGGATTCACTGTACGAGACCCTAAACTGGGGTTTGATGAAGCCCACTCTTTTGCCCCATCAAAATTTTTGATCCAAAGCTCTAAGCTTCTATTTTTCTGAGGAGCTTCCAACCATGGTCATAGATTGCAAAAATTCCCATTTTTACAGAAGCCCTAATTTTCCACTTTTCTGATCAAAGTCCTGAACTAGGGTTTGATCAAGCCCGGCCTTTTGCACAACCAAAAATTCTGATCTTGGTCTCTAAATTTCTATTTTGATGAGTAGCATTCAGCCATGGTCTCCGATTACAAAAATTCTAACTTTCTCCAAATCCCTAAATTCCGGAAGCCATGAATGAAGGTACTCAAAAATAATTCTGTTTTGACAGAAATATGTACCTAATTGTTTCTGGTGTACCTCCAAACTTTTCGATCCACGGGGTCTGAAAATGTTTTTTGAGATAGCCTGACCTGTTATCTTTCCATCATGACAGGTCTGACCTCAATTGGATTCTCTTAGAGAGAGTTATGTCAAATGTCGCAACGTGACCTGTTTTGGGATAAAACAGAAGAGAAAACGTGTACGGCGTGCCACATGTCACTGTTTGAACTTCGACCTCTGAAAAACTTTCCTGAGATAGCTTGGCCTGTTATCTTTCCATCCTCATAGGTCTGACCTCAATTGGACTCTCTGAGAGAGATTTATGCCAAGTGTCGCAACATGCCTGTTTATGGGATAATACAGGAGAGCGAACTTGTATAGAGTGCCACGTGTCACTGGTTCAACTTCGGCCTCTGAAAACATTTTATGAGATAGTACAGACTGTGTACTACCTGTCACTTTTTACTAAATTTCATTTGGATCTTCCTTACCCAAGATATGACCTTTTTCCCAAGGTCACCTGATTTTGACTCAGATCTGGAAGAGGCAGAAACCCTATATTGTACAGATCATAAATCACAAAGTACAACGAATTAGAGGTTGTCCTTTGGACACAAGGTACCTGGAGATCTTAGCTTCTCCCTGTAACAATTTCAGATCCGAAAACTTTGCCAAAACAGATTTATAGCGAAAGTTCTACGATGACTGGTTTTTGCTATATCAAGCCCTAGCATCGTAAGTGCAACAAGTGTCATACATGCCATATCATGCCTTCTTTCAGGCTAGCTCTGATACCATGTTAAATTTTCAGAATTTACTTCAATCTGATCTAGGATCTTAACTGAGAGAACAACATGTACAGCATATCAATCATGGAGACAATAATGCAAGCACACAAGAGACACAAAGATTTACTTGGGGAAAACCATAAAGGTGAAAAACCCCAATAAATTCCTCAGAGATAGATAGAGCAATGATACAACCAACCATGAGAGATAGACATAACCTAGCAGCAGATCCTCCTCCTCCATAAGTGCGCCACTCCTCCTTGAGTGCATGAGTGAGAAGTGAGTGAGCAAATAGAGTGCCTCCCGCACTCTATTTATACTTGACTTGACTTGCCTTTTTACCTAACTCATGTAGGCTCGAACTTTATCACATAACATAATGCTGAGTGGGCCGACCCCCAATAGGGTGGTCTAATAACCCTTTGACCCACATGGCCGACCCCCAATAGGGTGGTCTAATAACCCTTTGACCCACATGACTTATACAGGGCCGACCCCAAATAAGGTGGTCTAATAACCCACAAGTATAAGTTACGACACTTACAATATAAATGACGACACTTCCTTATAGAGGAATAATACCATCTCTATAGGAATACAATATACATATATGTGAAATACATTCCGAAGTTACATATACATCAACACCTGGTAGGTTTTCTCCTACTAATGTGGCTAGATGAACTGCACCACCGTTAGTAACATGCATAACAATATATGGCCCTAGCTAGTGCATTTAAAATTTTCCAGGAAACTTCAAGAATTTACTATCATAGAGGAGGAGAAGGTCTCCTACCTGAAATAATTTTTGCTTGATGTGGCAATCATGCCATGATTTTTCTCTATCCTTCTGTAGTTGCTAGTGAAAGATTGCAATGAAGCGATATTCCTCTAGTCCAACCAAGTGTAGTAGCATTTCCTCCATTGTATCTTCATCTTCCATGCTAGTGAATGCTGCATACCTCAAGCTTGGTACTATGTATTCCATTTGCATCACAGCTTCCTATCCATATGTTAACCTAAAAGGTGTATGTCCTGTCAACTTCTTGCAAGTTGTCATGTATTCCCATAACACAATTGTTATTCGCAGATCCTAATCATCCCTATTTTTGTTACATACCTTAGTCAGTGCATTTTCCAACACTTTGTTAAAGGCTTCAACAATGCCATTAGCCTATGGATGATATGGTGTGCTCTTTTGATGGTAAATATGGAATTCTTCAGTCAGGGATGCAAAGGTTCTATTCAAGAAGTGTGTTCCCTGATCACTCATTAGGATCTTTGGACATCCAAACCTTGTGATGATGTTTTCAAAAATGAACTGTGCTACAGTCCTTCATTGGTTTTTCCTCTACCCATCTGGTTAGATAATCTGTAGCCATAATAATGAATCTTGAACCAGTCCATTTTACTGGTGGGTTAATAGGTCCCATGAAATCAATATCCCACCTATCTAAGGCTTGCAATGAAAACTGTGGCCTCAATGGCATCTCATATCTGCAAGATGGCTTTCCTGTTCTTTGGAAAACATTGCAACTTTTACAATGTTCCTTTGAATCTTTATGGAGTGTACGACACCATAGTCCTTCTCTTAAGATCTTCTGCGCAGTGTCTCTTCCTGAGTATTGGCCTCCAAACACTCCTGAATGTGCTTCAACTAGTATAAATGCTTTCTCATGTTCTAGCACACATCTACGCAGTACTTCATCTGGTCCTAGCTTGTATAATTTCCCTTCAATTATGGTGAAGTTAGCTCCTTCTACTACCAATTTCTTATTTTCCTACGTAGTAAATTCTGTAGATGCCAACCCCGTAGTCAAGAATTCTAGAATATTCTTATAATATCCATCTGCTATCTGAATAGAATATAACAACACATTTGGTAGACTGTCTTCCAGGTTTGTAGGTTCTTCGCCTGACTAAATTTTAGAAAGATGGTCAAGCCCTGATTTCATCCTTCATGGCTTAACAATGATTTCAAAATCATACTCTTGAAAGAGTAACAACCATCTACATATTCTTCCCCCCTAACACTGGTTTATTGACTAGGTATTTAAAAGCTAAATGGTCAGTAAACATGAAAAAGTGCGCACCTAGTAGATAGTGCATGAACTTTGTAGTGCATACACCATGGCTAAACCTTCTCTCTCTATTGTTGTATAATTCTTTTCTGCTGAAGACAACTTCCTGCTTGAGAATGCTATAGGATGGTTAATGCCTCCCTCACCTAGCTGCGCTAGCACAACACCAAGTGCAATGGATGAAGCATCTACATGAAGATGGAATGATTTACTCCAATCGAGAAAAAACTAAGATAGGCACAGTTACCATCCTTTCTTTCAAAGTGTCTAGTCCTTTCTGGCAATTTTCAGTCCATATGAACTTTGCTTATTTTTTCAACAAATTTTCCATGTGCACAATTATCTACGCGTAACCTTCGATAAAATTTATGTAATAGCCTATCTTCCCCAATGTAGTGCATAGTTGTTTTACTAAGTTAGGTGCTGGCAGATTTACAATAACTGTGATTTTAGATGAATCAATCATCAGCCCCTGTTTACAAACAATGTGTCCCAGTAGATTTCCATAGGGAACAAAGAAGATGCTCTTCTTCAAGTTCAGGAAGACCTGAGGTTGTCTACACTTCGCTAACATCATTCTTAAGCTGGCATAGTGGTTCTTTAGTAAGCCAAATACAGTCCAATCATCAAAATACACTTCTAGAAATTTATGGATAAAATCTTTGAATCCAGCAACAACTACTCTTGAAAAAATGGCAGGTGCATACTTCATACCAAAGGGCATAACTGTGTACTGAAATGAGCCCCATTCTAAGGCAAAAGTGGTCTTATGCCTGTTTGTTGTGTCAATTCTGATCTGATAGTATCTAGAAAATCCATCAGTGAAAGAGTATGCCTCATTCCCTCCAACATTATCCAATACTCCATCTATAAATGGAGTAGGAAATGGGTCATGTAGCGATGCATCATTTAGTTTTCTAAGATCTACACAGATCTTGATTTCACCTTTAGTCTTCTTTTCCTAGATAACCATGGGACTTGTCCATTTTGATTCTTCTACTGGTTCAATGATTCTTGCATCGAGCATCTTATCGAGCTCTACTTTTACCCTTTCTTTGTATCTTGGATTAAGTCGATGTGCTCTCTCCTTAATGGGCTTTGCATCCAGCTTGAGATGTATTTTCATGACCCCCAAGTCTCCCAAAATTCCTTTCATCTCAGAAAAATTTGTCGGGAATAAATATTCATACTCGCGAAGTAGATCCGCTATCTGCAAAATGGTCTCTTCGTCCCAATAATATCCTATAGAGGAGAACTTTGGTTCTTCAGTGGTTCCAATGTTCACTTTCCAAGTTTTCACATGATCACTTAGATCCATAATTTCCAATGGTGGTCCTTTGACATCGCGCTTTCCTTCCAACTCAGGTATGTTTACATTGTGCGGGTCATCATCATTGCTTTCCTCTTCTTCTTCATCTAAAGCGAAGTTATAACATTCTAGGGCATGATCTATCTGTCTTTCCCATTCTGGTTATTGATACATAAGTTCTGATGTGTCATTGAATATTTTCTCTTTGATGACCTGTAATGCCTTGTTTATACTTGGACATTCATATTCGAAGCTAAAAGTTGCTTGGGAGTTCTTAATCATAACGGACCATTATGTCGTTCCTCTGCAAAGTTCTGTGTGTGTGTACCAGTTCTTCGAAATATGCTCTAGTGTGTGTGCAAATAGATGGACCCATTATGTACGTGGTCTATGTGTCCATGCTTTCTTGCAACTTTCTATGTGATCGGTTGGATCAGTTTGTCCATCATATTTGACTTCTACAAGCGCAGTTTCTTCCAGAAATCTGATCTCCATCATATGCTTTCATTCTTCCCATGTGGTCAGATTCTTCTTGTGCATGGCCCACCATCTAGCAGGTGTAGTGTGCAGTGCTATATCCAATGCTGCTATCTTATGGTTATCTAAAACTGATATTGTTAACACCCAAAAAATGCTCACTAGCTCATCTCCCTAGTCACATGACCCATTTGTGCACTTTTCCCACCATTTTAGCCTCTGAAACCTCAAAAAACTCTCAAATGATCACCGAAAATGCCAAAATCCATCTTTTTCTCCTCAAAATAGTTAAATTGCCTCAAAAAATAGCAAAAACCCTACAGAGGAGTCCAAAATTCCCAAAAATCAATTAAAAAAGAATAAAATTCAAAAATATATTTAAAAAAAGAAAAAAGAGGGAAAAAGAGGAAAAGAAACCATAAACCATTTTACCAATACCATTGGTTACCCTAAACCATGGTTGTATTCTCCATCACCCAAAAGCTATAAAAAGGTGATAGAGGATCCCCATTATTCATCCAAATTTTTGCCTATCCTTATGCTGCCAAATTCATTCTTGAGAACCTAAGCTCACCATTTGTGCTTAGATCCTCCATTTGAGTGAGCCATTTTGGCCAATCGCCATTGCATTTGGAGAAGAGAAGGAACCATTGGAGCACTAGAGCGACTCGTCCCTACCGCTGCTCAAGCTCAACCAACCTTACCATTGAGGTAACCTTTCATATGTAATTCCATTTTTTGTGAATAATGAGATGTCAATCTGTTTCATATTTGTTTTACATGAAAGAATATAAGTTATTTACTGTTTATTGCAAGTTTATTTTATGAATGTCCATGCATATGTTAGATTAGTTTTTTATTGTTTACATTAGCTTTTTTACTATTTTCTTGAACTGCTACTACGGAGTCCATTCTCTTTAGTAGGTGCTCATTGGCACAAACTAGGGTCAAATCATGCCGACCTAGAGACGTCCCCTCCTATTATTGAGGAAATATATCTCCCAACATCTTCCTCCTTGGAATAAATTAATACCATTTATATGATTGTGTCCACGAGTGCGCCTCAATCAACTGATTTGATGACACAGTGCTTCCGCGGAGACGAGGAAATACTCGAAGCACTTACTGCACCCGACAACCCCTCGGATGATATGCACCATCGATCATATTTCATCCCTAACGGAATCACCTCCTCCACAACAAACCCATTCTCTATCAAATCCAAAGGTTTCCTTCTGACCAAGGTTGACTGGTTTAAAGATCCCATCCCAGCTCCCAATGCCTTTGAGGAAGGCAATATGGCCAATATTTTACCCATCATAAAAGTTGATTTGGTGAATCCACTTTTTTGAATCTCTGGTTAGATTTAGATTTGTTCTTGTTTTTCCTGTTATCTTACTTCAACATTGTAGATCTGGTTTACCCTTAAGATTGCACATTGCAGCACAAGTCCATTGTTGTTTCTACAAGACCTGTAATCCCCATTTTTTCAGTTCTGGCTTTCATTTTCCATGGTCGTTTTCATGCCATTGAGCGTAGGCTTTCCCCCCAGAGACGTGATCTAGATCACGGATACCTAGCCCAAAACACGTGACCTAGATCGCCCCTATTTGTCCCAAACCCACAATATGCAAACCAGATCTGCATAACCCAATTGCGACCCAGATCGCGTCCTTTAGCCTGACAGCTACAATCCCAATCACACATTTCAGCTTGATAGCCACGATCTTGATCGTACATTTGATCTTGAAAGCCACGATCCTCATTGTATCCTCACATTGAAAGCCATGATCATAATTGCATCTTTTATCTTGACAGCCACGACCTAGATCGTGTCTTTCAACCCGACAGTTGCGACACAGATCCCCAGTTTCGGCCTGAAACCTGCGATCTGTTTTATGAGTTTTCGCGATTCATTTTTGGCCCAATTTTTCCTGCACCTGCACAACCACCTGTTTTTCCTGTAGACCAAGCTACTTCTTGAGTTTTTCTGTTATTTTCTTTACTATACCATTTTACATATTTTTTCAGTATTTTTATTCAAAAAGAAAACTTTTAGCATTTACAGTTAAATTTCAGCATTTACAATTAAATTTCAGGATTTACAATTGATGGATAGTTTCCCAAGCATGGAATTTTGTTAGATACATCATCTCACTTGCATGCAATCTGTCACCTTAATACATGTGAGCCTTAAAATATACTTAACTCAACCAACCTTCTAATGCCACTTAAGGAACATAAAAGAACTTTGTAGTTAGGTAGGACAGAGGGGATATGAATTCAAATAACACCCCTCGGTCATTTTCACTTGAAACATAGTTGTTGTCCATTAGGGTACCAAAATCCCTTAGTATTTTTTGACACGGTTATACACCAATTTGTCGAAAATGCCTCTCCCCTAGGAGGGTCTAAGTAGCAAGACTGGTTTCGAAGGCCTGAGTGGAATACCGAAATCCATTCAGTAACCGAAGGCTACCTACTCGTTGTTCTCATTGTACCACGCTGGTGGGAGTACAACAACGATAGAACAAGAGCTATAGATTTACCTTTCTAGATGTGTCATGAATGGGGTATCTTAGTCACCATTCTTCTAGGATGCCTTTACCCGTTGTCCCTCTCAATAGGGGGACATTTATCCATTTGGTTCTACTTTTCGTATTTTCTGACTTGGATTTCATCATCCTACAGAGGATATGTCTAGTTTGAACCAACATACCTTTTAGTTAGGCATTTTCATGCTCTCTTACCTCCCCCTAGTTTCGCAAGTACACTATTTTTTTTATTTTAGGAGCCATTTGCTTGTTGGTATTCTGATCTTCTTTATCAATTCACTCTACTTACCATAGCACAGCTGTTACAGTGAGTGTTTTGGTATCTAGAAAATCCATCAGTGAAAGAGTATGCCTCATTCCCTCCAACATTATCCAATACTCCATCTATAAATGGAGTAGGAAATGGGTCATGTAGCGATGCATCATTTAGTTTTCTAAGATCTACACAGATCTTGATTTCACCTTTAGTCTTCTTTTCCTAGATAACCATGGGACTTGTCCATTTTGATTCTTCTACTGGTTCAATGATTCTTGCATCGAGCATCTTATCGAGCTCTACTTTTACCCTTTCTTTGTATCTTGGATTAAGTCGATGTGCTCTCTCCTTAATGGGCTTTGCATCCAGCTTGAGATGTATTTTCATGACCCCCAAGTCTCCCAAAATTCCTTTCATCTCAGAAAAATTTGTCGGGAATAAATATTCATACTCGCGAAGTAGATCCGCTATCTGCAAAATGGTCTCTTCGTCCCAATAATATCCTATAGAGGAGAACTTTGGTTCTTCAGTGGTTCCAATGTTCACTTTCCAAGTTTTCACATGATCACTTAGATCCATAATTTCCAATGGTGGTCCTTTGACATCGCGCTTTCCTTCCAACTCAGGTATGTTTACATTGTGCGGGTCATCATCATTGCTTTCCTCTTCTTCTTCATCTAAAGCGAAGTTATAACATTCTAGGGCATGATCTATCTGTCTTTCCCATTCTGGTTATTGATACATAAGTTCTGATGTGTCATTGAATATTTTCTCTTTGATGACCTGTAATGCCTTGTTTATACTTGGACATTCATATTCGAAGCTAAAAGTTGCTTGGGAGTTCTTAATCATAACGGACCATTATGTCGTTCCTCTGCAAAGTTCTGTGTGTGTGTACCAGTTCTTCGAAATATGCTCTAGTGTGTGTGCAAATAGATGGACCCATTATGTACGTGGTCTATGTGTCCATGCTTTCTTGCAACTTTCTATGTGATCGGTTGGATCAGTTTGTCCATCATATTTGACTTCTACAAGCGCAGTTTCTTCCAGAAATCTGATCTCCATCATATGCTTTCATTCTTCCCATGTGGTCAGATTCTTCTTGTGCATGGCCCACCATCTAGCAGGTGTAGTGTACAGTGCTATATCCAATGCTGCTATCTTATGGTTATCTAAAACTGATATTGTTAACACCCAAAAAATGCTCACTAGCTCATCTCCCTAGTCACATGACCCATTTGTGCACTTTTCCCACCATTTTAGCCTCTAAAACCTCAAAAAACTCTCAAATGATCACCGAAAATGCCAAAATCCATCTTTTTCTCCTCAAAATAGTTAAATTGCCTCAAAAAATAGCAAAAACCCTACAGAGGAGTCCAAAATTCCCAAAAATCAATTAAATAAGAATAAAATTCAAAAATATATTTAAAAAAAGAAAAAAGAGGGAAAAAGAGGAAAAGAAACCATAAACCATTTTACCAATACCATTGGTTACCCTAAACCATGGTTGTATTCTCCATCACCCAAAAGCTATAAAAAGGTGATAGAGGCTCCCCATTATTCATCCAAATTTTTGCCTATCCTTATGCTGCCAAATTCATTCTTGAGAACCTAAGCTCACCATTTGTGCTTAGATCCTCCATTTGAGTGAGCCATTTTGGCCAATCGCCATTGCATTTGGAGAAGAGAAGGAACCATTGGAGCACTAGAGCGACTCGTCCCTACCGCTGCTCAAGCTCAACCAACCTTACCATTGAGGTAACCTTTCATATGTAATTCCATTTTTTGTGAATAATGAGATGTCAATCTGTTTCATATTTGTTTTACATGAAAGAATATAAGTTATTTACTGTTTATTGCAAGTTTATTTTATGAATGTCCATGCATATGTTAGATTAGTTTTTTATTGTTTACATTAGCTTTTTTACTATTTTCTTGAACTGCTACTACGGAGTCCATTCTCTTTAGTAGGTGCTCATTGGCACAAACTAGGGTCAAATCATGCCGACCTAGAGACGTCCCCTCCTATTATTGAGGAAATATATCTCCCAACATCTTCCTCCTTGGAATAAATTAATACCATTTATATGATTGTGTCCACGAGTGCGCCTCAATCAACTGATTTGATGACACAGTGCTTCCGCGGAGACGAGGAAATACTCGAAGCACTTACTGCACCCGACAACCCCTCGGATGATATGCACCATCGATCATATTTCATCCCTAACGGAATCACCTCCTCCACAACAAACCCATTCTCTATCAAATCCAAAGGTTTCCTTCTGACCAAGGTTGACTGGTTTAAAGATCCCATCCCAGCTCCCAATGCCTTTGAGGAAGGCAATATGGCCAATATTTTACCCATCACAAAAGTTGATTTGGTGAATCCACTTTTTTGAATCTCTGGTTAGATTTAGATTTGTTCTTGTTTTTCCTGTTATCTTACTTCAACATTGTAGATCTGGTTTACCCTTAAGATTGCACATTGCAGCACAAGTCCATTGTTGTTTCTACAAGACCTGTAATCCCCATTTTTTCAGTTCTGGCTTTCATTTTCCATGGTCGTTTTCATGCCATTGAGCGTAGGCTTTCCCCCCAGAGACGTGATCTAGATCACGGATACCTAGCCCAAAACACGTGACCTAGATCGCCCCTATTTGTCCCAAACCCACAATATGCAAACCAGATCTGCATAACCCAATTGCGACCCAGATCGCGTCCTTTAGCCTGACAGCTACAATCCCAATCACACATTTCAGCTTGATAGCCACGATCTTGATCGTACATTTGATCTTGAAAGCCACGATCCTCATTGTATCCTCACATTGAAAGCCATGATCATAATTGCATCTTTTATCTTGACAGCCACGACCTAGATCGTGTCTTTCAACCCGACAGTTGCGACACAGATCCCCAGTTTCGGCCTGAAACCTGCGATCTGTTTTATGAGTTTTCGCGATTCATTTTTGGCCCAATTTTTCCTGCACCTGCACAACCACCTGTTTTTCCTGTAGACCAAGCTACTTCTTGAGTTTTTCTGTTATTTTCTTTACTATACCATTTTACATATTTTTTCAGTATTTTTATTCAAAAAGAAAACTTTTAGCATTTACAGTTAAATTTCAGCATTTACAATTAAATTTCAGGATTTACAATTGATGGATAGTTTCCCAAGCATGGAATTTTGTTAGATACATCATCTCACTTGCATGCAATCTGTCACCTTAATACATGTGAGCCTTAAAATATACTTAACTCAACCAACCTTCTAATGCCACTTAAGGAACATAAAAGAACTTTGTAGTTAGGTAGGACAGAGGGGATATGAATTCAAATAACACCCCTCGGTCATTTTCACTTGAAACATAGTTGTTGTCCATTAGGGTACCAAAATCCCTTAGTATTTTTTGACACGGTTATACACCAATTTGTCGAAAATGCCTCTCCCCTAGGAGGGTCTAAGTAGCAAGACTGGTTTCGAAGGCCTGAGTGGAATACCGAAATCCATTCAGTAACCGAAGGCTACCTACTCGTTGTTCTCATTGTACCACGCTGGTGGGAGTACAACAACGATAGAACAAGAGCTATAGATTTACCTTTCTAGATGTGTCATGAATGGGGTATCTTAGTCACCATTCTTCTAGGATGCCTTTACCCGTTGTCCCTCTCAATAGGGGGACATTTATCCATTTGGTTCTACTTTTCGTATTTTCTGACTTGGATTTCATCATCCTACAGAGGATATGTCTAGTTTGAACCAACATACCTTTTAGTTAGGCATTTTCATGCTCTCTTACCTCCCCCTAGTTTCGCAAGTACACTATTTTTTTTATTTTAGGAGCCATTTGCTTGTTGGTATTCTGATCTTCTTTATCAATTCACTCTACTTACCATAGCACAGCTGTTACAGTGAGTGTTTTGAGTTTGTTGTTGGCTTGAGTGCAATATTTTTTGCACTCCCCTCCTGCACACTTAGTTGCATTAGGGTTTTTGAGCTTTTCACTCGCCACTGCCTACTAGTTTTACTATCTGTCTGTCACCATTGACTCCCCAATACGTTCTAGGTGCTTCTAGGGAAAACCCCTATAGCTCAGTTCACTTGAAACCACTTGTCATAGGCGTAGAGCCTTGTCACTCGACTCCACTCATCACCGGCATAGATCCTCATCACCCGATTCTGACGCCCCTCAGTTCACATCTGACTCGGAGGTAGAATCAGAAAAACCTACATGCACAACACCAACTAGCTCCATGGCTGTAATAAATTCCAACCCATTCTTTGTAGGGACATTTGGTGGAGCATCCACCACCACCCCATCCACCACAATAGCCACCACTACAACACCTATCCTGGGTATGTCGTCGATGGGGACCACACCTACCATCCCTGTCGCGATTCCAATTCCAACAGCTACTGGACCCAATCTTGCCCCATATGTGACCAATGTTACTATTGGAGGTGCAGGCCCCTCCCATACCAACCACACACCTCTGTTTGGGGGTCACATCCATGTCACGGCTCATATTCCATTTGGGGGTAGTAGCCTGATCAACAATGATACCACCAGCACATACACCCCAGCGACCATGCCACATTCTTCTGCCATTTTTCCATTCATAGCTAGTCTCAACCTCCCTGACTTGGAAATATTGACGAAAGATCCCATCAGACATGGTCCTACTTGTCCTCATATTCCTACCAAACTCCCATCAGACATCCCTATGTTTGAGGGAAAGGTTGGGGAGGATCCCCAAAATCACATCATGTATTTCCATCTATGGTGTTCCTCCAACTCCATAGTGGATGATTCCATCCGCCTACACTTTTTGTAATGGACCTTCACTGGCTCTACAGCCAAGTGGTATATCAAACAGCCTCACGAGACCCACCCCAATTTTACGTCCCTTGCCTCAACCTTTCTGTAGTTCTTCCATTTACCCTCCCATTATGACGTAGGAGTAGAGATCCTATTGTCTTGCAGGAAAAACACAGCCACCCACATCACTGATCACATTCATGAGTGGCATAAATGCCGAAGTTTATGCAAGATCAAGTTAGATGATTGTATCTTCTTAGATTGGTTTTTGAAATCTCTCCTTTCAGCCATTGCTAAATATGTGGCATATGAATGAACCCAGTCGGAAGAAGAAGCCATTCTCCAATCCCAACAATTTGATTTGATCTATGCTCAGTCTTCCTACCTATATACCATTTTACCTGATGCTCCCCATGGTGATTCCTCCTGAAATGACACGCTAGGGGCATCCCATGTCGCCGATGGCATCCTTGGCAATGTTGTGTCACACAACCAACCCTTTTCCATTATGAGCAATAATACCAGCCTCGACCTTTCACGGGACACATCTCACTCCACAGCTACAACTTCGTATGCTCCCATGGCACACTCCAACCACACTCATAGACGCTCGTGTCCACCACAGTGTTATGGTCATGCACCTTCGGCTTCTACGCCTCCTACATATTATCAGCAATAGACCACTCATGCTCATGTTCACTCACAAGCCCCATCGGCTTATTACCCTCTACAAGAAACACCTGCAACACCACAACCTCCAGTTGTTGAGACATACCAACAACCACAACCAACACCTAGACCACCTCTAGCCACTCTCTCATACTATCCACCGCAGCCTGCTCCAACACTTGCACAACCTCAAAATCCCCCTATCACCCAAGGGGAAGTATATGCACAGCAAAATCCACCACAAAACTAGAACACCAAACCCCATCAAGGAGGCCAAGAGAACCGCGGAAGAAGACGCAACCGTGGAAACAACCAACCTCAGAACTAGGGCATTCAACCACCTAATCCTCCAAATAATAACAATGCTTCCCCCACCAACCAAAACTCTGATCGGCCACCGAAATAGGGTAAAAACCCTAATTTACGAAAAAACCATCCATGTTCCATATTTGAGGTATACGGACATTACACACACACTTTTCCCCATTTGGAGCGAGCGTGCCAACTATGGACTGATGACGCCCAACGCCAAGGGCACACAGCACAACCAACACCACCTCCTCAACCACAACCCATGGTGTTGCGAAATCCTTTACCCACACAAGGAGTGGTGAACACTCGTCCGTTGGATCCCCCTCAAGGACCCACGATACCATAATAGCAGATCACTTATGCTACAACTGATTACCAACACATGGAATTAGGCACTCACCATCTAATAATGATGTCATTGGTTGATGTCCACCTCCAAACATGCCGAAACCAATATGGCTCCACCTCATAAGCCATGTCCACTGATCCAGCTACCAACGCCCTTCCAGCTGATTAGCCATTACGCATATCTATTACACCGCTGGACAGGGCCCCTAAAGCCCATCGCTTCCCACTAAGATGGATCAACAATAATCCTAACGCTCATGCTGCCTCAAATTATAATATTGTGGATGACCTAGCCCAGTCCCCTACTGCTATGTCTTCCTTGGAAGTCCTAAAAAACTGTCCTGCACAGAGAAAAATATTGCTATCCTCCATTGGTGCGATAGACCCTTCTGACTCATGAATGATTGCATTTGACTTGGACCAAGTCAAACCACATTTTTCTTCCACATTAGCATTTCAGGTTTCTGTATCCATTCGGAACCTTGTGATTCATCGATGAAGGTGCCTCCACTTGCGTGATGTCAAAATTTTTCTGGTAGAAGCTTGGATCTTTTACATTACAGCCATCCACCACCGCATTACGAGTGTAAAATGGTCGCGCAGCCGAACCATAAGGCCTCTTGGCCAACGTTCCCATTCAGTTAGGTGGAAAAATGATCCTTACTAATATAGAGGTCATCAATGCCCAACTTGATTACAACCTCTTACTTGGACATAGTTACATGTATTCCATGAAGGCTGTCACTTCATCCATCTTCGACACTATGATGTTCCCCCATGAGGGACGTGTGGTCAATATCGATCAACTGACATACTATGATCCTAATGCCCCTGCCGCACTTGAAAATGTTCTCCCTATGATTGAACAACCTGTTTAGAACGCACATACATCATTCGTATCCACAGTCGAACCCGGGATATACTTAGATACACCCATGACTTCCACGTTCCAATCCATTCCACCCCCTTTGTAGACAACCGAGATATCTAATTTGTGCACCCTCTCGCATAATACGTAGACACCTAACCAACAGCCCCCTTAACTTTCACAACCATCCTCAGTGCCTAGTCATGTTGCAGTCACACCAATCCACACTATCTTGTTCATATCTCCCCCTTCAGGAGCAGTCAACACCCCAGTAATGGCTATGCTCAATCTTCCTAGGTTAGCGTTAGGACTACCTATGTGGTACCTTCCCACCCCAAATCCTCCCTCGACACCAAATGTCATTTTACAACTTGTCCAACCTATCACTGTGACGAACCGACCACATCCAGGGGTGAGAACCGCATCAACATCTAGTAATGCACCTCCTCCGCCCCATTACACTGGTGGAAGAGGCCCACAAACCTATAGCACTTCACCTACGACCTACATCACCCCACCTACTCCAAAGCTGGAAAAGAATCCCTTGACATTTCGTGCTCCCCCCAAATGCTCTTTGTGCGATGATTTGGGCCATGCTACCCATCAATGTCGACAACTACCAGCACTTCAGGAACACATGCAAATGTTATATGACAATTCTAACATCCTAGTTGTTAAACTTTACCCTACCCGTCAGCCTCATAATAAATCGTTGCGTACCAATCACCCTTGTGTAATATGTGGTATTTATGGCCATTACTCTCATCACTACCAAAATATCCTAGATTACAGAGAAGCCCTCTATGAACTGAATCATGCCGACCTAGAGACGTCCCTTCCTATTATTGAGGAAATATATCCCCCAACATCTTCCTCCTTGGAAGAAATTAATAGCATTTATATCATTTCATCCACCAGTGCATCTCAATGAACTGATTTGACGACATAGTGCTTCCACAGTGACGAGGAAATACTCGAAGCACTTATCGCACCCGACTACCCATGGGATGATATGCACCATCGATCATATTTCATCCCTCAGGCATCCACCTCGTCCACAGCAAACCAATTCTCTGTCGAATCCAAATATTTCCTTCCAACCAAGGTTGATTGGTTTAAAGATCCCATCCCAGCTCCCGATGCCTTTGAGGAAGGAAATATGGCCAATATTTCACCCATCGTGAAAGTTGACATCTCTACCATGCCTGGAATACCCGAACATATTTCTTTAGCTGCATTCTGCACTAAGGATGAGGTTCAAGCTTATAAGAAGCTCTTCCAAGAGTTATGCGGTGTCTTTCCCTAGTCCTACACCAAGATGCCTGGTCTTGACTGTGCTATCGTCGAACACCACATTAACACTTGGCCCAACGTACCACCCATTCATTAAAAACAACAACACATCCACCCATCTAAGCTTCCCACCATCAAAGCTGAAATTGACAAGCTTCATACAGCTGGGTTCATTTACCCCATCGCCTATACCACTTGGGTTTCCAACCTAGTACGAGTCAACAAATAGTAAGGCACTATTTGTGTCTATACCGATTTTCGCGACCTAAACCAAGCTTGTCCCAAAGGAAACTCCCCCACGCCCTTTATCGATGCATGTGTGGGGCACGAGACACTATCTTTCATGGATGGTTTCTCTGGGTATAATCAAATACATATCCGCAAAGAATATCAATACAAGACTGCCTTCACCACCCCATGGGGAACTTTTGCTTATCGAGTTATGCGTTTCGGCTTTAAAAACATTGGTGCCACCTTCCAGCGGGCCATGACCTATTATTTTCATGACTTGGTTAACATCATCTTGGTCTACCTTGACGACGTCATGGCTCGATCCAAGAAATGGTAGGACCATCTGAACGACCTCCGACAGGTCTTTCTGCAATGTCGCAAATATCAAATCCTCCTGAACCCACTCAAGTGTGTCTTTTACGTCCCGGCAGTCCCTTTGTTAGGTTTTATCATTTCACAAAAAGGAATTACCGTAGACCCATTCAAAGTACAAGCCATCCTAGACCTACCATCACCACGTACACTTCGACGGTTACAGATCCTTCAAGGGAAGGAAAATTTCCTCCGTCGTTTCATCCTCGATTATGCCACGATGGTTCATGGTTTCCTTCGTTTTCTCCATACCCACATCCCTTTTGTGTGGGACGACTAGGTGCAAGGAGCTTTCGAAGATGCTTGCACATGCCCCATTGATCTCTCCTCTGGATTTCTCAAAAGACTTCATCCTTTACATTTCAGCATTAGACTATGTTGTTTCTGGGGTTCTTATTCAAGAAGATTCTGCTTGTCAAGAGCATTTCATTTATTACGTGAGCCAGACATTATCAGGTATCTGAACCTGGGTGGAGGCTCTGATACCAGATGATACAAACCGTTACACCAAAACCTCGAGATGTTAGTGAAGGCCGCCCAACAGGATCTTAACACCACTATGTTACCCATATGAAGAGAAACTGGCCCTCACCATTGTATTTTCAATTCAAAATTTGTGACATTACATCCTCCTAAGCCACACTACAGTTGTCACAAATTCCAACCCCATGTTCTATCTCTTGAACCGTCACCTTTTGTGAGGCCACGTCGCTAAATGGGTTATTATTCTACAAGAGTATGACCTGAGTTTCACAACCCCTAAGAGTACCAAAGCCCTTGCACTTGCTCAACTCATGAAGGACTTACCATCCCTATCGCCATCACCCTCAATCACTACTAGTCTAACTGACGACCATCTGTTCATCATCTCGTCAGATGACCCTTGGTACGGCAACATTTTGGTTTACCTCTGCACACAAAAGTTTCGACCCAATGTCAACTGTTACGGATGCCATCGCATCCGTCACCATGATTCTCATTATATCTTCCTAGGTGATTTCCTATATCGACATGATGTCAACACTATCTTACAACATTGCCTTTCACGAGAAGAAGCAGGACAAGTTCTCAATGATTGTCATAGCGGTGCCTGCGGAAACCATTTTTCGGGAATGGAAACTTCCCAAAAGGTGATCTGCATAGGGTATTTTTAGCCCGCACTATTTACTGATTGCATCACAGCTGTCAAACATTGTCACAAATTATGTGAGCCAGACATTATCAGGCCCACCACTATGTTACCCATATGAAGAGAAACTGGCCCTCACCATTGTATTTTCAATTCAAAATTTGTGACATTACATCCTCCTAAGCCACACTACAGTTGTCGCAAATTCCAACCCCATGGTCTGTCTCTTGAACCATCACCTTTTGCGAGGCCACATTGCTAAATGGGTTATTATTCTACAAGAGTATGACCTGACTTTCACAACCCCTAAGAGTACCAATGTCGTTGCACTTGCTCAACTCATGAAGGAATTACCATCCCTATTGCCATCACACTCAATCACTACTAGTGTAACTGACAACCATTTGTTCATCATCTCATCAGATGACCCTTGGTACGGCGACATTTTGGTTTACCTCCACACACAAAAGTTTCAACCCGATGTCGACTGTGACGGACGCCATTGCATCTATCACCATGATTCTCATTATATCCTCCTAGGTGATTTCGTATATTGACATGATGTCAACACTATCTTAGGACATTGCCTTTCACGAGAAGAAGCAAAACAAGTTCTCAATGATTGTCATAGCGGTGCCTGCGGTGACCATTTTTCGGGAATGGAAACTTCCCAAAAGGTGATCCGCATAGGGTATTTTTAGCCTGCACTATTTACTGATTGCACCACAGCTATCAAACATTGTCACAATTTCCATCTCTTTTCTCCCAAGGCAAGGACACCCCCCACCCCCCTTCATCCAATCGTCCTCGTTGTTCCTTTTCGAAAATGGGACATCGACTTCATGGAGTGTAATCCTGCATTAGCTGGTGGCCATAAATACATCATTGTGGCCGTTGAATAATTCACCAATTGGGAAAAATCCATGCCTACCGTCTACTGCATAGCCGACACTATAGCCGGTTTCTTCTTTAACCATGTTATTACTTGTTTCGGATTACCTAAGCAACTCGTCTCAGAACATGGTTCTTATTTTGAGGAGTCTATCTGGTGATAATTGTCAACCCTTCTCAAATTCAAACATCAATACTCCTCCCCCTACAACCCCTAAGGGAACGGCCAAGTCGAGGCCATTAAAAAAATTCTAAAGATAATCCTTCAACACACTGTCGATTGACATAAGTCCAATTGGCATCATATGCTTTTCCCTGCACTGTGCGCTTACCGCACATCCACTAAGACCACCACCGGTTTTACCGCTTTTCATTTGGTTCATGGCATGGAATATGTCCTCCCCATTGAGTGTCATATCCCAACATTGCATATCCCCATCGAAATCCTTCCAGATACCTCACCACTCGAACAACGCTTACTTCTATTGGGGCAAGTTGACGAGGATCGCCGTGCAGCACTTCAAACCATTGAAGCTGCAAAAAACTGCTCCAAATGCGGCTACGATAAGCATGTTCACCCACGACCCTTCTGTGAAGGAGACCTTGTACTCATTTACGATCAATCCCATGACAAAATAGGGAAAGGAAAGTTGGAATCCATGTGGCAAGGCCCCTACATTATACACACCTTCCTTGTTCAAGGGGCCTACATTCTGACTGACTTAGAAGGTAACCCTCTACACAACCCTCGTAATGGTTTGTACCACAAACGCTTTTACCCATAACATCTTTTGGACACCGTAGTGCATATTGTATAGTTTTGATTCCTTTTTCGCTTTCATCTTTCAAAACCTTACATTTTGTTTTTTCCTGCATGACCAAAGATGGATACTGTTCCACTTTACTATGTTTTCTTTGCCGATGGTGCAAGTCATTGGTCGCCAAATATCCCCTCCGCACCTTGGGTACTCTATTCCCCCTCACACGAGTTGATTCACCTCGATGGATTGAGTATAGGTGTTGCTACAAATAACCAAGCTGAGTATGATGTTGTGACCAGTCACCTGACCATGGCCCTCCAGATGGGTATAAGTCACCTTCGTGTCTTCCTAGACTCCCAATTTCTTGTTTCCCAACTCAACAATTGTTACCAGGTACGCGATCCTTGCCTCTTTAGAAAGTTCCTGCACACTAAACAAATGATTAGAAATTTTGAATCCATTTCATTCACTCATGTCCCAAGAAATCAAAACAGTGTGGCAGACCAAATGGCTAACAACATTCTAGATTGGCATGTCAACCAAACCATGTAGGACATTAACCATGCATCATCATAACATCATATAGGCATCTAAAAAACCATAGAAAACAACAAAAAGAATCCATCATAACGCTGCATGCATGTGCATATCATTACCATAAAACATGACTCCATGGGCATACAGAAACATAACAATTGCATCCACGTGCAATAAAACATAAAAACAATGACAGATGTGCATCCATGTGAATGTTGATGTATTTGTAACTTCGGAAGATATTGTTCTATGTCTTACATTTCTACTTTATTATATCCACAACAGATATGTATTATTCCTCTGATTGGAAGAGTTGTCATGTGTACTTTCATGTGTCACAAGTTATATTGTAAGTGTTGTAACTTATACTTGATGGGTTATTAGACCACCCTAGTAGGGGTCGGCCCAGTCAGCATTATGTTAAGTGGTTAAGTTGAGGCCAACCTAGTTGAGTAAAGGTCAAGTCAAGTTACTGTATAAATAGAGAGTGTGTCTCTCTCATTTTATACATTCTATTTGTTCATTCACTTCGCATTAGTGAGAGAGGAGGAGTGCGCACTAGTGGAGGAGGAGTATGCTGCTGCTATCATCTATATCTTGGGTTTAATCATGGGTATCCTTGTATTGATGCTTATTCTATCTCTAAGGAAGATGCGGGGTTTTTCACCTTCTTAGTTTTCCCCGATGAAATGTTTTGTGTCTCTTGTCTCTTTTCTTTTATGCTTGATATGCTATACATGTTATTCATTTAGTTAATATCCTAGATTAGAATGTATTAAATTCTGAAAAATTAACATGGTATCAGAGCTAGCCTGAAGGAAGGCATGCTATGGCATTTATTTGACTTGTTGCACTTGCGACAAATCGGAAGCTGGGGATTGATATAGAAAAAAATAGTCATCATAGCACTTTAACTATAAATCCATTTCGGCAAAGATTCAAGATCTGAAACCTTTACAGGTCTTATATAACATTCCCATGTACCTTGTGTGAGAATCACAACTTCTAATTCTTTGTACTTTGTGAGTTATGCTCAGTACAATCTAGGGTTTTTGCCTCTTCTAGATCTCAGTCATAAATAGGTGACCTAGGGAAAAACGTCATAACTTGGGCTAGGAAGCTCCAAATGAAATTTAGTAAAAATTGAAAGGTAGGGTACAGATTGTAGTTTCTCTGGTAAGTTTTTAGAGGCCGAAGTTGAACTAGTGACACGTGGCACGCCGTACAAGTTTTCTCTCTTGTTTTATCCCATAAACAGGTCACGTTGCAACACTTGGCATAAATATTTCTCAGAGAATCCAATTGAGGTCAGAACTATGGGGTTGGAAAGACGACAGGTCAGACTACCACAGGCTGAAGTTTCAGACCCTATATATTCATAATTTCATATTTTCATCAGAAACAATTAGGTGCATATTTCTGTCAAAAGAGATTTGGATTTTGAGCACCTTCATTCTTGGCTTGTCACTGCTGTGGGAATTTAGGGTTTCGGAGAAAGTTGAAATTCTTGAGATCGGAGAGCATGGCTGGATGCTCCTCATCAAAATCTAAATTTAGAGACAAATATCAAAGTTTTTGATTAGGTAGAAGGCCGGGCTTGATCAAACCCTAGTTCGGGATTTTGATCGGAAAGATGGAAAATTAGTGTTGTTGCAAAAGTTGGAATTTTTGAAGTCTGAGACCATGGCTGGAAGCTCCTCAGAAAAATCGAAGCTTAGAGCCTTGGATTGAATTTTTTGATTGGGACAAAGGGTGGGCTTTATCAAACCCTAGTTTGAGGTCCTATCTAGTGAATCCGGAAGTTTCAAAGGCAATTTTAGGGGTCAAATTTTGCAGCTTTCAAAATTGAAGTATACCAGCTTGATTAGCTTAGCAAGGCACATCTTTCCATCCATTCAGAAGTTTGAAATTCAAAGTTTGAATTTTTAGGGTTTCACTGAGAAACCCTAATCTAGTTCTAGATCCAATTTCTACAAATCAAGTGGATTGGGTTAATCCTAGAAGAGAATGAATTGGACACCTGCATAAGTGAAGAAGATATAGTTCCAGAGGGAGATGAGGCTGAGGCTTTACATGAGAAGGCCTCAAGAAATCCCAACAGGTAAGGCTTGAAGAGATACAGGTATGTTTTTGAAATTTGTTCATGATTAAGTTTATAATATGTTTGTCTTCATATTATTGAGGTTAGTACAATCTTGATTAATGTTAGACTTGTCTTAGTAAAAGTATGAATGCATGTGATTGATATAATACATTCATTTGATTAAGGTTATGTCATTTATGATTGTACGAATGCACTATGATGTTGTATGAGGTTGATGTTGTCCACTAACATGTAAAGTACATCAAGAAAGAAAAATCAAGTTCTAGATCAAAAACATATGACCATGGTGACATGAAGACAAAGACTCATGAAGCTCTGCTTACGAGGTATGTATAATTTGGTCCTACAATACCTATGAGAAATGCAGGTTACTAGCACAAGTCATTGAAGAGAACAAGAAGACATTATGTGGGTATGTTAGACATAACTAGCTAACATGATAACTAGGTGTGTTTTTCCTATATCAAGTTAGAATCCTACCTTGTGTGAGGATGTTATACTTTTGCATGAATGATAATAATTATCCTTGAAGTTAGAATTTTATGTAATCAAGGGTTTATGCATATTATGTTTCTTACTTTGACTGATGCTATGACTAACCAAAAGATTCCTATGGTAAAATAAGAATATGCATGAGTAATAGAAGTCCTCCCTAAAACCTTGAATACTCATGCTTGTGAAATTAATCGTGTGTGAAATGATCATACATGTTAAGATTATTTAGAATCATGATGTTTTGATAGTATTAAGATTATACTAATGCATGTATGATTATATATGAGATCTTGAGGATGACACTAGTGCACACTTAAGCATGCATAGTGGTCCAGGATGGATATAAGTTCAAGGACAGGTAATCTAGGAAGCAAAGATCAAGAGGGAGCACACTCCAAAAGTTCCTTCAAGGAAACAAAGATCAAGAGGGACTCCACCCTACAACCAAACAAAGATAAGTATTTGAATTGTCAATTCCTGTATATATGATTACTTAAATAATGTTGTCCAGTCATATACATACTTATGTTCCGAGATTTAGGATATGTATTATGCATATTAGAAAAGTTGCATTAATGAACAAGATACTACTAATATGAAAGTAATGGGTAAGTGGCCTATGGTACTGTACAACATTCCATTACTACTTATCTAGAATGAAACCTCTTTGCTAACATGTTGGGAGTTGTGCACACTCTTAACAAATGTTCTGGTATAGATGGAAGGCATCTAGAAAGTTACCGTGTAAATACGGGATATGGATAAATGTTGTATTGAAGCATTAGCTAAGATAATTGCATGACTGTATGACATATATTCTTATGTATAAAATTTTGTTCTGAAAACTTTGAGAAGTTTCTAATCATGCAACTGAATTTGACTTGTATGAAAGATCATGTACAATCACTTACAAAAGAAGGACTACAACATTTGTTCAACCAATGAAGTTTAAAGAAATCTATCTATTGAAGATATTGAAGAACTGAAGTTCCCAGGATTGAGGATGCAGTAATGGAAGAAATCCAGGATCGAGGAATATCAATTGATCATGAAGAATGATGTTTGGGATGTGGTCCCAAGACCTAAAGGGAAGTCTATTGTGACTTCCAAGTGGATCTATAAGATCAAGCATGCTGCAGTTGGTAGCATAGGCGAGGTTTGTTGCTCATGGATTCTCCCAAAAAAAGGGGATAGATTATGAAGAGACAGACATACTTTCATCAGAATAGTACTCGCTCTAGCTGCAGTGATGAAAGTGGAAGATACACTAGATGGATGTCAAGACAACTTTCTTGATTGGTGTAATCGAAGAGAAAGTGTATGTGGGGAAGCCACTCGATTTTGAGACACATGACATAAAGTCATATGTGTGCAGATTGAAGAGAGCCTTGTATGGCTTGAAGCAAGATCTTAGGACTTGGTATGGTAGGATGGATAGTTTCCTATCCAGTTTGGGCTTTACTAAGAGTAAAGCAGATTCCAACCTTTATTACAAGGTTGAGGAAGGCAATCCAGTGATACTACTTCTATATGTGGATGACCTATTTGTTACAATAGAGGATAGTTTGATTGTCGATACAAAGAGGAAGCTTGCATCCGAGTTCGAGATGAAGGACTTGGGGATGATGCACTATTTTCTCGGCATGGAGGTGTGGCAGAGTGCAGATGGGATCTTCCTTGTACAAGGAAAGTATGCAGTAGAGATCCTGAAGAGGTTTGGGATGATGGACTGCAAGGCCATGGCCACACCTATGGCATCGAACCTGAAGCTTCTGTGTGATGCTTCATCTGATCCGGTTGATGTCATTGTGTATCGTCAGATGATTGGGTCCTTGATGTACTTGACGAACACGAGACAAGATATTTGTTTTGTAGTGAACACATTGAGCCAGTTCTTGACGGATCCCAAAGGTGTTCACCTGGTTGTTGTAAAGCACATTCTGAGGTACCTGAAGGGTACAATTGATTATGGGCTCAAGTATGATGTGAATCAAAATTTTAACCTACAGGGCTATGTTGATTCAGATTGGGCATGCAGTGCTATAGATAGGAAGAGCACTTCTAGGTGCTACTTTAGTATGGGATCAGGTGTGATCTCTTGGTTTAGCAGGAAGCAGTCCTGCATAGCACTGAGTATAGTCAAAGCAGAGTATGTTGCAGTTTGTTCGGCTAGTTGTGAGGCAGTATGGATGAGGAAGCTACTATATGAGTTATTTGATCTCCCGTTGGATGGTACTAGTATCTTTTGCGACAACCAGAGTTGTGTGAATCTGTCTGAGAACCCAGTGTTCCATGACAAGTCGAAGCACATTGAGATCAAATATCACTATATAAAGGATATGGTGCAGATAGGAGAAGTGAAGCTCCTTTATGTTGCGACGGATGAGCAGGTTGCAGATGTGTTGACAAAACCACTAGCCCAAGTGAAGCTTGAGTACATCAGAGAGAGGCTTGGTGTTCTTTAGATTGAGGATACTTTGAGGAAGAAGTGATGGACACATTTGCAGGAGCCATTCCAAGCATGGTGAGAGGAGGATCCTTCCCATGGCTATGGATATAAGCGCTGCGTGTTGAGCATTAGGACGATGCTCTAGCTACTTCTTTGTATGATCAGTTGGATCATGTATTTGTGTATGCATCACTTGGATGCTTTGTATGATCAGTTGGATCATGTATGATGATATCAATATGTATCAGGTAGATACGTGGATATATATCAGGTAGATACATTGTATGATCAAGTAGATCATGTATGATGATATGTATCAGGTAGATACATTGTATGATCGGGAGGATCATGTGTGATGATATGTATCAGGTGGATACATTGTATGATCAGGAGGATCATGTGTGATGATATGTATCAGGTGGATACATTGTATGATCAGGATGATTGTGGACAATGAGCTTCAGGATGTTGCTCTAGATGATATGCATCAAGACGATGCTATGATGATGATCAGGATGATCATGTACATCATGATGATGTATGGTGAGTATCAGGTTATTCTCTGTGGCCGTGGACATGTTGTGCAAGGGTAGCATGTAACACGTCCTGGAGATATGGACAGGTTGTGCTAGTCACATAAAAGGCCTCAGATGCTCTTTAGAGATGTTGCTTGGCAAGACACTCTTTTAAGGTTTTGCTAGACCACATGTAATACGTCCTGGAGATCTGGACAAGTTGTGCTAGTCACATAAAATTCCTCAGATGCTCTTTAGAGATCTTGCTTGGAAAGACACTCTTTTAAGGTTTTGTGGGGACCACATGTAATAAGTCTTAGAGATATGGACAAGTTGTGCTAGTCATGTAAAAGGCCTCAAATGCTCTTTAGAGATCTTGCTTGGAAAGACACTCTTTTAAGGTTTTGTGGTAGGGGTCACATGTAATAAGTCCTGGAGATCCTGATAAGTTGTGCTAGACATGTAAAAGGCCTCGGATTCTCTTTAGAGATCTTGCTAGGGAAGACACTCTTTTAAGGTTTTGTGACAATCACATGTAAGTGGACATGGGAGATCTTACCGGTCATGCTTCAGCACATAAAGGATCCTGGGATACTCTTTCGAGGCATTGTGATGCACGTAATAAGTCTAGAGGATTACACAGTATGGCCAATGTTGATGAAGACCTACAGGTGGTGGGCCTACATCCAGTATGAAAAAGGGATGGCTCTGTAGCACTTCCTATGACGAGCAAAATTCAGAGATAGCCCAGTGATCAAGATGTTGATTACAACAGCAGTGATGGTGATGATGCTCTGTGATCCAGTGACGATGATCCAACTCCAAAATTGAAGACTTGTGCCTATGTGTATTGATGACTTGTGTCTAGAGAATACCTTCCTAGTTAAGAGGGAGTGTTGATGTATTTGTAACTTCAGAATATATTCTTCTATGTATTGCATTTGTACTTTATTGTATCCCCAACAAATATGTATTATTCCTCCGATTGGAAGTGTCGTCATGTGTACTTGCATGTGTCGAAGTTATATTGTAAGTGTTGTAACTTATACTTGATGGGTTATTAGACCACCTTGATGGGGTTAGCCCTGAATGAGTCATGTGGGTCAAGGGGTTATTAGACCACCCTATTAGGGGTCAACCCAGTCAGCATTATGTTAAGTGGTTAAGTTGAGGCCGACCTAGTTGAGTAAAGGTCAAGTCAAGTTAGTGTATAAATAGAGAGTGTGTCTCTCTCATTTTATACATTCTATTTGTTCACTCACTTCACATTAGTGAGAGAGGAGGAGTGCACACTAGTGGAGGAGGAGTATGCTGTTGTTGCCATCTATCTCTTGGGTTTGATGATGGTGATCCTTGTATTGATGCTTATTCTATCTCTGAGGAAGTTGCGGGGTTTTTCACCTTCTTGGTTTTCCTCGGTGAAATGTTTTGTGTCTCTTGTCTCTTGTCTTTTATGCTTGATATGTTGTACATGTTATTCATTCAGTTAAGATCCTAGATCAGAATATATTAAATTCTGAAAAATTAATAGTGCATACATGACTATAGCATCATAAATGCATCCATGTGCATAAATATATATCATATAGTCATAAAATGTCAAAAGTGCCCTCAGCACCGAGATATACAAAAAGACATACGCTGTACATCATACATATATACAAAAAATATCCCCATGTGCTCATTAGCATCTGGGGGCATATCACGAAAAGTCTATTCAGAATACCCTCCTCGGTCGGTGTCCTCATCATCACCTGCCTCTGTTGTAGATTCGTCCTCTCCCTGATCCTCCTCTGCCTCATCCTCCTCTGGGTCCTCCTCCTCTCGATCCTCATCATCATCTGCACGAATGTCTAGTAGGTATCAAGCCCTCCTCTCTACTGCCAATACAGCTACCCATCTCATGATTGATCTCCACTCTCGTGGAGCATCATAACATAAATCCAATATATCTGGGTCTAAGTCATACCAACCCTCATCTACTACCTTGCCCAATAAATGATCAAAATCGGCCCACAAGGTCTCCAGGTCCACATCGGAGTCCCGCAGTTCCTCGAGCAGGTGGGGCAGGTGGGGATACAATCACCATACGACCCCTCCAAGCCCGATGCCCCTCTAGTGGCTGTGGTCCCACATCTGCAACAACCAACAAAAAGAGGTCAACATCATATTACATATCTAGCTATCATCATAAATTGGCAATAAAAAAATACAATATGACATGCTAAGAAGAAACGAAAACACATGCATACCGTCAAGCCCTCAGGCATGCCTAGGAGGCTGCGGAAGCTCAGGGTCCCTCCAGTAGTCCATCCCTTGGTATGGATAGTCATCAATCAAAATCGACATCTGTAGCCACTTCCTGAAAGTCTCACCGTAAAATATTGTCCAACATCACCACCACCATGGCGGGGCATCATCTCCCACCACCACTCCATGCGCGGCTCCATCACTCCTTCATCTCAGATAGAAACGCGGGGCTATAGTGAAGGCACCCGCTCAAAGAAGAAACACAAAAGGGAAGCATAGCTGAAGTCCCCTCTAATATGCCTCACCTTGCTCAGCTTGTGCTGAACGCAGGCAAGGAACATCTGCCCCCATGCATAATAAGTCCCTGATAGTACTCGCTCAATCAACTGGATCTACCCCCTCGACACATGGTTGGGTGCCAGTGATCCTAGTACTCACGACACTCATGTCATGACCACTCGAGTCGATGGATCCCACAAATCTCTAACCAACAATGCATTCTAATGCACACGAAAACCCACAACATAATACCTTTGCAGTAGATCCTTCATCTCCACATCCCCTAACCTCCTCAGCTGTGTGTCTGCCAACATCCCCAAACATGGCAATCTAGTCAAGAAGTATATGTTGGCTAAGGTGAGATCCAATCTCTCACCCCAAACCATGAATGCCTGAATGTTCGGGTACTAGAACTTGATCAACTTGCTCAGCAAAAAAGATGTTGAACACATAAGGGGAAAATGTGCAAACTTCAGCAGCCCACCTAGTGCCAAAGATGCCTGAACACGATGATCCCGATGGATGATCTTCATCAAGTCATCTGGTATCTCACGCTCCCTCCACGATGCCCTCAGACTCCTAAGCATCCTATGAAAAAAAAAAAGGAAATATCATTAGAACCATATCACATAAATCCATCATTTTCCCCCAGCAGACGCTCCACATCGTGGTTGGGGGACCCATAGTCACGATCTAATATCACAGTTGTAGAAGCCATAGTTGCGATCTAGATCACGACTGTGAAAGCCACCATTGCGATCCTGTTCGTGACTATGGGAGCCACAATCATGATCTGGATTGTGACTGTGAAAGACACAATTGCGATCCCAATCGCGGCTGTGGGAGCCACAGTTGCGGTCTGGATCGTGACTATGGGAGCCATAGTTGCGATCCCGATCGTAGCTGTGAAAGCCATAGGTGCAATCTGGAGCATGCGAAAGGCCTTGGAAGTCGTGATATACCCCACGTGACTGGTACACCATCCCCAAGGACCCAATTCCCCCTCAAAATTAAATAAAATTAAAGTCAAGGGATAATAGAGTTACCTACAACTTGCGGAATGGAAATCTACCGGTCGATTCTCCCACAAATGAAAAAACACCTCTGACTCACTCAAATCTCCTTTCAAACTCAACAATGCAAATGACATGTGTCACTATGGGTCCACTTGTTATTTATAGACATTTGACCCATTTTCATTCAACCTTTCCGGAGTCATACGAAGTACATTTTCCAAACCGTTGATACCAATGGATTAGTGCATCAATAAATTCATGGTGGTCAAGTCAGTTCCTCGATTTCACCGGCCCCTTGTCACCTCGGTTTGTGTGCCACATCAGTTGTTGTCCATATTTTATGATTTTTATATCGTTGGATTCAATTTTCCGCGGTCGTGATGATGCTTGAGATAATTTCTCTCTCTCACCACCATACATTTCGGGCATTTTTCACACACACCTCATCACCTCGATTTGTGTGCCAAACCGGTCTTTTTCCATTTTTGACGATTTTTATATCACCGGATTCAGTTTTTCGTGCTCGTGATGATGCTTGAAATCATTTCTCTCTCTCACCAAAATATTTTTTTGGCATTTTTTATACCCCCCTTCATCGCCTCGGTTTACGTGCCACATCGGCTGTTGTCCATTTTTTACCATTTTTATATCCCCGGATTCAATTTTTCATGCTCTTGATGATGCTTGAGATCATTTCTCGCTCTCACCACCATATTTTTAGGGCATTTTTCACACAGCCCTCTCCGCCTGGGTTTGCGTGCCACATCGACCGTTGTCCATTTTTGACGATTTTTATATCGCCGGATCCAGTTTTCCGCACCCATGATGATTCTTGAGATCATTTCTCGCTTTCACCAAAAAAAAATTGACATTTTGTCCACAAACCTTGCCACTTCAATTTGCGTGCCACATTGGTCGGTGTCGAATTTTACAAATTTGTCCATCACATCTTATACATGAGCCCTCCACTCCATCTATACTGCAATTATGGCATTGCTTTGCTATCATTCATCAAACCGCAAAGAGTCCCCATCAGTGTTCCCCCCTACCACTATTCTTGGTCCCCATACTTGTCCCTTGATTGAACACTTCCTCCTTGCCTCACCATTACTTTTGTTCGGTATAATGTTATCCCTTTTTGGGGCTGAGCAATTCCTTTACAAAAAAGGAACTTAGGGAGTTTTTGTTAAGCTTTTTTCTGACTCCTAAAACAATGAAAAGATTGCCAAGCAATCTTGCTTCCTTTCATGCTCACTAAAAGTCTCTGAAAGGGCATCTACCTGGTATAAGTTTACCCTTTTTTCAAACCTTGTAGACTAATTATGAAAAAGGAATACTCTAGTCGCATCGGCTAGAAGAGTTCTTCATTGCATCCTTTTATTCTTTTTGGGCCTTGGATACTAAGATACGGAAAAGAACCCCCTTGGAGTCTATTTACTGCTTTCAGACTCTCCAAAATTGAAAGCAACCATGAGCATGAAGTATCGTGAGCTTGTACAAATCCACGCTACAGTACCATTGTTGAGCAGACTTTTGTTGATGTATATGTAACTTCGGAATGTATTTCACATATATATATATTGTATTCCTATAGAGATGGTATTATTCCTCTATAAGGAAGTGTCGTCATTTATATTGTAAGTGTCATAACTTATACTTGATGGGTTATTAGACCACCTTATTTGGGGTCGGCCCTGTATAAGTCATGTGGGTCAAAGGGTTATTAGACCACCCTATTGGGGGTTGGCCATGTGGGTCAAAGGGTTATTAGACCACCCTATTGGGGGTCGGCCCACTCAGCATTATGTTATGTGGTAAAGTTCGAGCCTACATGAGTTACGTAAAAAGGCAAGTCAAGTCAAGTATAAATAGAGTGCGGGAGGCACTCTATTTACTCACTCACTTCTCACACATGCACTCAAGGAGGAGTGGTGCACTTATGGAGGAGGAGGATCTACTTCTAGGTTATGGCTATCTCTCTTGGTTGGTTGTATCATTGCTCTATCTATCTCTGAGGAAGTTATTGGGGTTTTTCACCTTTATGGTTTTCCCCAAGTAAATCTTTGTGTCTCTTGTGTGCTTGCATTATTGTCTCCATGATTGATATGCTGTAGATATGCTGTACATGTTGTTCTCTCAGTTAAGATCCTAGATCAGATTGAAGTAAATTCTGAAAATTTAACATGGTATCAGAGCTAGCCTGAAAGAAGGCATGATATGGCATGTATGACACTTGTTGCACTTACGATGCTAGGGCTTGATATAGCAAAAACCAGTCATCGTAGCACTTTCGCTATATATATGTTTTGGCGAAGTTTTCGGATCTGAAATTCTTACAGGACGAAGATTAAATCTCCAGGTACCTTGTGTCCAAAGGAAAACCTCTAATTCGTTGTACTTTGTGATTTATGATCTGTGCAATATAGGGTTTCTGCCTCTTCCAGATTTGAGTCAAAATCAGGTGACCTTGGGAAAAAGGTCATAACTTGGGCTAGGAAGCTCCAAATGAAATTTTGTAAAAAGTGACAGGTAGTAAACAGACTGTACTGTCTCAGAAAAAATTTTCAGAGGCCGAAGTTGAACCAGTGACACGTGGCACGCCGTACAAGTTCGCTATCCTATATTATCCCATAAACAGGTCACGTTACGACACTTGGCATAACTCTCTCTCAGAGAATCCAATTGAGGTCAAACCTGTCAGGATGGAAAGATAACAATCCAATCTATCTCAGGAAAATTTGTTTAGAGGCCGAAGTTGAAACACTGACACGTGGCACGCCTTACAAGTTCGATCTTCTGTTTTATCCCAAAACAGGTCACGTTGCGACATTTGGCATAACTCTCTCTCAGAGAATCCAATTGAGGTCAGACCTGTCAGGATGGAAAGATAATAGGTCAGGCTATCTCAAGAAACGTTTTCGGACCCTGTGGATCAAAAATTTCAGAGTTACACCAGAAACAATCAGGTACATATTTCTGTCAAAACAGAATTATTTTTTGGTACCTTCATTCATGGCTTCCGGAATTTAAGGCTTCGTAGAAAGTTGGAATTTTTGTAATCTGAGACCATGGCTGGATGCTACTCATCAAAATAGAAATTTAGAGACCAAGATCAGAATTTTTGGTTGGGCAGAAGGCCGAGCTTGATTAGACCCTAGTTCGGGACTTTGATCAGAAAAGTGGAAAATTAGGGCTTCTGTAAAAATGGGAATTTTTGAAATCTGTGACCATGGCTGGAAGCTCCTCAGAAAAATAGAAGCTTAGAGCTTTGGATCAAACATTTTGATTGGGCAGAAGAGTGGGCTTCATCAAACCCTAGTTCAGGGTCACGTCCAGTGAATCCAGAAGTTTCAAAGGCAAAATTGAGGAGTGAAACTTTGCAGTTTTCAAATTTTGAATATACCAGCTTGATCAGCTCATCAAGACACATATTTTTATCCTGTCAGAAGGTTGAAATTCAAAGTTTGAATTTTTGGGGTTTCTCTGACAAACCCATATCCAGCTCTAGGTCCAGTTCTTGCAATCAAGTAGATTGGGTTAATCCTAGAAGAAGATGGATTGATCATCTGCATGAGTGAAGAAGTTCCTGTTTCAGAGGGAGATGAGGCTAAGGCTTTACATAAGGAGATTACAAGCGATCTCGACAGGTATGACTCATCGAGGTATGTTTTGAGATTTGTTCATGATTAAGTTTATGGTATGTTTGTCTTCATGTTATTACGGTTAGTACAATCTTGATTTTAGATTTGTCGTATCACCTTAACAAAATTATGAATGCATGATAGAAGATATTCATTGATTAGGGTGTTGACACTTATGATTGTACTAATGCATTATGGTGTTGTATGAGGTTTATGTTGTCTACTAACATGAAAGGTACACCAAGAAAGACAAATCATGTTCCAGTTCAAGAACATATGATCATGATGACATGAGGATAAAGACTCATCCATTGTCATGGATCTCATAGAAGATCCATTTACGAGGTATGTATAACTTGGTTTTATAATGGCTAACCTATGAGATATACAGGTTACTAGCACAAGTCATTGAAGAAGAACAAGAAGACATCATGTGAGTATGTTAGACATAACTAACTAGCATGCTAATCCAGGTATGTTTTTCCTATATCAAGATAGAATCCTACCTTGGGTTAGGATCTTATACTATTGTTGATAATGATTATTCATGAAGTCATAGGTTTGAATAATCATGGTTGTATGCATATTATGTTTCTTACCATAATTGATGATATGACTAACCAGAAGAATCATGAAGGTATAAGAAGCTACTTCAGATTAGGACTCCAGCAGCTCTTGCAAGGAAGCGAAGACTCAGAGGGAATCCACCCAACAAACAAACAAAGATAAGTATTTTAATTATCATTTCTTACATATTTGTTTGTTTAAATAAAATTGTTCAATGATGTATATGCTCATGGTCTTAGACTTAGGATATGTATTGTGCATATTAGAATAATTACATTAATGAACAGTATACTACTAATATGCATGGGTAAGTAGCCTATGGCACTGTACAACATTCCATTGCTACTTATCTAGAATGAAACCTCTTTGCTGACATGTTGGGAGTTGTGCACACTCTTAACAATGTTCTAGTAGAGATTGGAAGGCATCTAGAAAGTTATGGGATATGGATAAATGTTGTATTGAAGCATTGGCTAAGATAATTGCATGACTGTATGACATATTTATTTATGTGTAAGATTTTGTTCTGAAAACTATGAGATGTTTTCTAATCATGCAATTTAACTTGTTGTGTAGGAAAGATCGTATGCCATCTCCTACAAAAGAAGAACTACGACATTTGTTCAGCAACAAATTTATTTATTGAAGATATTGAAGTTCCCAGGATCTGGGATGAAGAAATGGAATGCCATGATTCGTCGATCATGAAGAATGATGTTTGGGATGTAGTCCCAAGACGTGAAGGGAAGTTTGTTATGACTTCCAAATGGAACTATCAGATCAAGCATGTTGCAGATGGCAGCATTGAGAAATATAAAAGTGATGAAATAGAAGATGCACCAGATGGATCTCAAGACAGCATGGTGTAGTCATATATGTGTGCAGAAATTGGTATGGTAGGATAGACAGCTTTCTATCCGGTTTGGGCGTTACCAAGAGTAAATCAGATTCCAACCTTTTCTACAAAGTTGAAGAAGGCAATCTAGTGATACTACTTTTGTATGCAGATAACCTGTTTGTTACAGGTAAAGATAGATTGATTGCCGACACACAGCGGAAGCTTTCTGCCAAGTTCGAGATGAAGAACTTGGGGATGATGCACTATTTGTTTTTGGCATGGAGGTGTGGCAGAGTGCATATGGAATCTTCCTTGGACAAGGGAAGTATGTAGTAGAGATCCTGAAGAGGTTCGGGATGATGGACTGCAAGGATATGGCCACACCTATGGCATCAAATCTGAAGCTTCTATTTGATGCTTCATCTGAGTCAGTTGATGTCTCTTTGTATCGTCAGATGATTGGGTCCTTGATGTACCTGACGAACACGAGACCAGACATTCGCTTTGCTGTGAACACATTGAGCCAGTTCCTGACGGATCCGAGGAGTGTTCACCTGGTTGCTGTAAAGCATGTTCTGAGGTACCTGAAGGGTACAGTGGATTATGGGCTCAGGTATGAGGAGAATCAAAAGTTTAACCTGCAGGGTTATGTTGATTCAAATTGGGCTGGCAGTGCTGCAGACAGGAAGAGCACATCTGGGTGTTGCTTCAGTATGGGATCAGGTGTGATCTCTTGGTTGAGCAAGAAGAAGTCCTGTGTAGCACTGAGTACAGCTGGGGCAAAGTATGTTGCAGCCTGCTCAGCTAGTTGTGAGACAGTATGGCTACGGAAGCTACTGTCTGGGTTATTTGATCTCCCATTGGAGGCTACTGGTATCTTCTGTGATAACCAGAGTTGTGTGAAGCTGTCCGAGAACCTAGTGTTTCATGACAGGTCGAAACACATAGAGATCAAATATCACTATATCAGGGATATGGTGCAGAGAGGAGCTGTGAAGCTCCTATATGTTGCGACAGACGAGCAGATTACAGATGTGCTGACGAAGCCGCTAGCCAGAGTGAAGTTCGAGTACTTCAGAGAGAGGCTTGGCGTGCTTCAGATCGAGGACACTTCGAGGAAGAAGTGATGGACACATTTGCTGAAGCCATTCCAAGCATGTTGGAAGGAGGATCCTTCACATGGATGTGGATGTAAGCGTTGGATAATGGGCATCAGGATGATGTTCTGGTTTCTGATTGGATATGATCAGTTGGATCATTTATGTATGTACGCATCATGTTGGATGCTGGATATGATCAGTTGGATCATTTATGTATGTACGCATCATGTTGGATGCTGGATATGATCAGTTGGATCATTTATGTATGTACGCATCATGTTGGATGCTGGATATGATCAGTTGGATCATTTATGTATGTATGCATCATGTTGGATGCTGGATATGATCAATTGGATCATTTATGTATGTATGCATCATGTTGGATGCTGGATATGATCAATTGGATCATGTGTATGTATTTTGTATATGCATCATGTTGGATGCTTGGACCATGTATCTGTATATGTATCAGGTGGATACATTGTATGATCAGGTGGATCATGTACGGTGATATGTATCATGTATCAGGTGGATACATTGTATGATTAGGAGGATCATGTATGATGATATGTATCAGGTAGATACTTGGTATGCATCAGGTGGATGCATTGATGATCAGGTGGATCATGCAGCAGGATGTTGCAGTGATGATCAGGATGATCATGGATGATGAGCTTCAGGATGTTGCTCCAGATGACATGCAACAGGACGTTGCAGTGATGATGATCAGGACGATCATGAGTACATCAGGACGATGTATGGTGAGTATCAAGTTGATACTCTGTGGCCGTGGATCAGGTTGTGCAGATGAGCATGTCTGGGAGATCCTATAGGTCGGAGTTGTGTACCCGTAACAGCCTGGGATGCTCTTTCGAGACATTGCTTTGGGAGGACATGTAATTTGTGCCCTGGGAGATTTCAGGTCAGAGTTGTGTACCCGTAACATCCTGAGATGCTCTTGCGAGGTTTTGTCCTATGGCATATAATTTGGGCCCTGGGAGATTTCAGGTCGGAGTTGTGTACCCGTAACATCCTGAGATGCTCTTTTGAGGTTTTGCCATGACTACATGTAATTTGTGCCCTGGGAGATTTCAGGTCGGAGTTGTGTACCCGTAACATCCTGAGATGCTCTTGCTAGGTTTTGTGGTGGACCACATGTAATTTGTGCCCTGGGAGATTTCAGGTCGGAGTTGTGTACCCGTAACATCCTGAGATGCTCTTTCGAGGTTTTGTGGTGGGGTCACATGTAATAGCGCCCTGGGAGATCCTACAGGTCGGAGTTGTGTACCTGTAACATCTTGGGATGCTCTTTCGAGGTTTTGTGACGCACGTAATAAGTCCTGAGGATTCCACAGTATGGCCAGTGATGACGAAGACCTGCAGGTGGTGGGCCTACATCCAGTATGAAAAAGGACTGGCTCTGTAGAACTTCCTATGATGAGTAGATTCAGAGATTGATTGAGATAGCAACAGCAGTGACGATGATGATGACTCGATGATGATTATCCAGTGACGATGATCCAGAGAAGATGACTTGTGCTAGAAGAACTGTGCTGAGAAATACCTTCCTAGTTAAGAGGGAGTGTTGATGTATATGTAACTTCGGAATGTATTTCACATATATGTATATTGTATTCCTATAGAGATGGTATTATTCCTCTATAAGGAAGTGTCGTCATTTATATTGTAAGTGTCGTAACTTATACTTGATGGGTTATTAGACCACCTTATTTGGGGTCGGCCCTGTATAAGTCATGTGGGTCAAAGGGTTATTAGACCACCCTATTGGGGGTCGGCCCACTCAGCATTATGTTATGTGGTAAAGTTTGATCCTACATGAGTTAGGTAAAAAGGCAAGTCAAGTCAAGTATAAATAGAGTGCGGGAGGCACTCTATTTACTCACTCACTTCTCACACATGCACTCAAGGAGGAGTGGTGCACTTATGGAGGAGGAGGATCTGCTACTAGGTTATGGCTATCTCTCTTGGTTGGTTGTATCATTGCTCTATCTATCTCTGAGGAAGTTATTGGGGTTTTTCACCTTTATGGTTTTCCCCAAGTAAATCTTTGTGTCTCTTGTGTGCTTGCACTATTGTCTCCATGATTGATATGCTGTAGATATACTGTACATGTTGTTCTCTCAGTTAAGATCCTAGATCAGATTGACGTAAATTCTGAAAATTTAGCAACTTTTTATCCCTTCTTCCAGCTCCTTAAGCCTTGAAGAAGGCCCCAATGGTGCCTCTCGGCGCCAGAACAAAGCATATATAATCACACTTTTATGGCATCTTACCCAATTTGGTCACCTTTCTTCAAATTATTCTAAAATATGTCACCTTGAGAGTTTCCCAATACCATACATCAGTTTTCCCCCCTGAGTCTCTCCCATTGCAGTACTTACCCCTGATCCCTTAAGCTATGGTACCCATACCTAAAGTTAGTTTCATATGTTGCCAAGTCATCCATGTCATCATGCTCTGAACAAAGGAAGTTTGAGTGCCCCCACTATACGACCTCGGCTATTCCCCATCCCCACAGTATGTCAATCCCACTATCAGTACTATCACACTTTAGTTGTACACCTCGCACTCCTATCAAGGAAACATCATTGCCTCGGTAGTTGCAAGTCTCCCTCTATCGACGCTAGCCAGTCTATTCCAGAGGATAGACCCAAAGGTCCCTGTGCCTTGGACTCGTCACCATCAGTGGTGAGTGCCTACAGATCATTTTGAAAGGAGTCCTTAGTGCCTCTCCAAATGATTGTTTCTCACATGCTCGACGTCAACACCTTGATCGCATCCTTGAGATTTGTATTGGGTATCGGTCCTTTCATTTATTAGTCGAAGACCCTAGATGTCACCTGAATCTAGAACATTGGTGAGTCTACTTTAGGAACGACCAGTTATATGTTTTTGCAGATATTCGGGCTACACTTGGCGATAGTATTCAAAACTACCCCAGTTGTATACTTCTTCGAGTACACAATTCAAATACAGTTCAGTGTACCCTTGAGATTCTGACTCACAGTTACTGAATCCATCCAATTGTTGGATACCTTCAGATCCAGCAATTCATCAACCCTTCTGACACCACATTCAGAACGACTATTGTTTTCTTGCAGTGTATCAGTTCTTCAGATCCCTGATGGTATTGAACATGAGTATGTCCCATATTTGTGTCCCCTCTGGACCATTATGATGTACACAGCAGTTCTCCATTTATTTTTCAGGTCCCCTTTTTTGGGTGTCATTGTTATTTATATGTCTTGATACGAGCATAGGTATGCTCGCTTCATCCATATATTGAGATTATTCCTCATTCATGATTGAGGCCATATATTTTTATCTTTTGCAGTTTGTATGGGACTGTTGTTCCAATCTCCAATTGGTCTCTTCTCTCCTCCAAACCTTGGGGAAAAATACAAACAAACTATGATGTCTCTCGACCATATGATGAGCTCCTGCCCTCACACATCAGGGGGCAATCTGTTAACACCCAAAAAATGATCAGTAGCTCATCTCCCTAGTCACATGACCCATTGGTCCACTTTATCTACCACTTAAGCCTCTAAAACCTCAAAAAACTCTCAAATGGTCACCAAAAAGGCCAAAGTCCATCTTTTTCTCCTCAAAATAGTTAAATTTCCTCAAAAAATACCAAAAACCCTCGAAAGGGGTCCAAAATTCCCAAAAATCAATTAAACGAGAATAAAATTCAAAAATATATGCAAAAAATGAAAAAAGAGGGAAAAAGAGGAAAAGAAACCCTAAACCATTTTACCAATACCATTGGTTACCCTAAAATGGTTGTATTCTCCATCACCCAAAAGCTATAAAAAGGTGATAGAGGCTCCCCATTATTCATCCAGATTCTTGGCTATCGTTATGTTGCCAAATTCATTCTTGAGAACCTAAGCTCACCATTTGTGCTTAGATCCTCCATTTGAGTGAGCCATTTTGGCCAATCCCCATTGCATTTGGAGAAGAGAAGGAACTATTGGAGCATTAGAGCAGCTCGTCCCTACGGCTGCTCAAGCTCAACCAACCTCACCATTGAGGTAACTGTTGATGTATATGTAACTTTGGAATGTATTTCATCTATGTATTTTATTGTACTCCTATAGAAATGTATTATTCCTCTATATGGAAGCGTCGTCATTTGTATTGACAAGTGTCGCAAGTGTTGTAACTTGCTGATGGGTTATTATACCACCTAGTAAGGGTTCGGCCTGGATTAATGTAACCATGGTTTATTAGGCTAAGTTAGACAAGTCGGCCACACTAGCTTATTGGGTAGGACAACACAAGTATAAATAGAGATCGGGAGATCTCTATTTGATCATCTCATTACTCACCCTTCCATCACTCAAAAAGTGGCACACATGTTAGGAGGAGGATCAACTGCTAGGAGAAGACTATCTCTTGTACTTTGGTTGTACTTTGGGTGTATCATTGCTCTTTATATCTCTGAGCAAGTTGTGGGGTTTTTCACCTTTATGGTTTTCCCCAGTGAAACTGTGTGTGTCTATTGTCTCATGTGATTACTTGGTGTGATTGATATGCCTTGTTATATTTGATATATTGTACATGTTATTCTCTGAGTAAAGATCCTAGAGTATATTGAATTAATGCTAAAAAATTAACATGGTATCAGAGCTAACTTGAGAAGAAGACATTGTGCAGTCGCAGAAACTAGGATTTCTTGTTTATTGTGTTTCTCTCCACATATTTTGGAAAAGCAGTAAGTTAGATTGACTCTACTCATCAAGGATAATCTTTCTGTCCAATCAGAATTCAATTCCGGGCACTTTCATTTTTGGACCTAAAATTTAGGGTTTCCACAAAAATAGGAATTTCTGAATTCTGAGGACATAGATGGAAGCTCCTTGGAAACATCGAAGTTTAAAGATTTGGATCGATATTTTTGGTTGGGTGAAGATTCGGGAAACTCAAACCCTAATTCAAGGTCCTCCCTAGTGAATCTGGGAAGACTAAAAGGCATTTCTGAAGGGTGAAAATTTGCAGATCTCAAATTCTGAATATACCAGGCTAATCAGATCATCAAGGCGCATCTTTCTATCCTTTCAAAAAGTTGAAATTCACATTTTGAATTTTTAGGGTTTCTCTGAGAAACCCTAATCTGGGACCAGATCCAGTTTTCAACAAATCAAGTGGTAAGACCTAAATCTCTTCTATTTCCATTTGAAGTACTCTTTAAAGATGTCTCACCACACCAATCTTGAGGATAAGCTTGAAGGGGTTGATAACTTCTGAGCCTGGAAGTATAGGATTGGGTTAATCCTTGAAGAGAATGAGTTGGACTCATACATAAAAGAAAAAATCTTTGTCTTAGAAGATGAAGAAGCTAAGGCATTGCATAAGAAGAACTTCATCAAGGCAAAGAGAATCATTTCTAATTCCATCAAAGACCATATCATACCACATGTGTCATCTCTGAAGACACCCAAGGAGATGTTTGATTCTTTGACCAAGCTATTTGAAGGAAAGAACATAAATCGAAAGATGACTCTACGTAATCAATTGAAAGGAGTAAAGCTTCAAAATGGAGAAACCATTCAATCCTATTTCTCCAAGGTCTCTCAGATCAAGGAACAACTTAAAGTTGTGGATGAAGTGGTGGATAATGGTGAAATTGTCAAGACCACTTTGAATAGCCTACCTAGGTCATGGGATTCCTTTATGCAAGGAATTTGTGCAAGAAGGAAGTTGATCTCCTTCAGTAGACTGTGGGAGGAATGTTCACAAGAAGAGGCTAGGCTGGTAGCCCGATAAGAAAAGATGGGAAGTGAAGATCAAGCTCTCACAACTCACACCAAAAGAAGCAAGCCTAAGAAGGAGCACTCTCATTACAAGAAATCCCCTCACACCCATCAAAAGAATAGGAAAGATATGAGATGCTTCACATGTACTCAGAAGGGACACTTTGTTGCAGATTGTCCCAAGAACAAAAGGGACAACAACTTCAACAAGAAGAATAAAGGCAACAAGAAGAGATATCATGCTCATGTGGCTGAGGATGATGAACCTCCCAAGAAGAAGCTAGAGCAGAAAGTGATGACTCATCTAGTGAAGATGAATATGTTCTAATCTTTTCTCTCATAGGTACCATCTCTCATGGATGTAATGATTAGCTCATTGGTAGTGGGGCTTCCAAACACATGACTGGGTTTAAAGAATCCTTTGCCAATCTATCTGAACATGAGTCACCCCATAAGATGAAACTTGGGGATGACTACCAATATCCTATCAAAGGAAGTGGTGAAGCCTCCTACAACCTAGACTCTCCAAATTATTTGAAGATGAAAGATGTTCTATATGTACATGGGCTCAAGAAGAACCTACTCTCCATATATGCATTGGATGCAAAAGGCATGAAGGTTGCATTTGTAGATGGCCAAGTACTCATGTGGCCAAAGGGTAAGACCATAGATGATGCAGTAGTGATTGGATAGCAAGAGGGAGGATTGTACAAATTGAAGGGACAACCTGAACATGCTATGGTGACATGAAGACAAAGATTCATCCATAGTCATGGATCACATAGAGGTATGTATAATCTGGTTTTGCAAAGGTTAACTTATGAGTTATGTAGGTCATTGAAGAGAACAAGAAAACATTGCTAGACATAACTAGCAAATATGATGACCATGTATGTTTTTTTTTTCTATATCAAAGGATCTTATACTTTTGTATGATTGATAGTGATTACTCATGAAATTACAAGTTTGAGTAATCTAGGCGTTATGCATATTATGTCTCTTACCTTGGTTGATGATATGACGAACCGAAAGAGTTCTATAGTCAAATATGAATATGCATGAGTAAGAGGAGTCTTCCCTGGAACTTTGAATGCTAATGCTTATTATCTATATTTGAAATGATCATGACTATACATGTTTAAGATTATTGTGTTTTGATAGTATTAAGATTATACTAATGAATGTTTGATTATGTATGAGATCTCGAGGATAACACAATGATGATACTAGTAAGCATGCATAGTGATCGAGGATGGATATAAGTTCAAGGACAGGTAATCCAGGAAGCAAAGATCAAGAGGGAGCACACTCTAGTAGTTTCTGCAAGGATGCAGATATTCAGAGGGAGTTGACCACTTCTCACAATCCACATCAGAATGGAGTTGCAGAAAGGAAGCAAAGACTGAGAGGGAGTCAACCCAACAAACAAATAAAGATAAGTATTTGAATTGTCATTTCTTGTATATTTAATTGTTTAAATAATATTGTTCAATGATGTATATACTTATGTTCCTAGACTTAGGTTGTGTATTATGCATATTAGAATAATTGCATTAATGAACAGTATACTACTAATATGCATGTGATGGGTAAGTGGCCTATGGCACTGTACAACATTCCATTGCTACTTATCTACAATGAAACCTCTTTGCTGACATGTTGGGAGTTGTGCATGCTCTTAACAATGTTCTGGTAGAGATTGGAAGGCATCTAGAAAGTTATGGGATATGGATAAATGTTGTATTAAAGCATTGGATAAGATAATTGCATGACTGTATGACATATTTCCTTATGTGCAAGAATTTGTTCTGAAAACTATGAGATGTTTCTAATCATGCAATTTAAACTTGTTTTGTAGGAAAGATCGTATACCTTCACGTACAAAAGAAGGACTACAACATTTGTTCAGCAACAAAGTTATCTATTGAAGATATTGAAGATATTGAAGTTCCCAAGATCCGGGAAGAATGCCATGATTGAGGAATACCAGCCGATCATGAAGAATGATGTTTGGGATGCAGTCCCAAGACCTGAAGGGAAGTTTGTTGTGACTTCCAAGTGGATCTACAAGATCAAGCATGCTGCAGATGGAAACATAGAGAAATATAAAGCAATATTTGTAGCTCGTGGCTTCTCCCAAAAAGAAGGGATTGACTATGAAGAGACTTTTTCTCCTATGGACAGATACACGTCCATTAGATCAGTACTTGCTCTAGCTGCATTGATGAAATGGAAGATACACCAGATGGATGCCAAGACATCTTTCTTGAATGGTGTAGTCGAGGAGGAAGTGTATGTGGAGCAGCCACTTGGTTTTGAGACACATGACAGGGAGACATATGTGTGTAGGTTGAAGAAAGCCTTGTATGGCTTGAAGCAAGCTCCTAGGACTTGGTATGGTAGGATAGACATATTTCTATCCACTTTGGGCTTTACCAAGAGTAAAGCAGATTCTAACCTTTACTACAATGTTGAGGAAGGCAATCCTGTGATACTACTCTTGTATGTGGATGACCTATTTGTAATAGGTGAGGATGGATTGATTGTTGATACCAAGAGGAAGCTTGCAGCCGAGTTCGAGATGAAGGACTTGGGAATGATGCACTATTTTCTAGGCATGGAGGTGTGGCAGAGTGCAGATGGGATCTTCCTTGGACAAGGGAAGTATGCAGTAGAGATCCTGAAGAGGTTCGGGATGATGGAATACAAGGCCATGGAAACACCTATGGCATCGAACCTGAAGCTTCTGTGTGATGCTTCATCTGATCCGGTTGATATCACTATGTATCGTCAGATGACTGGGTCCTTGATGTACCTAACGAATACTAAACCAGATATTTGCTTTGCGGTGAACACATTGAACCAGTTCCTAATGGATCCCATAGGTGTTCATTTGATTGCTGTAAAACATATTCAGAGGTACCTGAAGGGTACAATTAACTATGGTCTCAAGTATGATGTGAATAAAATTTTAACCTACAGGGTTATGTTGATTCGGACAGGGTAGGCAGTGCTCCAGAAAGGAAGAGCACATTTGGGTGCTGCTTCAGTATGGAATCAGGTGTGATCTCTTGGTTTAGTAGGAAGCAATCCTGCTTAGCACTGAGTACGGCCGAGGTGGAGTATGTTGCAACATGTTCAGCTAGTTGTGAGGCAGTATGGCTCCAGAAGCTACTGTCTGAGTTATTTGATCTCCCGCTGGAGGCTACTGGTATCTTTTGTGACAACTAGAGTTATGTGAAGCTGTCTAAGAACCCGGTTTTCCATGATAGGTCGAAACACATTGAGATCAGATATCACTATATCAGGGATATGGTGCGTAGAGGAGTAGTGAAGCTCCTATATGTTGCGATGGATGAGCAGATTGTAGATGTGTTGACGAAACCAGTAGCTAGAGTGAAGTTTGAGTACTTCAAAGAGAGGCTTGGTGTTCTTCGGATTGACAACACTTCGAGGAAGAAGTGATGGACATATTTGTTGGAAGCCATTCCAAGCATGGTGAGAGGAGGATCCCTCCCATGGATGTGGATGTAAGCACTCGATGATGAGCATCAAGACGATGCTCTAGTTACTACTCTATATATCCATCATGTTGGATGCTTGTTCTGTATATGCATCATGTTGGATGCTTGTTATGATCAATTGGATCATTTATATGTATATGTATCATGTTGGATGCTTGTTATGATCAGTTGGATCATGTATATGTATATGCATCATGTTGGATGCTTGTTTAGATCAGTTGGATCATGTATATGTATATGCATCATGTTGGATGCTTGTTATGATCAGTTAGATCATGTATATGTATATGCATCATGTTGGATGCTTGGACCATGTATCTGCATATGTATTAGGTGGATAAGTTGTATGATCAGGTAGATCATGTATGTTGATATATATCACGTGGATACATTGTATGATCGGGTGGATCATGTATCTGTGTATGTATTAGGTGGATACATTGTATGATCAGGTGGATCATGTATGATGATATGTATCAGGTAGATACTTGGTATGCATCAGGTGGATGCATTATATGATCAGGATGATCATGGATGATGAGCTTCAGGATCTTACTCCAGATGACATGCATCAGGATGATGTAGTGATGATGATCAAGATGATCATGTGTACATCAGGATGATGTATGGTGAGTATCAGGTTGATACTTTGTGGCCGTGGAACAAGTTGTGCAGATAAGCATATAATCCATCCCTGGGAGGTTTACAGATAGTCTTTCGAGGTTTTTCCTATGGCATGTAATGTGGCCCTACGATATCTGGAAAATGCTTTGGGAGGACATATAATCCGGCACTGGGAGATTTGTAGATAGTCTTTCGAGGTTTTGCCTATGGTATGTAATCTAGTCCTGGGATAGATGGCAGATGCTCTTTCGAGGTTTTGTCATATTTCATATAATACGACCCTGGGAGATCCGATAGGTTGAGTTGTGTGCTTGTAATCAGTCCTGGGATGCTCTTTTCAGGTTTTTCCATGACCACATGTAATCCGTCCTAGAGATCCAGACAAGTTGTGCTAGTCACATAAAAAGCCTCGGATTCTCTTTAGAGTTCTTATTAATTCAAGACTCTTTAAAGGTCTTGTGGTGTGAGTCACATATAATACAACCCTGGGAGATCTTACAGGTAGAGACATGTTCTCATAATAGCCTGGATGCTCTTGCGAGGTTTTATGACGCACGTAATAAGTCCTGAGGATTCCATAGTATGGAAAGTGATGATGAAGACCTACAAGTGGTGGGCCTACATCCAGTATGAAAAAGTACTGGCTCTATAGAAATTCTTATGATGAGTAGATCAGAGATTGATTGAGATAGCAGCAATAGTGACGATGACGATGATTCACTGATTATGATCTAGAGAAGAAGACTTGTGCTAGTAGATCTGTGTCAAAAAATACCTTCCTAGTTAAGAGGGAGTGTTGATGTATATGTAACTTCAGAATGTATTTCATCTATGTATTTTATTGTACTCCTATAGAGATGTATTATTCCTCTATAATACATCTCTATAGGAGATCAGTGTCGAAAAATACCTTCCTAGTTAAGAGGGAGTGTTGATGTATATGTAACTTCGGAATGTATTTCATCTATGTATTTTATTATACTCCTATAGAGATGTATTATTCCTCTATACGGAATTGCCGTCATTTGTATTGACAAGTGTCGGAAGTGTTGTAACTTGCTAATGGGTTATTAGACCACCTAGTAAGGGGTCAGCCCGGATTAATGTAACCATGGGTTATTAGGCTAAGTTAGACAGGTCGGCCCGGATTAATGTAACCATAGGTTATTAGGCTAGGTTAAACAAGTCGGCCCCACTGGTTTATTGGGAAGGATAGGACAAGTCTAAATAGAGATCGAGAGATCTATATTTGATCATATCATTAGTCACTCTTCCATCACTCGTAAAGTGGGACACATGTGAGGAGGAGGATCAGCTGCTAGGAGAAGATTGTCTCTTATACTTTGGTTGTATCATTGCTCTTTCTATCTCTGAGGAAGTTGTGGGTTTTTTTAGCTTTATGGTTTTCCCCAGTGAAACTCTGTGTGTCTATTGTCTCATGTGATTGATTGGTGTGATTGATATGCATTGTTATACTTGATATGTTGTACATGTTATTCTCTCAGTAAAGATCCTAGTTTATATTGAATTAATGAAACAAAAATTAACAGTAACCTTTCATATGTAATTCCATTTTTTGTGAATAAAAAGATGTGAATCTCTTTGATATTTGTTTTACATGAAAGAATCTAAATTTTTTACTGTTTACTGCAAGTTTATTTTATAAATGTCCATGCATATGTTAGATTAGTTTTTTACTGTTTACATTAGTTTTTTTACTATTTTCTTGAACTGCTACTAAGGATTCCATTCTCCCTAAGAGGTGCTCATTGGCACAAGTGAGGGTGAAAACCCTAGCCACAAATATAAGATATTCTTGAAAAAATGTATGGATGTTAGTCAAGCCATCATAAGTATGGATTGGACTTAACTCTGTTCCAATCCAATGCAGTGATCTCGTAAGCTGCGCTCATCTTCTTGCAGATACTTCATGCATTCTAATTTGCCAGTTCTCCAGTCCTGCATATGAGTCAAATATGCAAGAACTACGACAGCGCCAACTCAATGTTCCATTATCAATTGGGTTGATGTAATTTGCCTTATTCATTGTCATCTTGTAAATACAATCCAGATCTTGAGCTTTGCATTCTTCTCTTATTGGCTCAGTGTATCTAGTTCCTTGTGAAGGATCCAAGGGTGCAATGACGCTGATATGTGCCCCTTCAAATATCATCTGCTTCTTTTTCAAGTCGATGATTGCAAGGTTATCCATGGCCTAATCTATCCCCAATAGTGCAGGGTAAGGTTGGCTACCATCTACAATTTCAATAACCTCAAAGTTTGCTCTACTTCGCACTCCATCAATGTCAACAAGGTCATTTGCTAATCTCCCAAAGGGTAAAACCTTTTATTGATTCACTAACCTCAACTGTATTGGTGACCATGATAACTTTGGCTTCCCCATTTGTTCCCATGTTTGCTTTGTCAAGACATTCACTTCTGATCCTAATTCAAGGATAATCTCATCCATTTCAAAATCTCTGATTTGCACATTTATTCTCATTTCTCTTCCAGTTCATTTATGGCTCTTGATATGATGAACCACTCTATGTGCTTCATTTACTATATTTTATTGCTCGTAATTACTCAGTAGGGTCTGTAATTCTACTAAGAAATTCTCATGTTTTAACAGCTTTATGAAGCTCTGTAACAACTGTGCAATAGGACTCATAGCATTTGTTGCAGTACATGTATGATCATACGAAGCTGGCATATGTTAGAAAAACAGGATCGTAGAGTAATAACAATAAACAGAAATGAAAATATAATCACACATACACATTACAAGAGAGACACAGATATATCGAGGTTCACCCAACTTGGGCTATGTCCACACAGAAGTTGCTAGTCCTTTTATTATATCGTCCAGCAAAGTGAAGGGATACAACCTGCAGCACAGTCGTTGCACTTCCTCTTCAGTATCCCACAGTCTCTCTTCACCGATCTCAGAGATATTTACAATGTATAAAAACTAATACATTAACCCTAGCCATATTAAAATGCCTTTCTCTTATAAGTGAAATATAATGGCAAAATACCAAGGGATACCCAAAACCATGGGCCCGAAAACTATTGGCGAAAACAGTCCCAATTTTTTTTTTCGGAGGCATTGCCCCCAAACCCCCCTTTCTCGGGAGAACTTCCCCCGAACCCTCGACGGGGGCCCGCTGGCCCCCACACTCCCCAAGACCCCCTAGGGTCATGCCAAGATCATCACCAAACCTGGGGTATGGACACGGCTGAATAATAATATCTCTGAATTTGGAGATGAAGCTCCACAACCAATAGCATATGCTTTACAGGCGAAGTCTCACTTCTCAACTTGATTCTTGGAGTTACAGGGGCTGTCTATTTGAAGGTTTTTCTTGCTTCCATGAAGGCCTCCTTTTGTTTGTTCAGCTAGAAAGAAGGTTTTTTTCCAGTTGCTTTCCTTATCGAAGCCCCTTCAATAGTCTTTTGCTTAGCTTGATGATTCTTAGAAGTCGAAGATTTTGCTCCTTGATCTGCTCTTGCCATAGCTCCACTTTGTGTCACAGCATGAATGTTGCAATATGTATTCCTTTTCTTAGCTGCAATCATCTGTATGTTCTGGTTCTACGCTTCTTGTCTCCTCTCTTTCATTTTTGCTTGCAGAGTAGGGAATGCCTCAATGACATGATCAAAAGACTTACAATATTTACAGGTAGTACAAGCATTCATACAGCCTCTGGATAGGTGTCCAGGTTGAGTGCAATTATAGCATACTATGTGACCTCTTCCTCTACATCGACAAATTTCACACCATGGTCCTTGTTGTTGATTTAATGGGTTTGGAGCTCCACTATTGATGTAATCTTTAAATACCGGAAAATGTTCTTTGGAGTGACCTTCTCCCTTACACTTTGTACACCAAACCTATTCTCGGATTTCTTTTCATTTCTTCATATCTTGAAACTTTAATGTCAGGTTTGCTAGTTGGGTTTGTATCTGAATCATACCTGTGCTAGTCTCTCCTATGGGCGAATCCTCTAGTTTCATCACAATCTCTAGGGCCTGTGTTTGCGAAGCTACCTTCTGTTGCATAAACGATAATCTAATGTGTGGAAACAACGCGGCTATGAACCACTCTTGGTGTTGTTGCAGTGCTATGTCAAAGCTCACTTGATCTAACAACACTTTGAACTTTTGGTCAAATTCCCACACTGACTCAGTTGGTTTTTGTTTTATTTCTTTTAGCTCTATGATACACTGCGATTCTGATTTAGGTTTTTTAATTCTCTGAGGACCACAGTTCTAATATCCACTAGACTCCTATTCTGTCCAACAAAATACTTCATAAACCATGTCAAGGCTCTATCCTTGAATGTGGTAACTAACTGTGCTTTCCTTATAGCATCATCATGTACTTGTTTAACATTCCACACGGCTTCACACAGAAACTAGTGTTTCTCAGAGTCTTCTAGACTCGTTCCTTTGAATATCGACAGCTTGATGTTGTCTGTCATTCTTCTTATAGGAGGCATGGTGTTCTATGATTTGTTAGGGATACTACTGCTCCAAATGTTCTAAGTACTCGCTCCTACGGTGTTATTACTACTATTGTTCTGTGGACTAGCAGTATTGTCAACTAGAGGATTATGTGGAGTGATGGGATAATAGGTAGCTACTCAAAGTTATGTCTGACTATCAGTCTCAACTTGTAACTCAGTTTCTATAGAGATGCGAAGTTCATGTTCATTAGGCCTCTTTTCTGTGCTAGACTTGTATCTTTTACCACTTCGTAATGTGTGAATGTTTTCCTCGGTATCACTGTCTTTATTATTGAACATTACAGACTCAAAACTTCTAAGGATCTTATTTCATTCTTAAGACACCTTTATCAGCTAACATTTTAATGTATAGACTGAGATTGTTCAGGTACTTATCTGTGAATCCTTTGAAGAACGCCGCCTTTGCTGCGCTGTAAGACTTCAACGTGTCCAAAGAAAATTCTATAATGTAGCCTTCTAGTATGCTATCGAAATAGAAGTCTATTGCTCTAGAGATTGGGCTATCACCGCTTTAAGTCTCTGAATCAATTCTGGAGTCCACACCGTAGGTTCTGCTCCCTGATAACAATTTTTCTATTCTGCTAGTCTTGACAACCATTCATGTAGGTCGTTGCTGAAGGATGTAAAGAAAATTTCATAGATATCGGAATATAGGTATCTTTGGAACCATTCTTCATCTCAGAAATGCATATTTTTGTTCTCCTTTCTTGCAAACTCCTTTTCTGTATTATCCACCCAGCTCTGTATTTTTGATCTCTCAAGATTCCAATATTTAGAACACATCAACAGTTCAAGCGCAGCAACATAACCATTTTTTGGATTATAACACTCGTTCTTTAACTTTCTTGTGTCAACCCGGGTTCTGCGTAGTCGTAGTCCAACAAAAAGCCTTCTTCACCAACCCTTTTGACAACAGCCTCTGAACAAGTTGAGGTCTCACCCGAGGAAAAGTTTATGGTGGATAATAGAATCAGGTTTCTGTAATTAGGAGATGTGCAGTTAATAAACTGGGGGATTACACGAAGTTTCACCTACTTCACGGCTATCACTTACACTAAATTGCACACTGGGACTACACACTTTGAATCAACCACTTAACCAATAGGACAGTGCAAATCCAAGCCGCGCTACTTCTCAACAATCACACCCCTTATAGAATTTGCTGACTTGGTGTAATTATGCAATCAACATATGGGACTGTGCACCTCACGAACTCATGCAATATGGTGAAATACGATGCAACCGCGCACTTCTAGTGCTGCGCTTTCAGGGAGTCACACTTAACATAGACTTCGTTGATTTTGTGTTTACCCAAATAGCTCATGCCTTCATTGTGTTCAAAATTACTTGCACATTCAACATTCAACCATATATGTTCGGCACTTAACATATTATTCTCATCGCTCATTCATATGGAGAATACATACAAAGCAAAGATACATATAACCATAAGCATGGACTTAACCATAAGCAAATCAAACACACAGATTCAAGCACATAACATGATATTTACATGGTTCACCCCCCATATGGGAGCTACGTCCACGGGAACTGTTGATTATAATAATGGGAAGGTTTCAACAGTTCCATTCTGCGCACTCAGTTGCAAACTCTCTTCTCTCTACAATAGGTCTCTGTGCATGCAGCTGTAGAGCCTCTTTACAAAATTCAATCTCTCAATAGAGATAAAAAAAACAACTTACAGATTAACTAAAAATCAACCCTTCCCTTAACAAATTTCCCCCTTTTATAGATCATTCCCTTAGGTCACATATTCACAATGCATATGGGCCAAAATTCCTAGAGTTACCAAAACTGGTGCAGTTACCCCGCCAACCCAACCTGTTGTAGTCAATAGCTGCTCCACTCGCCTCTAGCCACCTTGCCAGGCCACTAGTGGCTCTGACGCCCTTCTAACAGCTGCAGCTCTCATGAAACGGTTATAATGGCATAATGGCGTGTCTCTTTCATGACCTACCTATTGCTGTCGACCCATCGTTTTTCCTCTAACAGTTTTTTGCCACTCTAACTGCCAGTCGCTTTCATCTGCTTCCACGCTGCTCCTTACCCAACTCCCGGGAATCATGAAGTCACTTACCCAAAATAGGTCGCTTTCATCTGCTCGAACTTTTCTTATATTATTTGCCAAAAATAACTGCTGCACTGGCACTATGCATCAGAAAAACTGCGACAAACTTAGGCTTCACATTCCCCACTGCGCCAATCGGACTTCATAATCCAAACTGTGCTACCGAGAAAAATGTGCCACTTGAACTTCGCAATCTGAACTGCGCTACTACCAAAACTGTGCTTCATCAAAATTGTGCCAACTTTGTGCCAAATTGGGCCATGCCAAACAGTAGTGCACTTGCTTCTCCTAGGTCAACTTTTATTATTTTGTCATTTCCAATTTTCATCATACATGACAATGCTTTAATTATGGCATGGTTCAACTTAAGAAATCATAACAATACTTACAATTTTCATTGCCAGGGACTTGGCGTTGAGCTCCTTGCTAGGAACTATTACATACCTACAATTTACATCTTCTATTGTAGTTACAACAAGATAGGGGTCAGAGAGTGATTGTAACATACCCTTTAAGCTAGAAAACATTTTGTGTTTAGAAACATTATGATAACTTTTATTGTAAAGTTTATATTGGATAGGTGTCCAAGGATGACTGTAGATTGCATAATATATTATTATTTAATAAATAAAATGGGAGACAAACACCTAAGAGGACTGTTGAAAGAGTGGTTACTGATGCACTGGGTGGAATGGAATCTAGGGTAGAAGGCAATGGATGAGTGGCAGCATCATAATGCAACTAACTAGTTGTTGGTATGGGACAACTCCCTTGAAATGTGGTCATAGTTCCCTCAAATATGGGACTGGAGCTTGAGGCTCATTTATTCCAAACTGACCATTAAGAGACATAGGAAGTCTATATAATAGCCATGAAATATTGAACTAAGGTTCATCACTTTTCCTGACGAGGAAATTTACCTTGGGGTTTTGCTGTGTTTGCACCCAAGAGATTTGATGAGGGGATATGCTGTTGTTGATTATGTTGTGAGTCTACCAAACTCTTATTGAGTTTAGGAGGTTAATGCTGAGTGGATAAGGCATTCTTTCAGGAGGTTGATACCAAGTGGAGAAGGTATTTTTGAGTGCCTTACTTCTACACAGATTCCGCCCACTTACTGGATCAGTAATCAGGCTTGGGGGGTTCATTAGAAGTTAGCAACTGAGCTGCTTATTCTGAAGCAGGTTGGGAGGAACAGGCCTCCTTGGGTGTTTTTCGGCCCTATCGTCAGTTACAAGTTCTATTGTCTTATCTGTTTTATTTTTAAGTTCTGTTATCTATTTTGCATATTACAGTTCTGCTAATTATTAAACTTTCACTGTTTAATTTATAAGTTATTACAGTTTCCTGTAAAAGTTAATAATTCTGTATAAATGTAAAATGATTGAATAGAATGGTTTTTGTATTTTTCCCCATGCAAAAAGGAATAGCATCATACTCTAGTACAGAAACAGATTAAGATAGATAAGATATGATAGGCAAACTGCCATGGTGATGGAAGTACTATTTTTATATTCTGTTTAAATTATCTGTTGTTATTATTTAGCAATATTTACTATATTCTACTCACAGCACTATTTCTATTTCCATTCTTTTCATTTTTGTTTTCCCAATGTTTAGTTTCAAAAGAATAACTATAGTTTGTTGTTAATATCATTATTGTACATATAGGACACTTAGACAAATAAGAAGCATCACATTACCAACTTAGGGTTTGTAATTCTACATTTAAATACTTTCAAAGTTTACTGTTATTACTAATATTCCTATTAGTCTGCACACGGAGTAGTTAAGAAAAAAAAGTCTTTTATTATATAGTTAATGTTTAATGTTTTTCTTTTTACATGCACATAATCATAAACACACAAATGAAATGCTGTTACAAGATCAAGCTAGATGAATCAGCTCTCTGTCATTTTCTTGTTTTACTCACAGTAGACAAATTAAGTATATTTTCACATCACAAATCATTACTGTAGATCGAACTTATTCATTTCAATTATCAATTCAAAGTTTAAGACATTTCAATGACTCTAGGAGTAAAAGTCAACAAAACACACATTTTCCATTTGATGTCAAACGTATCAATAGTTCTCATCGTTTCATCAAATCTAAACTTAACTACAACCCTAAACCCTAATAGGCTTATAGTTATATTACTTAATCATTTACACAGTCGAAGATGAGGCATTTGGCCGAAGCATGTCACATAATTTCGACACTTAGCTAAAGATCAAATGACAGTAACATGAGTTTTCTTTTCCCCGAATGTGTAAAATTTTTCATAAACTTACATTTCCTAAAGAAACAATAGTAGCAGTGATATCGAAACCCAGTTTTTAAATCTTCATCATACATATTTCATAACCTCACAGACATTAAATAAAACGATGTTGCAGGTGTTCAGAAATTTAACTACACAACTGCACTTTCGTATCACATCGTTTTCAAACGCAGAGGTCTGTTGAAATACTTGGTATCACATCCACATTTTGAATAGACGAGACATAGTTTTGTTCACAGGCCAAGTCCCAACACATTGAAACAAAAACAACTATCATAACACAGGATTGATAATGTTTATTTTATTATCTCAACAGAGTTTGAAACCCCAAATTCAAAACAAAGGATCGTTGCCAAGATCGAAACCCCAAACTCAAACCCTATGCATTTACCAGCTATTACATTGACTATACAAACTAAAACAACAACCCAGGGTTTTACAACCACAACTTCGAGGTTTGACGATACACTGTTTGCCATGATTTCTGCCAGGAGAACCTACGAGGGTTTTCCATCGGGCTTAGCATTTTAGCTACATTGCTATCCATTGATCAGTGAATCCTATTGCCACCAAACCAAAGCATGAAGTACAGAACCTTGGCATTACCTGCCAAAAGAAACTATGAGGAGTTAGTAATATTATCATTCAACTATTAACAAACGAAGAAATACATTACATAACGGATAGACCAGAAAAGTTACCCAGTTGTTAAACAGTCGATTGGAATGCATTCAGCTTCCAAATCCTTTCTCCAATGCAGCAAAGTTGCCATGCAACTGAATCATAATCAAACTCGAAGTCAAGACCTCCCTACTAACTTATTTGCCACCAAAAGAAAGCCACAGGATTTCAATATTACACTCTCAGCAAACGCTCAAGCACTTTTACATTATTTAAAAACAGAAATTACAGAGTTTTTGAAGCACAGTGCCATCCACAATCACCCAGGGTCGAGCCCTGTAAGCCAGCGGCCTGTTGGCCTTCTCCTCCAAAACCAAAACCACAAAATGAAAACATGAAGGAAAAATTAACGTTAAGGGAAGTCTAGCTAGGGTTTACACATCTCCACTATCGAGGTATTGAGATCAACGATCGAGATCAAGCCAGCAAACTACAGAGGTACCAAGCCATAGATACGATCAATTATTGATCATTGAACTACATTTATTACTCAGAACATTCGGATGCCATATCACTAGAGCTAAGCTTACATCTCGGTGGTGTATCACCCTTCCTTACCATTGTTATCACATGAAGCTAGACACGTAGATGCCAACGTTGCAACATCTGATATCACAATAGGGTCGAATTCAATGCTGAGATCTCATGGAGATTTATGCCAGAGCCTCGACTGCAACAATATTTAATTCAATTCAGAACCAGGTGATGGTAATAGCGCAATCCCCGGGATATTTGACGTTATTTTACAACTGTTACAACCATTTTTTTTTATAAGCCATCAAACCATAAACAACGATGTATAGTTATGTTCATAAGGTAGCATCACGACCTTTCATTTACACCATAAGTATAAGGTTTATTCTAAGTGCACTTAACACATATACATTGCACATTTACGCCATAAGGTCCATTTACATAACGTTCAACAATGTTATTATTATAGTTTCCATAAGTTACTGAACTTGGAATCGATATATTTACACTACAAGAAAAAAGGTCATTGGTTAGGGTCCAAAAATGTCACCATAAGCTCATTTGGTGATGGTCAAGAGGGGTCCTGTCACCAAAACCTGAGCGTCGCCAAAGGCACTGTCACCTTAAGCGGGGGTATGTGGTGACATTCAAGGCCCGCGACCAATAATTATGATTATTTCAGGTTGTGACCATCACCAATCGTTATGAAGTGTTGGTGACGGACCTGCTTTGACCCTCACCATTTGATGCATATATGGTGATGGCCAATGACCGATCATTGGTGAGGTTTGAGACATGTCACAATAATCGCATCAATGATGGTGAAAAAGGAGGACATCACCAATGGCTGTGTCCCCAAAAGTAGAGGTGGTGTGGTGACATTCAATGTTCGACACTAATAAGGATTATTAGTGACAAATAGTGATCCTCACCAATTTATATGAATTTTTGGTGATGGACCTAAGGGCCTCACCAAAAAACTATACATTGCCAATGACATATGATGAGGGCATTACAATGACCCTCACTATTGAGGATATTTCCATTAACATATCAATGGTGACAACCGCTATGAGATTGTCACTGCTTTTCATTTTGAAAATATTTTGATGACGCAACATAAAGGACCATTTCCATTTCAATTAAAATTATAAAAAAAAAAATTCTAATGGTCCTTAAAGGATAACGGTTCAACGTCACCATAACTTTCCACAATGGTGACAATGGTGACAAACAATTGCTTATAAGAGAAGTATGTCCAATCATTGTTGATAGAGCACCTTCCTTGTTGTTCTGGGTGTCTTTTCAATTCAGCCTACATAGATTTGAAGGGATAGTTCTATGTTGTGTTGATTGTACCTTACAAAGCCATATTTCTGAGTTTGCTGGTTGTAGTTTACAGGGGCAATTTTCTGAGTTGTTGGTTGTACATGGCAGGGGCAGATTTATGTTCTTGTTGGTTGTACTTTACAATCATAGGAATTGTTAGCTTGCATGGATTAGTTTCAGCAAGCCTATAAACTTGCTTGCAAAAAATAATGCAGTAGGCCTATAAATATTTAAACACTAAACTATGGTAATTAAAAATGTTCTCTAACTATGATTACATCATGCCTATTAAAATTCCTGGATCATAATTCTCTTGGCCATCATTATTTACGATTTGAGCAAATCCTAGGGACATAAAAATTTACTATCTAAACTTAGTTTCACATGTTCCTTCAGAAGAGAATTTTGGAGAATGGATTCAATATGTTGGAAGTCATTCCAGTATGTTGATTAAAAAACATGTCTGTACCTGCTATATAATGTTAAATTTTCTGAATTTACTTCAATATGATCTAGGATCTTGACTGAGAGAACAACATGTACAGCATATCTACAGCATATCAATCATGGAGACAATAATGCAAGCACACAAGACACAAAGATTTACTTGGGGAAAACCATAAAGGTGAAAAACCCCAATAACTTCCTCAGAGATAGATAGAGCAATGATACAACCAACCATAAGAGATAGACACAACCTAGCAGCAGATCCTCCTCCTCCATAAGTGCGCCACTCCTCCTTGAGTGCATGAGTGAGAAGTGAGTGAGCAAATAGAGTGCCTCCCGCACTCTATTTATACTTGACTTGACTTGCCTTTTTACCTAACTCATGTTGGCTCGAACTTAACCACATAACATAATGCTGAGTGGGCCGACCCCCAATAGGGTGGTCTAATAACCCTTTGACCCACATGGCCGACCCCCAATAGGGTGGTCTAATAACCCTTTGACCCACATGACTTATACAGGGCCGACCCCAAATAAGGTGGTCTAATAACCCATCAAGTATAAGTTACGACACTTACAATATAAATGACGACACTTCCTTATAGAGGAATAATACCATCTCTATAGGAATACAATATACATATATGTGAAATACATTCCGAAGTTACATATATATCAAACTCCCTCTTAACTAGGAAGGTATTTCTCAGCACAGTTCTTCTAGCACAAGTCATCTTCTCTGGATCATCGTCACTGGATAATCGTCATCGAGTCATCATCATCATCGCCACTGCTGCTGCTATCTCAATCAATCTCTGAATCTACTCGTCATAGGAAGTTCTAAAGAGCCAGTCCTTTTTCATACTGGATGTAGGCCCTCCACCTGCAGGTCTTCATCATCACTGGCCATACTGTGGAATCCTCAGGACTTATTACGTGCATCACAAAACCTCAAAAGAGCATCCCAGGCTGTTACGAGCACACAGCTCTACCTATAGGATCTCCCAGGGCACCGAATTATATGTGACCTCACCACAAAACCTCGCAAGAGCATCCCAGGCTATTACGAGCACACAGCTATACCTATAGGATCTCCCAGGGCAACGAATTACATGTGGTCATGGAAAAACCTCGCAAGAGCATCCCAGGACTGATTACGGGCACACAACCCAACCTATCGGATCTCCCAGGGAAACGAATTACATGCCATAGGACAAAACCTCGAAAGACCATCTGCCAGATATCCTAGGGAATCGAATTACATGCCATAGGAAAAACCTCGAAAGACTATCTGCAGATCTCCTAGGGCACCGAATTACATGTCCTCCCAGAGCAAAACCTCGAAAGAGCATTTGCGAGATGTCCCAGGGCACCGAATTACATGCCATAGGAAAAACCTCGAAAGACCATCTGCAAATCTCCCAGGGCACCAGATTACATGCTCATCTGCACAACCTGATCCACGGCCACAGAGTATCAACTTGATACTCACCATACATCATCCTGATGTATCCATGATCATCCTCATCATCATCACTGCAACGTCCTGCTGCATGTCATCTGGAGAAACATCCTGAAGCTCGTCATCTATGATCATCCTGATCATCACTGCAACATCCTGCTGCATGTCATCTGGAGCAACATCCTGAAGCTCGTCATCTATGATCATCCTGATCATCACTGCAACATCCTGCTGCATGTCATCTGGAGCAACATCCTGAAGCTCGTCATCTATGATCATCCTGATCATCACTGCAACATCCTGCTGCATGTCATCTGGAGCAACATCCTGAAGCTCGTCATCTATGATCATCCTGATCATCACTGCAACATCCTGCTGCATATCATCTGGAGCAACATCCTGAAGCTCGTCATCTATGATCATCCTGATCATCACTGCAACATCCTGCTGCATATCATCTGGAGCAACATCCTAAAGCTCATCATCTATGATCATCCTGATCATCACTGCAACATCCTGCTGCATGATACACCTGATCATCAATGCATCTTCTTGATGCATACCAAGTATCTACCTGATACATATCATCATACATGGTCCTCCTGATCATCAGTGTATCCACTTGATACAAATATATGATACATATCATCATACATGATCCTCCTGATCATCAATGCATCTACCTAATGCATACCAAGTATCTACCTGATACATATCATCATACATGATCCACCTGATCATACAATCTATCCACCTGATACATATACAGATACATGGTCCAAGCATCCAACATGATGCATATACAAAATACGTACACATGATCCAACTGATCATATCCAGCATCCAACATGATGCGTACATACATATAAAAATGATCCAACTGATCATATCCATCATTCAACATGATGCGTACATTCATATATAAAAATGATCCAACTGATCATATCAAGCAGAAACCAGAACATCATCCTGATGCTCATCATCTAGCGCTTACATCCACAGCCATGTGAAGGATCCTCCTTCCAACATTCTTGGAATGGCTTCAGCAAATGTGTCCATCATTTCTTCCTCGAAGTGTCCTCGATCTGAAGAATGCCAAGCCTCTCTCTGAAGTACTCGAACTTCACCCTGGCTAGTGGCTTCGTCAGCACATCTGCAATCTGCTCGTCCGTCGTAACATACAGGAGCTTCACAGTTCCTCTCTGCACCATATCCCTGATATAGTGATATTTGATCTCTATGTGTTTCGACCTGTCATGAAACACTGGATTCTCGAACAACTTCACACAACTCTGGTTATCACAGAAGATACCAGTAGCCTCCAACGGGAGATCAAATAACTCAGACAGTAGCTTCCGTAGCCATACTGCGTCACAACTAGCTGAACAGGCTGCAACATACTCTGCCTCAGCTGTACTCAGTGCTACGCAGGACTGCTTCCTGCTAAACCAAGAGATCACACCTAATCCCATACTGAAGCAACACCCAGATGTGCTCTTCCTATCTGCAGCACTGCCAGCCCAATCTGAATCAACATAACCCTGCAGGTTAAACTTTTGATTCTCCTCATACCTGAGCCCATAATCCACTGTACCCTTCAGGTACCTCAGAACATGCTTTACAGCAACCAGGTGAACACTCCTCGGATCCATCAGGAACTGGCTCAATGTGTTCACAGCAAAGCAAATGTCTGGTCTCGTGTTCGTCAGGTACATCAAGGACCCAATCATCTGACAATACAAAGAGACATCAACCGGCTCAGATGAAGCATCACATAGAAGCTTCATATTCGATGCCATAGGTGTGGCCATATCCTTGCAGTCCATCATCCCAAACATCTTCAGGATCTCTACTACATACTTCCCTTGTCCAAGGAAGATTCCATCTGCACTCTGCCACACCTCCATGCCAAAAACAAATAGTGCATCATCCCCAAGTTCTTAACTCGAACTTGGCAGAAAGCTTCCGCTGCGTGTCGGCAATCAATCTATCTTTACCTGTAACAAACAGGCTATCTGCATACAAAAAGTAGTATCACTAGATTGCCTTCTTCAACCTTGTAGAAAAGGTTGGAATCTGCTTTACTCTTGGTAATGTCCAAACTGGATAGAAAGCTGTCTATCCTACCATACCAAGTTCTGCACACATATATGACTACACCATGCTGTCTTGAGATCCATCTGGTGCATCTTTTATTTCATCACTTTTATATTTCTCAATGCTGCCATCTGCAACATGCTTGATCTGATAGTTCCATTTGGAAGTCATAACAAACTTCCCTTCACATCTTGGGACTACATCCCAAACATCATTCTTCATGATCGACGGATCATGGCATTCCATTTCTTCATCCCAGATCCCGGGAACTTCAATATCTTCAATAGATAAATTTGTTGCTGAACAAATGTTGTAGTTCTTCTTTTGTAGGAGATGGCATACGATCTTTCCTACACAACAAGTTAAATTGCATGATTAGAAAACATCTCATAGTTTCCAGAACAAATTCTTATACATAAAGAAATATGCCATACAGTCATGCAATTATCTTAGCCAATGCTTCAATACAACATTTATCCATATTCCGTAACTTTCTAGATGCCTTCCAATCTCTACCAGAACATTGTTAAGAGTGTGCACAACTCCCAACATGTCAGCAAAGAGGTTTCATTCTAGATAAGTAGCAATGGAATGTTGTACAGTGCCATAGGCCACTTACCCATTCATATTAGGAGTATACTGTTCATCAATGCAATTATTCTAATATGCATAATACACAACCTAATTCTAGGAACATCAGTATATACATTATTGAACAGTATTATTTAAGAAATGACAATTCAAATACTTATCTTTGTTTGTTCGTTGGGTGGACTCCCTTTGAGTCTTCGCTTCCTTGCAGGAGTTGCTGGAGTCCTAATCTGAATCCTTTCTGTTGTGGGATGTAGAGAGATGGTCAACTCTATCTGCATCCTTGCATAAACTACTGAAGTGTGCTCCTTTGCTTTCTTGTAGGAACAACTGGAGTGTGCTCCTTTGCTTTCTTGCAGGAACAATTGGAGTGTGCTTCTTCTTGATCTTTGCTTCCTGGATTACCTATTCTTGAACTCATATAAAATCATACATTCATTAGTATACTATTAAAACACAATAATCTCAAGCATGTATAGTCATGATCAGTTCAAATAGAAATAATAAGCATTAGCATTCAAGGTTTATGTAGGATTCTTATGGTTAGTCAAATCATAAGAAACATAACATGTCTAAACCTGTAATTACTCAAACCTATGACTCTTCAGGTTAGTTGAATCATCAATCAAGATAAGAGATATAAAATGCATAAAACCTGTGATTATTCAAACCTATACCATCATGATTCTTCTGGTTAGTCATATCATCAGTTATGATAAGAAACATAATATGCATACAATCATGATTATTCAAACCTATGACTTCATGAATAATCATTATCAACAACAGTATAAGATCCTAACACAAGGTAGGATTCTATCTTGATATACGAAAAACATACCTGGATTAGCATGCTAGCTATTTATGTCTAACATACTCACATGATGTCTTCTTGTTCTTCTTCAATGACTTGTGCTAGTAACCTGTATATCTCATAGGTTAACTATTACAAAACCAAGTTATACATACCTCGTAAATGGATCTTCTGTGAGATCCATGACAATGGATGAGTCTTTATCCTCATGTCATCATGATCATATGTTTTTGGACCAGAACATGATTTGTCTTTATTGGTGTACCTTTCATGTTCGTAGAAAACATAAACCTCATACAACACCATAATGCATTAGTACAATCATAAGTGTCAACACCCTAACCAATGAATATCTTCTATCATGCTTTCATAATTTTGTTAAGGTGATACGACAAATCTAAAATCAAAATTGTACTAACCGTAATAACATGAAGACAAACATACCATAAACTTAATCATGGACAAATATCGAAATATACCTCGATGAGTCATACCTGTCGAGATCGCTTGTAATCTTCTTATGTAAGGCCTTAGCCTCATCTCCCTCTGAAACAGGAACTTCTTCACTTATGCAGATGATCAATCCATGTTCTTCTAGGATTAACCCAATCCACTTGATTTGCAAGAACTGGACCTGGAGCTAGATATGGGTTTGTCAGAGAAACCCCAAAAATTCAAACTTTGAATTTCAAACTTCAGAAAGGATAGAAATATGCGCCTTGATGAGCTGATCAAACTGGTATATTCAGAATTTGAAAACTGCAAAGTTTCACTCCTCAATTTTGCCTTTGAAACTTCCAGATTCACTGGACATGACCCTGAATTGGGGTTTGATGAATCCCACTCTTTTTCCCAATCAAAAGGTTTGATCCAAATCTCTAAGCTTCTATTTTTCTGAGGAGCTTCCAGCCGTGGTCATAGATTTCAAAAATTCTCATTTTTACAGAAGCCCTAATTTTCCACTTTTCTGATCAAAGTCCCGAACTAGGGTTTGATCAAGCCCGGCCTTCTGCCCAACCAAAACTTCTGATTTTGGTCTCTAAATTTTTATTTTGATGAGTAGCATTCAGCCGTGGTCTCCGATTACAAAAATTCCAACTTTCTCCAAAGCCCTAAATTCCGGAAGCCATGAATGAAGGTACTCAAAAATAATTCTGTTTTGACAGAAATATGTACCTGATTGTTTCTGGTGTAACTCTGAACTTTTTGATCCACGGGGTCTGAAAATTTTTTTTGAGATAGCCTGGCCTGTCATCTTTCCATCCTGACAGGTCTGACCTCAATTGGATTCTCTGAGAGAGAGTTATGCCAAATGTCGCAACGTGACCTGTTTTGGGATAAAACAGGAGAGCGAACTTGTACGGCGTGCCACGTGTCATTGTTTTAACTTCGGCCTCTGAAAAAGTTTCCTGAGATAGCTTGGCCTGTTAACTTTCCATCCTGACAGGTTTGACCTCAATTGGACTCTCTGAGAGAGATTTATTCCAAGTGTCACAACATGACTTGTTTATGGGATAATACAGGAAAGCGAACTTGTACGGATTGCACGTGTCACTGGTTCAACTTCGACCTCTGAAAAAGTTTTCTGAGATAGTACAGAGTGTTTACTACCTGTCACTGTTTACGAAATTTAATTTGGAGCTTCCTAGCCCAAGATATGACCTTTTTTCCCAAGGTCACCTGATTTTGACTCAGATCTGGAAGAGGCAGAAACCCTATATTGTACAGATCATAAATCACAAAGTACAACGAATTAGAGGTTGTCCTTTGGACAAAAGGTACCTGGAGATTTAATATTCATCCTGTAACAATTTCAGATCCGAAAACTTTTCCAAAACGGATTTATAGCGAAAGTGCTACGATGACTGGTTTTTGCTATATCAAGCCCTAGCATCGTAAGTGCAACAAGTGTCATACATGCCATATCATGCCTTCTTTCAGGCTAGCTCTGATACCATGTTAAATTTTCTGAATTTACTTCAATATGATCTAGGATCTTGACTGAGAGAACAACATGTACAGCATATCTACAGCATATCAATCATGGAGACAATAATGCAAGCACACAAGACACAAAGATTTACTTGGGGAAAACCATAAAGGTGAAAAACCCCAATAACTTCCTCAGAGATAGATAGAGCAATGATACAACCAACCATAAGAGATAGACACAACCTAGAAGTAGATCCTCCTCCTCCATAAGTGCGCCACTCCTCCTTGAGTGCATGAGTGAGAAGTGAGTGAGCAAATAGAGTGCCTCCCGCACTCTATTTATACTTGACTTGACTTGCCTTTTTACCTAACTCATGTAGGCTCGAACTTAACCACATAACATAATGCTGAGTTGGCCGACCCCCAATAGGGTGGTCTAATAACCCTTTGACCCACATGACTTATACAGGGCCGACCCCAAATAAGGTGGTCTAATAACCCATCAAGTATAAGTTACGACACTTACAATATAAATGACGACACTTCCTTATAGAGGAATAATACCATCTCTATAGGAATACAATATACATATATGTGAAATACATTCCGAAGTTACATATACATCAACATATAATTTCATGTTGACTAACCTACCAGTATTAAAGACCTCTTTGCAACAAATCCATCTGAACATAATTTTCTTCATTGTGGATTTTATATGACATCTTAGGTACATATGCCCCAAACTGGATGGTGTGGACCTCTAAAGCTGGTCAATGCAGACCCCCTAAGCCACAGTGAAAACGTGGGGACCTAAAAAGCAGAGAGACACATTTTAACCCTAATATTTTCCAACAAATAATCAAAAAAAATTATGTGGAGTCCAAGATATATAATAAATTAAATGGTTTAGTAAAGGAGACTATATAAAAGATAGAGCCTCCAGCTTTAATCTACATTTTTTTCTCATTGTAATACTTTAGAAGTTTCTCTTTATAATTGTCATGTTCCAGAATCCAAGCATTAGTTTCAACAGGTATATAAACATGCTTGAATAAATAACAAAGTAGCATATCCTGTGAATTATCGGTGTTATCTCAACTTACATGCATTTTTTAATTCTCATATATAACATAAATGTAGAGCACCTATAAAAGTGTAAAATTCCAAAGATTCATATTGTCATGAAATTACACATTTGTTTTTGGAAATGCTTCAAGAAACTTCCTCTGATGGGTTACATAGGGTAGACTTTCTTTGCTTACCTACCCAATATGAGGTGTAGCTATACCCATCAAAATTGCTTGGGACTAATACCTGGCCTCATCCCTTTTAAACTCATGTCAGTCAAGTGGAGCAGGTCATAAGCAGAATGTAACCCTAGTAGATGGTGATGACCAATGGCCTACTGGAATAAATTGAACATTTGGTTATTATTATTATAACATTATACTAATTTGAAAAAGAAAAAATATCACATTGTTATAAGTCAAGTAAATAGAACTGATTCACTAACCTATTTACACAATAACTAAAATAGATATCTAAGCTTTTTTAAGCATATGGAAACAAGATAGCAAAAGATGATATAAAATGTTGTAACAACAGTTTAATGACATATATCTACAAGCTTGGCCTAAGCCTGTAAGATGAGTTGTTTTTTACACTTACAGATGCACAAATGGAAATCAGACATATGGGCCTTCTTTGGAATCATGTCACCCAGCTCATCCTCCTGTTTGTTCCTCCAAGTTCGTTCTAATGTTAACTGAGGAGCGGATTTATTGCAGACTAATCACAGAACAAAGGAAGCATAGTTTATGCTTCCGTTGTGATAAAATGTTAATGAAGGTTAATGGAAACTAAACAAGCACTATAAATCAACACTATTGACAACAACAAAAGCACAAGAAACTATTCAAAAAGCTATTCAAACAACTTTTTTGAACTCCAGTGAAAAGCACGAATCATACCTCAGTCATTATTTCTGCCAGCTAAGCATGGAATCATCTCTATTTAAAAAAAATGAAATGACCCAATTGCTCCTCAAGATAAGCATGGAAGTGGTCAAAGGAAGATGATCCCTTGAAATGACCTACCAAACAAGCCCCATGATCTATGTCATGTGGAAATTAGTTGCTGAATCCATGATAATAAAAAATAAAAAACTCGAAAACAACTAAGAGACAAAGATAATGAATGGAATATCATAACATGTACTACATGGGAATTTGAAAAGGATGAAGTTGTGAAGAGATTTAGGAAAACAGTTTTGAGCATGCATATTTGTGCAAAGGATATCATAAAGGATCATTAAAATGTTTAAGCAATAAGAGGAGCAATGCACAGAAAGTAACATCTGTGAGAACATAATTTATAGATTATAGGGGAATTTCAAGATATTGAACTTAGAGAAACTTTGGGCACAACCTTTTTGAGCTGGAGTTGAGTCAAGGGAAACTTCCAAAGAAATCCATCAACCATGATGATTTATCCTTCACCATATCTTTCAACACAAGTAGTTAACTCAACTAGAGGCATCTTTTGCTAAAAAACCCACACTTACTCAAGAAAGAGCTTGCATGAGACAACATTGAATTTGAGACATGTATGCAAAGATTCAATCCTTTCATTTGTACATTGAAACATCGTAGACTAATGAGCCAAAAAATATTTCTCAATAGATTCAAAGTTACTGAGATTCCCTTCAACAAATTTGATGGCATTGATATTTGCATGGGTCCCTTTGGTGGCTAGGGCTTTAAAAAAAAGAGAAAAAATAAAATAAGCTTTGGTAGGAATATACCCTAAATCATATTCTAAGTCAATAAATTTATCTATAATGACTTAGAAAAAATTCGCATATGCTTGGTTGGGAAAAGTCACTATCCAACAAAGGATTCAAGTGCACTCAACTCAACCATTGAGATTTTTCCTTCACAATTCAATTATGCTCGCAATAAAAATTGGTTTGAATATTGAGAAATTTAAACCCAATGCTCAACCTTTGATGTATCTCTATCTATTCAAGTTGACACCAAGTAATAACCAAGAAGAAAAACTTCATTCTCGTTACTGTTTTCACCATATACATGAGAACAAAGGTGGTTGTAAGCAATAGATCTCACTCACACAGTGTTAATCCCAATTTTATGGTTGTAGGTGATGGTCAAAATGAACAGCTTGAGGGTGGTTTAATGAGAATATATTGGTTGTATAATGCTAGAATAGAACTCAAAGAAGAATTGACAACGGATTTGTTCATGCTACACCGCAAAATTGCTCACGTTTGGAGACTAGTCCATCTTACTTCTGCAACATACTGTTAACAAATGTTCCAAACCTTGTATTAAGGTGAAAATCAATCCAAGAGTACAGATCATACCTGAGAGATGATAATGCTAAAAATTACAGTGGATATGTTTTAATTCCTGGAAGAAACTCCAAAACAAATACACAGGCTATTAATGTTGTGCATAGTTCATTGATAATGTCCTTGTCCAATCTATTTGGAATTACCACACACAAATCAGAGTTTATATGTATGTTTCATGGGGATGAATTTACAACCTTCATATAAGCCAAGAGTGAGAACACTTCTTACTAATACTCGTTCTTGAATCATCCAAAAAGAGAAGTTTTTCGTACCCAATATGCATGATAGAGATCCATTAAATCCCCCATCCATAACCCATAGAAGCCTATCCATAGATCCTATTCCAAAAGTAGGTCATCCAGCAAAACCATGATATTCATCCAAGGCATGGACATGTCATCCCGCTAACAGTGTGATGTAAATCACAAGTGGACACACATACAAAATGGGGGGTAACACACCTCAAATCCTCTGGCAATTGAACCAACCTGAACTAGGTCAACTTACTCATCTCGAGAGAATCCTGAAGTAAGAGGATGATCAAAGGAAACTCCCTCTATCTAAGCTTTTTTATCCACCAAATCTCTAAAACAATACAGGATGCAAGGCCTCTCAAGATCCTATGTGTTCTTAAGAAGATGATTAGTTTGATCATATCATTTGGAAGTGCCCCTGGCAAAGGATTTTTTGGACCCCCATAATGAATTCTTTTAATTTGGATAAGACCAAGGGAGGAAAGGAGTCTTATTTTGTTGCCTAATCTATGAGAAATGTAAAAGTTGGTTTGATAAGAATGCCCATATTTTATATCTTCACCTCCTAACTATAAAGTATATGCTTTAATATTTCTTTTCATCTAGGATTAGAATCTAGCAAGTAAAACATTATTTCTGAAACAAGCAACATGGTTGGTGGTCCATTCTTTTTCCCAATAGTTACAAGAAGAGGTGAAGACAATTATTTTGAACATTTGGACAAGTAAATTGGATGATAGGTTCAGGGATGATGGACTCTACTAACTCATTAGTGTAGCCATGACTAGCTACATCTTGTCAGGTTGCTTTAATTCAACTATATGCCATTTTGTAGATGCAATGAAGTATATTGTGAGTAATTTATTACTAACAGACTAGTTTCCTACATTAGGTATTGGCATTTGTAGACAAATAGATTTCCTTATCTCCCTAGCATCCAATTATTGATATTTTAGTGGTCCTTAAGTGGAGGCATCGATACATAAGTAATTTCAAGAATATCAATGCAAAGGTGCATGTAATAGTAGTGGACACCACAAGCTATAGTGCTCATCATGCCCAAAGCACCATGGTTGTAGTCATTCAAGGAAAATACCGATTGGCTGCCTTTCAGTTCATGGCTTCTTGTTTTTTTTTTTAATTGGTGGTCCATCATGTTTTGATGTAATGGATTTTCCGTCAATAATATAGTTGCTTAAGGATTTTTTGCTATTATGTTTTAAGCATATTATAAGGCACATTTTGCCTATCTACTGTAAAGACATTTTTTCACAATGGAATATGGAATAAAAGAAGAATAGGTGCCACTAGTGTATCCCAAGAATGTATACTAGGAGAAACATTAAGAGGCATGTAGAAGATCTCAAGGCCTACAATAGATTATATTCCAAGTAGTGCCAAAATATCCAAAATAAAAATCCAAAACTAAATCTAAAGCCTTCATCGAGGCCTCTAACTAAAAACACCAGATATCCTTATGGAAGCAACCATGTGATGAAGTGCAATATTGTTACAACCATTTTCATAGTTATAACTATTGGTTTATGACACAAGTTGCAATGAGACACCACAAAACATTGCCTAATAAAAATCATCGGATTTTGACCTTGGAATTTTAAAGGCAAATGTGTTGCAGCTTTGGTATCTTATGTGTGTGGCTGCCAACACATAAAATATGAGTTGTAGAGAAAGTTAAGCACATAGACAACCATAAAATGTGATGTAAGAGAGGCAAAATATGACCTACAAAAATTGCATTAAATAACATTTATTCGGCCATAATAAACAAGAAGGTATGGGCGGGGGATAACATGAGACAATTTATTATTAAGAAAAAATATAGTTCCAGAACACAAATATTTTACCCTAGGGAAACCTTTTCTGGAATAAAACAACCACAAATAATACTTTCCTTAATATGAGATGGCTGAATTGATATGAGCATATTTGGAGCAGATTTTTACATCAAAAAATAAACTTGCCTCTTAGGGCACATATACCAAGAGAACTTGAAGAAGAATATTCCAAGCAAGAAAGGTGAGAAGGCTAGCTGCTGGTGAATCCCTTTTGAATATGATGTCATCCGTAATAGGCTTGTTCTACTTCCTTATTAGACTTAGTATGCCTGTTGTTACCTGTAGAAGCCCTCTTAGGGATTGATCTATTTGTGGTAACGCTGTAACAACCCCTTTAGGGATAGATATTCCCTTGGTCAGCCTGTAGCAGCCCCTAATAGCACAAACAAGCCCCATCATCTATGTCATGTGGAAGTGTAATTAACTTGGAAAACTATCCCCTTGTTGGGTGCAACTTGCCATAGTATTTCTCGATGTATCATCCCAATATCAAGAAGCACATCCTTGCTATCATTTCCAAACTCTGCAAGTAATGCTTCCAACCATCGATTCTCTTTAGTAGCATCAGCTAGAAAGACAAAAAACTGTACCACAAACAAGCACCAAAATACTTTCCGATTCAGTCCATCTTCTGCAACTAATAAATTAGTCCCTGCAACAGGATCCAAAACATTTAATGTAGTCTTGAGATGTTCCTTTAGATGAGCACAAAATACCCTTGCAAGGGCAACTGAGTGTTGCTGCGTGAATGCTTTGCAAATTGCAATCACGTGCACAGCTACATACATCCCTTCTGAAGATAGCGGAATACTTGGAAGAGTCAAGAACCTCATAAGGGCTTCAATGCCCTTTTTCTCAACAAATATTCTACAAGTTTCAGGATTTTCCATTGCCCGATGCGCAAACACCATGGTATGTGAAATGCTTAATTGTAGAAAGCATTCATTACTCAAATTTTCAAGAGACAGTCCACTAGTTCCAACCCCTTCATTATGCTTATCCTCAGAATCAGTATCCATAGGAACAGGACTATCCAATCTATCTTTGGCCTCTAACCCCACGTCACCCACTGAAGCAACTTTCTCAACAATTTCAATGATAACATCTACACCAGGTACCCTCAGAGAAGGGACATGGCGCATCAGCTCTTCCATTGAATTAGCCAAATGAGCACCCCCTTCATTCAATGGTAGCAAATACTTTCGTGATGTGAAGACATGTACAAGAAACTGCAAAGCATTTATTTTAGTCATTGCCTGCAAACTTGTATTGTTGATACATAGTGCATCAAGACCACTAGGGATGCAGCAAAGTGCTTTTGAGGAAGGCAGAAGTAAATATTCTGATATAGCATCCAAAAAGGCAGTTGTAAGACCTACTGCATGCTGCATTGAGAAACAAGTTAGATCTTTATGAATGAGTTCGCTCATAAGTGTCACAGCTGAAGAGAAGATGTCACCACCAAAATTATGGGAATGACTGAATATTAATGATAGGCTTGATGGCAAGGTACTCTCCTTTGAGCCTGTGGGCCTTGCTGGGGCATACGTTGTTGATCCCAGTTCCTTGAGTAAGGCCTTGATAATACACCTCCGAGAATATAGAATTTGTCCTTTATCATCATCACATGCTGAAGATGAAATACTGCTTTCTGCTGACAACTCCACAACTCTAGTAACCTCAAATTGGAGTATGTCAATAGTATTGTCTAGACCTCCAAGATCTCTAAATAGAGTGACTACTGGATTGTTGTAATCCATAAACTTTTGGAGAATCTTAACAACAAAGATGACAAGGTGTGTATGACAAGAATTTGTGCCTTTTAACAAAAGGTAGAAGGGTTGGAATCAGTCCAGTTTCTCTCATAGGACTTTTGGAGAAGTCGATGATGATGTCACATATGCTAGAAAAAAATATAAAGCCCCTTCTAATAGTTCAACAAGATATGCTTCCATTGTAGTTAATGACATGACAGCCTTCTATAGAAAGCTTAATAAAAACACACGATTTGCTGCATTGTTAACAATATTTGGAACATTTAACACCCGACTACTCTCATGAGATGCAAAGATTACTGCAAACTAGTATCTTAAAGCCCAAATAGCAGCTGATCTAATGTTATGTGGTATAAATCTCTCAGATTGCAACACCTTCATCAAATCATTCATAAACGCAGGATCATTTGAAAAAAATGCCCCCAGTTCTTCATGGTTGTCACTTGATTGCATTAATACCATAAAGGCCAAAAGTCTAATGCAGTTGAACTGCCTGCGAGTGCTCAGAGAAGGAAATGCACGTGTATATCTGATTTGAGTCCATAAATAAAACCTGAGCAGCTCACTATTGTGGGGAAAATGCACCTATAGTTCAGGGGAGAAACTACCAACTTACGGTGATAAAGATAGACTTACAAGCATTCTGCAAGTGCAACAAATAAATGAAGAGATTAGGGTTTAGAGATGTAGGCACCTTATTCAGAAGGTTGATCCTAGCTTTGCCTCCCTCGCTCTTCAATGTTTATCTAGTGTTGCAATGCCCAGACCTGCAAAACAACTTGATACCTTTCTCAAACACATTTGACTACATATATAAGATTGATATTCATAATAGAAGAATACATCAGATTATAAACAAACTGTAATCAAATCTAATACACATTAATAGGTCATATTTGGAAAGAGAAGAACGTCTGATCTTTATTAATGAATGAAAGCAAGTACATAAAGTTATACCTTCTTTCAAGCTTGGCACTTCACAAAACCTAGATTCAAGGTCTTCTGCTTATGTTCTCCAAGGATCCCAGCCTCTAAGCAACTGTACTAGGGTTTACCAAAACTGAAGCACAAGAGAGGGGGATGAGGGTCTCCATTCCTCCAGCATAACTTTGTAATTGGGCTTGGTCCTTTTCTATGGCCCTTCTACCCTCCTTATATAGTCAGTGAGGAAGAGGAAAAGAAGTTATAACCGCTCAAGAGGTTTCCCAAGCAACTTAACTTACTCGAATTTCGAGATTTTGACCAAAACAGGGGTGTACGCTACTCTACAATAGACAAAGTAGTGTACACATGGCATTGAGCGCTACTATTTCAACAGTGGAGTCGTGCTCAGTAGGGTATACACGCTACTATCATGCCTGTGTACCAGCGCTCATAGTGAAAAATGGCCAAAAACATGCTTTTCTGCTCATTTTCAGGAGATGGTTTGGTCTCGAAAAATGTTCCTAAGGGTCATATACATCAAATGGGTCAAGAATGAGGTAATTTCAACCATTTTTAGTGTCCCAAATGAATCCTCCATCCACAAATGTCCTATTGTGTGACTGAAACTTGATCTCAAGAAGTGTGGTCATGCGACCAAGGGAAGCAAGTGTCGTCACGAATGGAGAGGTGTCATTTCAAACTATAACAGATTCCCCCTAATGTATGAGGTCAGAGGGAGTGTGGGAAAAAATGGCCGAAATACATTATAAATAACGAAGAGTTGAATCATGGAGGAACGGAGAAACCAAGAATCATAGGCTCAAATGAAGTACCTGAAAGCAAAGGCAATGTCAGAAAAACTCATCCTTGGGGTAACTATCCATGTTCAAATGGTGGAACATGACCTCCAAGAGGATACAATAATGATCCAAATACTGATGCATATATCATGGCCACTAAAATACAAGCGTGGATCGATGAGGAACATAAGTGTAAACATAGCCACATAAATACAAGGTGGATCTATGTCAAAACTGGAGAACATAGCCATAGAGAACAAGCTGGATCTATGTCTCATCAAGAGCCAAAAAAAAGTGTGGCTCAGTCTTGCGCAACTTGGGCGATAACACAAATGAGGTGATGCTATCGAGGATCCCAAGGTCTTCATCCGAAAACAACCCAAGGTACAAACCTATCCATGCGAATAAATGAGTTGATGTCGAACATGGGAGGTATCGTTTGATTACCAGTCATTGATGTATACCGTTAACAAACGCGAGGGTATCCACCAATAATGAAAATGGAACCCAAGGTACCTAGTACATTCAAGCAAGTGCGAATAGATGGTCTTGCCGTCGAACACTTGAAGAATCCATCGGATAGGAGACATTGTCGTATTCCCATCTATCCAATAATGAGGGAAACTGCCACTAATGATTGCAATCCCCAAGGTACTAACCGAAACTCTAAACTTCATTCCCAGAGCACAATGAGTTGAAGTCGATGGGAAGAAGTCCGTTTGAAGGGAGTCCTTAATGCATCCTCCATCATCCAACATAAGGGACACTCAACAGGTATGAGTTGATTTGGAGTAGGACTAAACACATGATGAAACATACTGATACCAAGGAATGGCCGACACATGAGTTCAAGGAAATTGCATAATGGCCGACACAGGTTATGTCCTTGAACAGTGAGCACGACACAAGAGTGACTTAGGCATCTCTTAACAAAAAGGGACCACGACGCAATTCTGCAATGTAGGAGACATTAACAGATTCTCCATATGATTGGAAGACTAACGAAATGGAGGAGTAAGAACTCTGAGATCAAGTTTACCAAGCAAGACTAGAACCCAACTTGTTTGATAGACTCAAAACAACTGCTTTGTTCAAGGAGATAGTTGAGTTGCTACCATCACATTGAAAGATGTTTTAACATTCTTCCCTTCCCTTTCCTTTTTCATTTTTTAACGAGCTTGACAAAGAACTAAAGGATGCTCAACGGTATTTTCATATTTAAGGAGTCTGAAAAACCTAGAAGAAAACTCCATACACCTATCTGTGGATTTTATATCGAGCCCGGATTGGTCTATGCTCAGCGGTGTTTTCTTGCTTATAGAGTTGAAAAACTTAAACAGTCCTCTATACACCTATCCGTGGATTTTATATCGATCCCGGATTGGTATGTGCTCGGCGGTGTTTTCTTGTTTATAGAGTTGAAAAACTTAAACAGTCCTATATTAACCGTCTCGTGGATTTCACATCGAGCCTGAGTAGGTAAATGCTCGCTTGGTGTTTTCACATTTCGAGAGTCTGAAAACCCTAAAGACGACTCCAAAGGTCCTTTTTCGTAAATTTAGTCTCCCCCCCAAAAAAAGTGTAAAATGATGGAAGAAGAACTCTTCTAGCGCATACAAGAGTATACCTAGAGTATACCTTTTCCGTAAATTATCCACCAAGGCCTGGAAAAGGGGTAATTCTATACCTAAGTGGATGTCGATTCAGTTATTTTAATGAGCCCGAAAATACAACTATGATCGGAAAACTTTTCCTATTTAAGGAGTCTGAAAAGGGCTTAAAAGAACTCCATAGGGATCTTTTCCATAAAGGTTTAACGAGTCCGAAAAAGTAAACTCATGACCTCCTTACTATTTTTAACGAGCTCAAAGGAGATATAGAAAATGCTCATAACTTCCTTACTGTTTTTAATGAGCTCGAAGTGAAGATGAAAGAAATGCTCATAGCCTCCTTACTGTTTTTAATGAGCTCGAAGGAAAGGTGGAAGACTGCTCGTAACCTACTTACTGTTTTTAACGAGCTCGAAGTAAAAGAAGAATGCTCGAAACCTACTTACTATTTTTAATGAGCTCGAATTAAAAGAAGAATGCTCGAAACCTACTTACTGTTTTTAACGAGCTCGAAGTAAAAGAAGAAGAATGCTCGCTTGGGAGGAGACGAGTGTCAGGGACATGCGAAACTAGCTCCAAGCGCATGGAAGAAAGCTATACCTAATGCAAGGAAGATGAGCAAGATAAGGACACTCAGGGTGTGTCTCCTCTAGGTGAAAGGTGTCAAATTGCGAAGGCAAAATGATACAGGGCTTAGTGGAAATGAGATCAGAGATGGAGGCTTATATAATGAGCTAAAAGCATGGAAGCCGGCTTCAGGCTCATTAGCTCAAGTGGGATCATAACAGATGCATATGCAATTTGAACACAAAGATGGGAGCCTTATCAGGGATGGCCAGAAATATATGAGGAAGAAAGATATGAGGCTTCTTCTCAAAGTCATGGTAAATCTAAAACGGCTCCCAAACCTATGAGAAAAACTCAGCATGGGCACCAGAATGGCATAAGGGTGCTGACTAGGGTGACCCATGTTAGGTAGGCTCTGCTGTCGGACTGGTGCACAATGCATAAAGAGATGGCTAACACACCAATATCCAACAGGTTCGACCCTATGGCAAATTCGGATGGAAAAAGCTTCAAATGCAGCATAACAACGGGGAAGCCTCAACCTATATGCAAGGTTCCGAATATACATGACATGGTCGCACAAGGTATCAAAAAGAACCAGTAAGCAAGTATACATCCAGCTAAGAATCCTGTCTCCAAGAAACATTAGTACCAGGATCATATCTAAAACATATGTAAGGAAAGACCCGATACAAGTCACTGTGGTAGAAATACTTTCAACTTCACTATCATCAACAATAGGCATAAACAAAGAAGAGTTTTCAAATGAATACTTTATGGTACCCAAGCCTGAGGACTTACAATCAACAAGATCAACTTCAGGATGAAGATCAAAGTTGAAGGACATGATGGAATCTGCAGAAATAAATTCATCATCACGGGAGTTGAAAATTCTAGAAGCAGAATCAAACTCAGTAGGAACACCGATTTGCGGATCTATAGGAGAGTCCAAAGACTCGACAGTAGGAATATCAGACTTTAAGGTCAAACCGGGGCTGGACATAACTGCGACTGGATCAACATCCAAGTGAATGGCAGACTGTACTATAGACTCTAGGAAAACTTCATCAGAAGGAAGCATATCATCCCATATAGAATACATATCTAAACATTCATATGGAGGTGTCACTTGGTCAAAAGCTGGGACCAAGTCCCAAGAAGGTAAGCATGAACTCAGAGACTTCTTCTCAGTAGCAGTTGAACTCAAGGAACAATATGCCACATAAGTCCCATGTGACATAGTAGTTCCTAATGATGAGGGATCTGACTGGTCTACAGTTGGGTAATAAGGAGGATCAACGAATGCAAGCTGGTCGATGGTGACAACGTTTTCGTTATGAGGGAAATGCATCACACAAAAAAGCGTAGACACCATAGCATGCATAGCATAAATGTAATCACACCTGAGGATCATATCAAAGTCCATAGGGTCCTTTAAAACCATAAAATCAACTAAGACTATTTTTCCACCCAAAGTAATAGGTGCCTGACGGAGGAATCCAAACGGTTCACTAGGTCTTTTATCGAAGGTCAACGACCAATTAACAGTTGGAATAACATTAGGGAAACCCAAATCTCTCCAAGCATAAGCAGATAAGATACTAACAGAAGCACCTTCATCAACAATGCATCGATCAACCGTATGGTTCCCGATATCAACCTTTATCTGGAAAGGTGTCGAAGAAGAAAGACGAGGCTCAGCTAGACTATTCCAATCAAAGGAAACGATCCTAGGGTTTGGTAGGGGTTCACATGGCATAGATGAAGTGCCCCCTTTTTCAGGAATATCCAAATTGGTAATGCATAAGACTTCAGCAGTAGGCACATCAATTTCTGAAGGACTGATGGGATCGGTCGAAGATTGCATCGATTCGATCACTTCACTCTCCGAAGGAAGAGTGGGGTAGACCAAAGATTGCATTGGTTCAACCACTTTATCAACCAAAGGTTGATCTGACTGCAGGGAATCTATAGGCAACTCAGGAACAGAGGTTCCTTCAGACATGGACCACACTCTTCGTGCCTCTGGAATGGCAGGGCATCGGTGAGTAAGGTGATCTCCCTTACAAAGTTTACAAGGGAGCTTTGGTTTCTGTCCTATAGGTTTAGACTCCTTTACAACGTCAGTACTCTCAGCATGACTAGCATTGGCTGACAGCTTGCCCCCAGCATGACTCACAGAGGCTGGTTGCTTAGAAGCATCAGACTTTTGAACTAAGGACCACACTTTTTGCACTTCTGGAAGTACAGGGCACAAGTAAGTAAGGTGATATCCCTTGCAAAACTTACAAGGGAACTTAAGCTTTTGTTTGTTTGGTTTGTCGACAATGTCAACTCCCTCAGCATGACTTGCAGTGTCTGATCTGGTGTCTCCAGTATGAATCACAGGAACTGATGACTTGTCATTAATATGACTAGCAGTGATCAATGACGTGTCCTCAACATGACTGACAGTGGTTGAAGACAAACTTTCAGTATGATTTTCAGTGACTAAAAGTTTTCTCCCAGCATGACCTCCAGAGGCTGGGTAGGTGCCCCCTACATGATTTGCAGAGGCAGGGTGCTTACCCCCAGCATGACTTACAGAGGCTGGGTTGCTGCCCCCTTGTTTTGGCATCTTCTTCCCATTCTTCCTTTGTCTATTCCTTTTAGACTACTGGTTACTAGTATTGCTACTTTCGCCACATGAGGTAGAAGGAGGAGGAGAAGATGTTACTGGCAAGGGAGGCACAGGGTTTTGATGCTCTTGATTTGAGGTGCTCACAAAAGAAGTGTCAGGAGCATGTAAGGCATTCGGAGTGAAAAAAAACCAAACCGGCAGCCCAATAGTGAATCCAGGAAGATTCAGAGTAGCCATTAAGGGATCACCAATGTTTCCAATGAATGGAACAGCACAAGGATCCCCCAGAACAGGGGTACCTTGATTGGCACTCGCCGGAATGCTAGACATAGTTTCCTGCTCAAATGAACAAGAAGTTCTCTAAGGCAAACTAAAACAAGTAGCACAAAGAGCACACCACTAAAAAAGGTCCTAGGTAAATCAAACCAGACAAACAGATGCCTTTCGGAGAAGAGTCTGGGATGATGAGGGCCCAGAACAGATCAACGAAGGAAGAAAGATAGTTACCCGGGGTCCACAATACAATGACTAAGGGTGCAAGCGCTGGAATCACCCAACCGCCCTCCCAAAGACCTGCAAGGAATTTCCTCCCACGTCTGTCTTAGGTACAGCAGATATACCCTCTTCTATCACCTGTGTATGAACCTAAAGTCAGATACTAAGGATACCACAACACCGAAAAATCCTGGAGGAACAGTTGTTGGTCGAATAAGAAGGCGTGGGTAGGGTAACTTAGCCCGAAACTCAAAAGAGTCCCCAAACACGATCCAATCCTGGTATATGCTCGAAACAGAAAGTAGGAGTAGTATTCCCAACAATCTGATCTCACAAGACCTACTGCATAGATCCCAGGCAAGCTTTGAATGAAGTGGGTTTACCTGTGATAGTCAAACTACGATTTTTTGCGTAATGTGTGATCATGGGTGGTTTAAGGTGTTTTAAACCCAAGATCCTAACCAAGACTAGTTGGTGTAGTGTAACCTAGAAAAGAAAATGTTGCTAATATATTTTATTAGAGTTCATTTGAAAGGTTACTTGCTTACTCAAAAAGGTAGTGGGTGTGTGAGAGTGGTTATAATAGAGATAGAGTACTGATAATGAAATATTTACCACCGAACAAATCTTTTTCTTTTCAATGCAAGTCTTAAAATTCTGATCTAGAATGCATGTGCAAATGCAATTTTTAATATTTCGAATGCAAAAAAGGTAAAAATAATGTCTAAATGTACAAAATTAAACTCAAAACCTAAGAATGCAGCTACTCAAGCAAATAGGTATGCAAAAGAAAACTTGTTCTTTTTGATGCAAAGCACTCTAAAATCTTTTATGCCACTTGCAAGGTACTCTATTCAGAAAATGAATCAAAATTATTTATGCTTTTCAAAGGTAAGAAACAAAACTGAAACTAACCTACTATCAAAGCAAAGCAAAGAAACTTTCAGGTTCTCTTTATGAAACAGTAAAAGCTACCAAATATGACATTCAAATTCTTATTGATGTAAGCATGCCAACCATTGGGAAAAGAGTACAAAAACTACTTTTAGACCCAAACGAAGCAAATGACCTACGAAGAAGTATGGTTTGGTAAAGTTAGGTCTGCACATAAACAATGCAAACAAGGTCTCAAACAACAGCCAAAACACTTGAGCTTTCACTACAAAAGAAAAACTAAAAGCATAAGGGAGGATAAGAAACCAATCTAAAAGAGAAATTTCACTCAAATAGATACAAATAGGGTCAAGAAGACTCAAAAGGTTTCAAATCCAGTGGAAATGGGGCAAGCAAGTTCAGTCAGACTCAAATTAGGGTACAAAACACCAAACAGGTCCACAACCCCCCAACTTGGGTCAACAAACCCCAAAACTTTCCAAACAAGCCCAAATTGATCAAAAGAGGTTCAAATCATGAATGTAGGATCAGTACAAGGATAGGAGACCACTTACAAGGGTTTAACACAGACCTAGGGTCATCAGGGACCCCAAAAAATGCAGCACATCCCCCAGATTTGGGTCCACAACCCAAAAACTCAAAAATTTAAACCCAAATTTTGAGCGCTACTGTGTATGAAGGAGACTAGCACCGATAGCAGGATGGGCGCTACTGTGCATAGGAAAAGTAGTGTATGGGCGCTACTGTGTTGTACAAACAGTAGCGTACATGTGGAAAAAGTTGGAAAAATGGGGTTAAAACCCCCCACACCTGGGTCCACAAGGGTTTGTAAGGGCCAGGAAGGGTCTGTGAGAGCCAAGGAGGGTCAAACAGAGCCTACTAATTGATCCTAATCAAGAAAATGAACGAAGACCATCAAACAAGACTAAATAAATGACCTTGGATACCTGTAAGTAGTTAGGCTTTCCCTAGTGGAGTCGCCATTCTGTTGTGGGGAAAATGCACCTATAGTTCAGGGGAGAAACTACCAACTTATGGTGATAAAGATAGACTTACAAGCATTCTGCAAGTACAACAAATTAATGAATAGATTAGGGTTTAGAGATGTAGGCACCTTATTCAGAAGGTTGATCCTAGCTTTGCCTTCCTCGCTCTTTAATGTTTATCCAGTGTCGCAATGCCCAGACTTGCAAAACAACTTGATACCTTTCTCAAACACATTTGACTACATATATAAGATTGATATTCATAATAGAAGAAGACATCAGATTATAAACAAACTGTAATCAAATCTAATACACATTAATAGGTCATATTTGGAAAGAGAAGAATGTCTGATCTTTATTAATGAATGAAAGAAAGTACATAAAGTTATACCTTCTTTCAAGCTTGGCACTTCATGAAACCTAGATTCAAGGTCTCCTGCTTCTGTTCTCCAAGGATCCCAGCCTCTAAGCAATTGTACTAGGGTTTACCAAAACTGAAGCACAAGAGAGGGGGATGAGGGTCTCCATTCCTCCAGTATAACTTCGTAATTTGGCTTGGTCCTTTTCTATGGCCCTTCTACCCTCCTTATATAGTCAGTGAGGAAGAGGAAACGAAGTTATAACCGCTCAAGAGGTTTCCCAACCAACTTAACTTACTCGAATTTTGAGATTTTGACCAAAACAGGGGTGTACGCTACTCTACAATAGACAAAGTAGCGTACACATGGCATTGAGCGCTACTATTTCAATAGTGGAGTCGTGCTCAGTAGGGTATACACGCTACTATCATGCCTGTGTACCAGTGCTCATATTGAAAAATGGCCAAAAATAGGCTTTTCTGCTCATTTTCAGGAGATGGTTTGGTCTGGAAAAATGTTCCTAAGGGCCATATACATCAAATGGGTCAAGAATGAGGTAATTTCAACCATTGTTAGTGCCCCAAATGACTCTTCCATCCACAAATGTCCTGTTGTGTGAATGAAACTTGATCTCAAGAAGTGTCGTCATGCGACCAAGGGAAGCAAGTGTCGTCACGAACGGAGAGGTGTCATTTCAAACTATAACACTCACTAGGTATCTGATATTTAACAATTAACTCCTTTAGAATGACCAGATATTTTTGCTGCAGATGCAAATCTTGACCCCAGGGTTTACATTGATTCTTTCAAGGGTTTACATGATCAAATACATTAATACTTTCTCTCGTAGGAGGTACAATACCAATATAATGAAATACTATAATAATAAATTCTACATAGTTGCAATATTACTTTTTGAGTTTATATGGTTCCAACTACAAGATTTGCACCTATAACCTCCAAAACCTATAACTGAACTCCAAAATATGGCTCAGGAACCTTTCAAAACTAGACACTGTCTGAAGATAGGGCATAAAAAGATGAATGTGATGCTCCCAAGGTAAACATCCACATCAATATGAACTTGTAGAAATTGAATGTTGCCACAGTTGAAGGCATGGAAAGAAGTAGTGGAATCCAAAAGCTGAAAGCTACTAGTAAAATACTCCAAATGAATTTCAACTAAGGAAGCCTTAAATGAATTTTGTTTTTGTTGATGTGCTCTTAAACACTCAGAATGTCACTCCGGGATTGTTTTGTATGCCCAAATTTCACTTATATTGCCAAATAATTGTAGACAGGTATGTTTCATGCTTTTTATTTTCCTAGAATTCATGGCACTATTGTTATAAGGTGCAGAAAGGAGACTTGAAGGCTACTTTCATCGACAAAGTTTCCCATAATTGAACAAGATGGATGAGGAGTCTAAGATGCACACAAGTGGTTGGATTTAGGGTTGCATCCTCAAGAAATCATTTCAAATTTGTACCTAGAACTGGAAATAGAACCTTCTACTGTTGATATTAGATGAGGTAATGCCCTAGAAGCATAATTTTATTGCTGTCCAGCCTTCATTTCCTGCCCAAAAATGCTTCTTTTATAGACCAATCTACCCAGATTTGATTTTGAGCCTTCTTACTACTGCTATGAAGGGTAGGAGAGTCCAAACAATGGCAGGAATTGATTCAATGTTTCCGAGACTTACAATTAATTTTTGTTAAGGAATTTTTATGTCTAAAAATTACCTAGAAATGACCTAAAACAATCCACATCTCCTTTATCAACCCATAGAACTAACTATGAATGCCTACTCTTTGCCTAGGCCAACCCAAGAATCCTCTAAAGAAACGAAGTGAACACCCTATGCAAATAGGGAGGTAACACACTACAAAGTCACACTTGGAAATGTTAATGACAAATCAATATATCTAACAATGGCCATTATAGTGGAACATAGAGGTACATCTAGCAGATTATTTCACAAATACATGAATTTGATCTAAATTATAGCAAGACATTCCTCTCCTAATGGACTTTGATTCAGAGAAAACTATTTATAATTGGATCACTAAGAATGTGGACACCCTCAGGTAGGTATTGTAACCAAGTATTAGTGTATCTAAAATAAATTTGGCAAATGAAAGGACGATTCATATCTTATTCTATTATCACATTTTGTAGAAGAGTCATAGGCACAGTAAAAACAAATTTTCCAGCATTTTTGACCATTTATTGGCAATTTTGGGCATGTTGGATCCTCTTAAAAAACATTAAGGTCGAATATGGGCATGTCTAAGGGTCAAAACAACCCTAAAACAGTGATAGATAGCAGCAAAACCAAGCTTTGACAAGTTTTGGGTGGTTTTTGAAGCATGTACAACAATCTTAAGGAGGTTCTGGGAATGCATTTGACTAGAATAAGCAATAAACCAACAGTTTTGCTCCAATGTAGCACCAAAGTAAACATCGACTTAAGAAAAATAGGCACTTACAATGATACCATGGGAAGCACGATAATAGCTGCAACTTTGATTAGTGGGAGAGGGCACATTATTTCTAGTGGAGGATACAACCCCAAGAGGGCCGTGGGACTCATTTCTTCCCTTCTGCTGGTTAGAGCTTTGAAACTGAGGTCAAAAGGGGAAACTTACTATACTGCTGGGCATATTCACTTTCTAAAGCAGCTGATATACATTGCTATCCAACAAATTGAGTTGCCAAGGAGGAATTATTCATCGCTGGGATTGACTGTTGTGGCTAGGATTTGTTTACATCATTTTTTTCTACATTTTTGTGTGCCAAAAGGGATATGGTCAATTCCACACTGTAATAGCCACTGTAATAAGATAACTTGCAAGATCAAACTAATACCACAAGCCAAAAAAGGCCCATAAGGCAGGGCACCGAAATCATTGACAATGTTCATATCAACATGGGGAATGGCACCCCATAGTCAACATCTGATTTGGAAAATCTTTTTGGTGCAGGTAAACCCTTATAAAACATCAATGTGTCTCAATTGTTATGCATGTGGGATTATTCACGACTCATAGACACCCAAAATTAGAAGGGAAGTCATTGTTGTGGAATGAAATCCCAATATGGGTATATATGATTGTACTTAGCTAGCTTGCAACATTGCATGGATAACAACCACAAGTCAAAAACAACTTGCAAGCCATGACACCAAAATTGTCGACAATGTTAACACTCGAGTGGAGGATGCTATCTGTTAGAACATTTTTCCACCTATGTACATTAATCATTTATTAATGATGATTAATTAGCCCAAGTGATTAATGATTACATCCCTAAGTTGATTAGATTGGTAAATTGTCAAACTGTCTTGAACTAGTTAGCAAATGTGAACAAATGCTGAGTCAAACCAGCTAATTGGAGCGCTCCCCAGGGCAATTAATGCACTCAGCATGCCTAGAGCGCCCTCCTCAGGTCAATTAATGCACTCAGCATGCTTCTCTTCTACCTAGGGCGCACTTGCTCAGTTTGTGGACAATCTTGCCAACTTTGTCATAATTTTGGCCAATTTTAGCTACCAAACCTCTATCCAACCAGTTTCTTCACATGTGTGAGGTCACATGGGCCTATCTAGTCATTCCCAGCATTCACACTGCAGATTCGAACCAGTTTGGGATGGTTTGGGATATTTTGGTCAACCTAGGGGGGTTTGAGCTTTTTCTAAGCTAGATCAGTGCGAACACTCCAGATGGATTCGAATTCTTCCAGATTTGTATATATGAGTGTTCTTAACCTATGTTAAGGTTGGACAGTTAATAATATTGACATTATTCACCAATTTGATGTGTATTATTCTTCATTCATTTAAATTTTTATGCAATTCTTGCAAATGTTGTGCAATCTTTCACCAGTGAGGAATCCACAGTAGCTAGGTTCAGCTGTGATTGAGATTTTACATGGTATCAGAGCTCTTGGAGCTAGAATTCGAACCAGCAAGACTGTTGTAGTGGATTGCCAGAAGCAGTGGAGAAACCACATAATTCCTGAGGCCATTGCCTTGAGCTTACTAGAGAAATCTAGTGGCTCCTCTCAGGTGTGATGCTCTCCCGAATGCACCCACTATCCATACAGGGTTCGAATCTGTTAGTGTAGATCCCTCCAGAGTGATTTGAGAGTTGTTTGCAGGTATTGAAGACCAACATTGTCAGCAAGTGCGAATTGCAGCAGAAGAGAATGGAGCCATCTCACCCAAACGTGCTCACTCCCTTCAACTATTTCGATTGGAAGGCAGAAATGGTGATTTTGCTGAGATCTAAGGGTCTCTACAGAATTACGATGGGCACTGAGGTTGAGCCAAACTCAGCTGTGGAGAAATCCAAGTTTTTTAACATAATGGATGAGGCATTTGGCCTCCTTTGTCTCAGCATTTCGAGAGACCTCCTGTTTCATGTAGAAAGTCTAGCAACTCCAAATGAAGTGTGGCTCAAGCTTGAGACACTGTTTGGAAAGACTGATGAGATGAGAGGCCACCAGCTCGAAAATGAGCTTGTCTCACTGAGCCCAGGGAATTTCGATTCCATCCAGGACTTCTTCACCAAGTTCAAGAACTTGGTCTTGCAGATCAGACAATGTGGCATAGAGAAGAAAGAAGAACAGTTGGTGTTGTCCATTCTCTCCAAATTGGGTTCTGAATACTCAGTTTTTGTGTCTTCCTTCAACTCCACAAGGCTCACAGTTAGAGGTTGGAAGATGCCATCTTTGGCTGACTTCATGGAGATGCTAACTCAAGAGCAAGACAAGCTAGTCTTGATGGGCTCCATCAAGCAAAAAGATCAAGTTCTTGCAGCTGGAGATTCGAAATGTGGAAGAGGCAAGCAAAAACCCAAGGGGTCGAAACCTCAAGAGAAGAAGAGGAAGGATGAGAGGCCCAAATCCTCTGAGGGGGTTTCGAATCCTGTCAAGAACAAGGGAAAGAAGGCTGAGAAGACAAAATGTAGCTATTGTCAAAGAGGTTTTCATCCAGAGAGCTCATGCATGAAGAAAACCATAGACACCATGACCCATCTCCTACAGAAAAATAATATTCCTCTTCCTGAAAGTTCCAAGAAGAAGGAGTGCGTTTCTGAAGACAAGGAGAGCTGTCATGCTTTGGTGGCTAGTTCATCTCATTCCCCTTTGTTCATCATTGATTCAGGTGCCTCAAGGCACATGGCTTCCTCAAGAGACTCGTTTTCTGAGCTTGCTCCCTACAGTGGCCTCTCAATTCGAATGGGAGATGACTCAGAAATCCCTGCTCATGGCATTGGGAAAATCTCTATGGAGAATGGCTTCTTCTCCAATGTGCTGTATGTGCCAAATCTTGCAGCAAACTTGCTCTCTGTATATCAAATGACACATACTAGAGCAGCAAAGAAGGTGGTCTTCACTCAGGATGATGTGGAGATATCAGAAGTTTCCACCGGGAAAATTGTTGCAAAGGGCGTTGCAGACCATGACATGAAGATGTACAAGTTCTCCCACTTCCTCGAATTCTCTTCACCAAGTGTGCTTCTGTCACATGGGAATGAGACCAGCAAGCTATGGCATCAAAGGTATGGGCACCTAAACTACAGATATCTTCAAGTTTTGAGCAAAGAAAAGATGGTAGAAGGGCTGCCACAAATCAGTTTTTCAAGTAGAACATGCAAGGGTTGCATGATTGGGAAGCATCCTGAAAAGAAGTATGACAAAGGGAAGGCAAGGAGGGCTGATCAACCACTTGGAATAGTGCATTCTGATCTGATAGGGCCACTCCCCACACCCTCCTATGGCTGCAGCAAATATGTGCTCACCTTCATCGATGACTACTCAAGGTACTGCTGGTTATTTTTCCTTAAGCAAAAATCTGAAGTCTTTGAATGTTTCAAAGTTTTTAAGAGCATGGTTGAGAACTTCAGTGGGAATGCCATGTAGGTTTTGAGGACTGATAATGGCAGAGAGTATGTCAATAACAATTTGCAGCAGCTCTGTCAAGAGCATGGCATTCAGATGCAACACTCAGTGCCCTACACACCACAGCAAAATGGTGTTGCAGAGCGCAAAAATAGAGCACTGAAAGAGATGGCAACTTGCATGTTGCAAGCAAGGGATTTGTCTCCCAAATTGTGGGCTGAAGCTATGAATTGTGCAGCATATGTTCAGAACAGAGCACCACACAAAGCTTTGCAAGGAATCACTCCATTTGAAGCATGGATGGGCCACAAGCCCAATGTCTCACATTTCAGAATTTTTGGCTCAAGGGCTTGGGCCAGAATTCCACCGGAGAAGAGAAAGGCATTGCAGCCACAAAGCAAGGAGTCAATCATGGTTGGGTATGCAGAGGATTCCAAGGGCTACAAGCTCTTTGATCCATCCACTCACAAAACTTTCATTGAAAGAAGTGTCAAATTCGAAGAGGAGGAATTCTTGCAAGCTAGTGAACAAGGTGATGGGGAATGCTCATTCCCTCGTCTTGATGATGAAGTAAGTAGTGATTCTTTCTCTGATATTTCTGATTCTGATATTGCTGAAGATGATGTTGATATGGATTCTGAACATATCCCCCCTTCAAGGCCCAAGTGGGCAGAGAAAACAATTCAAAGTGTCGGAGAGCTTGTGGGAGATCCCCAAGATGCTAGGAAAACTAGATCTCAATTTCACAATTCCTTTGCATGTGATAATTCTGATCTGAGTGAGGCTTGTTACTTGATGGTTGGATCTGATCCAATGTCATATTCAGAAGCATGTACAGACCCAAGGTGGCAATCATCCATGCAAGAGGAGATGAACTCACTCCATGAGAACAAAACTTGGGATTTGGTCCCTCTTCCTCCCAAGAGGAAACTAGTGCAATGCAAGTGGATTTATAGAACCAAAATTGGATCTGATTGCTCTGATCTGAAGTATAAGGCCAGGTTGGTGGCTAAGGGTTACTCTCAGGTCCAAGGAGTGGACTATACAGAGACATTTGCACCGGTGGCAAAGATGGACTCCATAAGACTAGTTTTGGCCATTGGGGCTTCCAAGCGATGGGAGATTCATCACATGGATGTAAAAAGTGCCTTTCTTCATGGGGATCTGAATGAGGAGATATATATGCAGCAGCCTGAAGGTTTTATTTCTGATCATACACTTGTTTGCAGGTTGAACAAGTCACTCTATGGGCTCAAGCAAGCTCCTAGAGCATGGTATGCAAAAATGGACAATTTTCTGCTATCTTTGGGGTTTGAGAGGTGTAAGTCTGATCCAAATGTGTATATGCAGCATGTTAGTGATCTGATATTGATTATTGTACTGTATGTTGATGATATTTTGATCACTGGTAGCTGCACCAAAGAACTTGACTCAGTTAAGAGAGCATTGCACAGTGCATTCTCAATGACCGATCTAGGATTGCTAAAACAATTTCTGGGTTTGGAGATAGATCAATCTGTGAATGGAATTTTTGTATGTCAGTCAAGGTATGCTTCAGATTTGCTGCAGAAATTTAATATGGCTGAATGTAAGTCTGCAAAATTTCCATTTCTTTCAGGAGTTAAGCTTACAGAATGGGGTTCTTCACCACTAGTTGACAGTTCGTTGTATAGGCAACTTGTTGGAAGCTTGCTATATCTTACTCATTCTAGACCAGATTTGTCATATGCTGTTGGGGCTGTTGCAAGGCACATGCAAGAGCCTCATGAGATCCATTGGAAGGCAGCCAAGAGGATCCTTCATTATGTTCAGGGTACTAAGTCCTTTGGTATCCATTATGCTGCTGGTTCATCCCTTGAACTAGTAGGATTTACAGATTCTGATTGGGCCGGTGATTGTATTGATCGGAAGTCGACTTCCGGTTATGTCTTTATGCTTGCACATGGACCTATATGCTGGTCAAGCAAGAAACAAAGCACTATTTACTTATCTTCAGCTGAGGCCGAGTATAGGGGAGCAGTTAATGCAGCCACACAATGTGTTTGGTTGCAAGGTATTCTTGCAGAGTTCGGGATTGTCTTTGATTCACCCACTATTCTTTGGTGTGATAATCAAAGTACAATCAAGATTTCTACCGATCCAGTACAGAGACAGAGGACCAAGCACATAGAGATACACATGCATTACATTCGGGGTTTGGTGCATGACCGGACCATAGCATTGCAGTATTGCCCATCCAGTGAGCAAACTGCTGATATCTTCACCAAGTGTTTTACCGAGAAGACCTTCACTCACCTTAGATCTTTGCTTGGGGTGAGTGATGCATGGTGATGATTGGTGTATTTTGATATATGCCACATGTCCATTTTAGAGGGGAGGTTTTATTTCCCATGTGGTTTTCCTCCTTACCTTGGTTACATGGACAAATAAATTTTATGATGTAAAAGGTGACTTGAGCCTAGTTGCCAAGGCCTTAATTTTTGATATTTCACTAAGTATAGCTTAAGGGGGGGTGTTAGAACATTTTTCCACCTATGTACATTAATCATTTATTACTGATGATTAATTAGCCCAAGTGATTAATGATTACATCCCTAAGTTGATTAGATTGGTAAATTGTCAAACTGTCTTGACCTAGTTAGCAAATGTGAACAAATGCTGAGTCAAACCAGCTAATTGGAGCGCTCCCCAGGGCAATTAATGCACTCAGCATGCCTAGAGCGCCCTCCTCAGGTCAATTAATGCACTCAGCATGCTTCTCTTCTACCTAGGGCGCACTTGCTCAGTTTGTGGACAATCTTGCCAACTTTGTCATAATTTTGGCCAATTTTAGCTACCAAACCTCTATCCAACCAGTTTCTTCACATGTGTGAGGTCACATGGGCCTGTCTAGTCATTCCCAGCATTCACACTGCAGATTCGAACCAGTTTGGGATGGTTTGGGATATTTTGGTCAACCTAGGGGGGTTTGAGCTTTTTCTAAGCTAGATCAGTGTGAACACTCCAGATGGATTCGAATTCTTCCAGATTTGTATATATGAGTGTTCTTAACCTATGTTAAGGTTGGACAGTTAATAATATTGAAATTATTCACCAATTTGATGTGTATTATTCTTCATTCATTTAAATTTTTATGCAATTCTTGCAAATGTTGTGCAATCTTTCACCAGTGAGGAATCCACAGTAGCTAGGTTCAGCTGTGATTGAGGTTTTACACTATCACATAAACCTAGGGACTTCCATCCCAAAGCCAAATTCCAAATTGGCAAAGCTTTTTGTTGCAAGCAATGCCTTAGAAACCATGTTTGTCTCACAATTGTCAAGCATGTAGGATTACTCAAAACTCACACCAAACACACATACAAAATTAGAAGGAGAGTATCAATATGGAACAAAATCCCAACATAAGGAAATGACATTGTAGTAAGAGAGCTTGCAATAACATAGAGAAAACCACAAGCTTAATACAAATCACAAGACATGACACCAAAACCATCAGCGTTGTTAATACTGAAATGGAGGATGCTATCACATCAACCAAACAACTTGCACCTAAAGCTAGCTTTTGGATGGAAAATGTTTTTGGTGTGGGTAATGCCCCATAACCATCTCTATCTCACAATTATAAATGTGGTATTATTCACACCTCACACAAAACACACAAACAATTAGAAGGGCATTAATAGTGAGGAGTGAAAACCCAACATAGGGTTATGATATTGTAATAAGGTAGCTTGCAACATCTCATAGATAGAAACCACAAGACAAACACCCATGAGGCATGATACCAAAACCACTTGTTATATTAATACCAAAGTGAAGGAGGATTCCATCACATCAATCTAAGAACTTAAAACCCAAACTTAAAAGTCAACTTACAGATTGCAAAATCTTTTTGGTGCAGGTAATCCCTTATAAGCCAAATGATTGTAGAGAAAATGAAGTTGATGCACTCAAAACATATGTAGTGCAATGCAAACCTTATCACAAGGGAGAGCAGGCTATTTTATTAAACTTATTGATGCCTACTCTAGAAAAATGTGTTTACTTTCTTTAGTGTAAATAAGATGTGATGGAAATGTTTACAAAATTCAAAGCTATGTAGAGAAGCAAGTTAGAAAAACTCTGTGTTATTGGTTCTACAGGGGATAGCTCTGGGAGCCATGTATCCACAGTTTCGAACTAGATTCAGATCCGGATCCAAACAGGATCCACCGGCAAGGTAGTTCCCATAAACTAGGAAACATATCTCGTGAACTGGAGGCAGTTCCACATATTTGGAGGCAGATCCCAAAATTTGGAGGCCAATCCAGCAACTAGACACCCCACCACACATGGATCCCAAGTTGATTGCGTTTAACTTTTAGGTGTTGTCTTGATTTTAAGGTTATTGTATTTTATGTAAACTTCAACCATTATAATATGGCCTTTCCCCCACTTCCAAAACAACAACACACTGAGCAAATGTTCAAAGAGATTTGTTTGTTTCAATAGTGAAGACATTGTAAGAGGCAGATTGAGTGTGGAGCAACTGTATCGGCTCTTTAGACAACAAATATTTCAACGAAATGTGGCATCAACCCAACAGGATCACCGCAGCAAGAAAAGAGACACCCAACTACAACTTACAGCCTACAGGTAAATATTCTGAGTTTGACTGGTTCTGTTCAGTGTTTTCTCAGCTGACAGTTTGACATACTGTGCATTTATTTCATTGTTTAATTCCTGATCATGTGCCTAATTTCCCTAGTACATGCCATAGTTTCTCCTATAATGTTACCTACAACCACAGGATAGTAGGATATAGTCTATGTAACATAAACCAGTTCAAATAAAATTATTTTCCATGAGTTTATAATGGACTTGTAAAACTTTACCTCCATTTCTAGAATAACTATATATATTTCAAGAGTCTTTCATTTGCATGTTCAGACTACAACATACAGTGAACATTGAATACAACATTATGAAGAGATATGCTAGGTTATTTCAGGTCTCACAAGTATTATGTGCATAAGAATACTGTGTAAAGAGAAGACAATTTTCCTTGATAGTGTTCATAACTAAATTTAATGGTTCCCTATCATACATATTGATCACAAACATTAATAATTGACATTGATTCCAATGGAAATTACAAGTTGTCTTCTTGTGAGAAAAATATTTAAATGCCTCTATGATAATAGAGTTTAAGACTCAGAAAAAAACAGGTCTGAACTTTCTTAAATATTTGTCTGGTACATATGCATAAAATACCATACCTTCTATCAGTAGATGGACTTCCTCACTGGTCACGATTTGCTGTTGTGAGAGTGATGGTGAGGTGTGGTTGCCAAACAGAAACGACCAGTCCTGTTTTGTGTCCTCTTCAAGAAAATAAACAGCATCCAAACTCGACTTTGTTGATAATCTTCCTGTACAGTGGAGTGCACCCTCTTCTTGAACAAACTGGTATTTAACTAGAGCTGATTTATCTTTGTGTAGACCACGGCTAGGATGATGAGGAATGGGTGTCACATCCCTCTTCTCAAGTAGCTCTCATAGCCCTCTCAACACTACAGATACTGCTTTGAAGTGATGTCCCTCTCCTATGGTGACCATTACTTCCTCAAACCTCCACAACCTCCACTAATGGCAATGTTTTCTTCTTATTGACAGGAAAGAGATAAATCGAAACAGCAAAGAGATAGCGTATAAATTATCAAAAAAATATTATAAGGGTATCAATAGCACAGGGGTCACAAACATCCAAATCACGCGGTCTGGAATTAGCAATTTCATTAACGCACTAATTTTGAGTACCCAGCTCTTTTCCCAAAGGCTCACAATACACATCTCAGCAACTAACACTGGAGGATCCAATCGCAGAAGCAATTACAAACATTACAAGTGTTCGAGCTGTAGGATTCCAGAGTGCCCGAGTCTTACTAGGACCATGGCACCCAGCCTCCTCGACAGTGTACACCCGGCGTAAGCTAAACCCCATCAACAGACCTCCAGCGAGACCCTCCTGTCAAGCAAACAAGAGACAAAGGTTAAAATAAAACAAGCTATAGGATTAAATTGAATTACCAAAGTTACAGTGCAAGGGAGAAATGGAGTCATACGACTTACCTGGGGAGTCGAAGAGCTGCTGCGAGGACCTGGGCTTTGCTTAGGTGCAACATTTCCCCCAAAATTGAGAATGGCCGAGAGCCCGTGGCTCTCTTCACCCAAAAGAGACCCACGTAGAACAAACCCTGCGTGGTACTTCAATTTCATTCTCATCACTAAAATAGGTAGAGAATGAGACATTGATGGGTTTTGATCAAGAGATCCAATACGAGGTGGAACCACATGTCTTGGAACTAAAGTTAGATTTGGAATGCCATGTACCTTGATCGATATAGCATATCCTTCAAGTTCATCACCAACATAGGAAACTATTACTTTCTATAATGTCACTCGCAATAACTAGAAATTTAGTGAGACCTGTGTCGAGGAGAACATAGATTGATTCGAGGGTTCTATTAATCCCTTCATTGGCATTTCTAGATTGCATGTGAAATTTATTTCTTACCACTATTTTAGATATAAGGAGTCTCTTGTCCTTTTAATATTTTGGGGATATTATTAATGGTTTTGTTATTATGGCATATAGGTTGCATTTCCTACATATGTTTTTCTTCTCCTAAGATAAATATCTATGTTCTTTATTTTTCACTAGCAATGTCTTGTTATTAACAAAGTCTACGTGGAAGGTGGCCAAATTTTGTTTAACAATGTGGATCGGTGTGATACACTACTACTTTCTAAGTATTTTTGTCATTGTGTATTTAGATTTTCGGTATTTCAAGAGAGCAAGATCTATGCATGCTTGCACAATTTTCCCTTGCCATTACTGCAATCTTGTGTTTTTCCTCTCCTTTAGTGGAAAATATTATCTTATGCTCCCTATCACCATGTCTACATAAACAAAAAAACACAAGGACTCTACCACCTAATGGATTTTATAAATAATGAGTTCCTTCTAAGTATAGATATACCTTTAAGGATTTAGCTTTGATAAATGAAAATGAAAATATTTTACTTTAAATTAGAAAAACACCACCACCATTTTATTCTTATTGCTTGAATTCTAATTTGTTATTGTTCTTATTAGTTTATTACAACTAACAAGAGAAATGTAACCATTGTTCACTTCTTATTTTCTCATAATTAAATATAAAACAAAATACAAAATACAAAATCTTTTATGTTAAGTGTATTTTTACAATTTCCAATGAGTTGGAATATACAAATATTATAGACATTGCAAGTATAAAATTATCTTTAGAGCTTTAGCTTTGATAAATAAAAATTTATAGAATTACTTTTAGGTTTAGCTTTGATAAAGAAAAATAAAAATTATTGAAGTTACATTTATCATTTATTTGTATTCTTATTAGTTTTTTCTTTTTCATGTGGTTCATGGAACTAGATATTGGTTCTCGCTACATCCACAAAAAACCTCCTCAAAATCCCTGAAATCCACAAGGGAACATGGGGTGGCTGAAAATTTGTGGTAAAATGGGGGCTCAACAACAAGAGCATCATATAGGCCCATTTAAGGGCACAACATGTCACTTACAAGGAATTGGACGTGGGTGGGGAGGGTAACATTCACTCCTCCCAACCTCCCAGTGAATGTGGTTAGCAAATGGTGCACAACTCATTGGACTATGCATCCTACAAAAAACAAACAACAAGCAAATATCAACATGTTGTGGAATGCACTTTGGAGACAGAAAATGATACAATGGAATGTACTTTATGAAATCCATAGCTCAAAAAGTGTTGTTCAAAAATTGTCGATTTTCCTTTGAAGAATATTAAAAAAAAACTCATCTACAATGTTCCATTTAGAAAGACTATGCCAACACGACTTGTTCACCTCGACAATATATAACAGTATTGTTGAAGTCAAGAAACTTTGATCAACCCATCAAAACTATACATATTTAAAAAAAAAAATCACAGCCATTATGTTGTAAAATGAGACTTCCATTTTGATGGATCTACTATGTGTATTTGATATTACAGTCTTCTTAAAACTTTGCAGGAATAGGAACACCTGTCTTGTTTTGGAAAAAACGACATTTGTATTTGATTTTTTAGTTTTGTTAAGACTTATCTCCATGCGTGTCCCTATATTGGAATATAAATATAAACCACATCACTCCTTCTAAAAATCTCAATTTTTTTGGTATTTGGATATCTTTTGTATTTCATAAGCTATCTATTGTTTTCTTTTATTATTTAACTTCATTCTAGATTTTCTAATTCTCGTAAATTTTGGATAGCCAGGGACATCTAAAACTTTTGTTGTTCTACTTGAATTAAAATGAGCATGTAGTATGAGAGATATTGTAACTATATAGATTCTTTTGAGGCATTTTATTTAAATTTCAATATATTTTGGATAAAAAGAAACATTTTATTCCATGTTTTTATTCTAGCTTCCTCAGTTGTGCTCAACTTTGGATAGCTAGGAATATATGGAAATGCTACCATTTCTATTTTAATTGAAATGTACACCTAATGTGTCAACTTTTGTAATTAGCTAGATGCTTTTGCAACTTATAATTACAATTCTAGTCAAAATTGGGTGGCTAGCTACATATGTCTAGTTTTAAAAAAACTTGGTTTTGTATTTCATTTTACAACATTCTTAGAACTTTTCTTATTGCTTGTGCCTATATTGGACCCAAGATATAATTCATCAGCATTCTTTTCTCTATAGATTTGAATTTTGAAGTATCTTAATGTCAACTATCTTTTACAAGATATGTGTTGTTTTCTTTTGTTGTGTATTTTTATATTGGATTTTGCAATTTTAGTAAATTTTGAATAGCTAGGAAGATTTGACACTTTTGACATTGCTTTCTGAAATCAAATGTAAAGCTAATATGCTAATTTTTTTGTACCTAGGTACATGCTTTTGCATCTTATAAAATGATCTTGAATTCTCCAACATTATAAATAAAAATAGATTACAATTGCTTCATAGGCTATCTTGATAGACCATATGTCTTGTGCAATACTAGAAGAAAAGTATGTTGGTTGTTTCCAGTATTATTGATTGATTCATGCTTCTTTACTTATCATTTGTTCAAATTCCAAATAATCTACATTAAGACTCTACTTAATCCCTTAACAGATCTCCCAATCCCAATATCGCTTAAAACATGTCTTGGTGCTTGTGGTTCTGTCAGAACCAAGGAGATTACTAGTTCTATAACTCTTAGTTTTAAAGTATCTGTATATTTTCTACTCTTCATAAAAAAAATCACTCTTCATGTTCGATTTCATAATTTTACTCAATTTACTTTCATTGATATTTAGTGCATTTGATGCACTTGTTAGGATATTTCAATACTCCATCCTTGTTCTACCTAGCATTATTTAGTTTTCCTAGTTCTTGATGATGTCATTTCCCCCCTAGTGGTGTACAGATGTCATCCATGATCCATCTACCACCTTCTGATCCCTGCATGCAGTCATCGGAGTGGCTCAGATGTTCCCATGCTTTATGGAGGAGGAGGATAATCAGATGATGATGGAGGTGATCTCGGCTGATGAATTGAAAGAGGTCCTCAGTACTTTTCAGAAGGACAAAAGCCCTCGGATGGATGGTTGGACTATTGAATTCTTTATCGGCCTCTTTGACTTCATTGGTGATGACCTATTGAGACTGGTTGAGGATACTCGGAGGGATGGTAGGATCCCTACTAGCATCAACTCTACTTTCATTGCCGTAATTCGCAAAGTAGACATTCCTAATTCTCTTAATGAATTTCGGCCCATTTCATTATGTAATTGTGTTTATAAGATTGTCAACAAAGTCATTGCTCATAGGCTCAAATCCATACTTTCAACACATGTTTCGGAGGAACAATTTAGGTTTCTTGAAGGGAGGTAGATCCATGAGGCTATTGGAATTGCCCAGGAAGGAATTCATAGCATTAAAACTAAGAAGTTGAAGGGGGTGGTTCTTAAAATTGATCTGTCAAAAGCTTATGATAAAGTAATCTAGCTTTATCTTCACCTCCTACTTACTCACTTGGTTTTTGACATTGGATTCATCAGATGCATTATGAGTTGCATCACTAAGGTCTCATTTGCGGTACTCATTAATGGTGCTGCAACACCATTTTTTCACTCTAGTCGTGGATTGCGGCGGGGTTGTTTGCTTTCTCCCCTCTTATTTTTATGAGTGGTTGAAATCCTGAGCCATGCTATCAAAGAAGCTTGGAGGGAGGGTTACTTTGATGGTATTCAGGTGGCTCCTAGTTTATTCATCACCCATCTGCTCTTTGTGGACGACATTTTAATATTTTGCTCAGGCTCTCACAGGGACGGGAATAAACTGAAGGAGATCCTGGGCCTTTTCTCTGCTGCCACTGGGATGGAAGTTAATGTAGATAAATCCACCTTGTATGCCTCTCTTTTGGGTGAGGATGAACTGAGGACTTACTCTTAACTATTCCAGTATACTCTTCTCACCCTTAACAATGGACTCAGGTACTTAGGCTTCAATATGAAACCTAATGATTACAAGAAACAGAATTGGGTTTGGTTGATCGAGAAGCTGGAAAAGATATTGAGAAGCTGGAGTTTTAAATGGTTATCCAGGGCAGGAAAGCTAGTATTGGTAAAGTCTATCTTGGAGGCCATCCCTGTATATTGGATGTCTTTGGCTTGGATCCCACATGACATCCTGGACAAGGCACGGAGAATATGCTTTCGGTTTCTGTGGAGTGGTAAGGAGGATGTTTTTGTTGCTCCATGGGTTAAGTGGGACCGGATTGCTTTTCCCAAAGCATTGGGTGGCTGGGGGTTGAAGAATATCTTTTCTTTTTCTAAATCACTTGCTGCAAAGTGTGGGTGTAAGTTGATTAATTTCGGGGGGTTCTGGGCCCGTGTTGTGATCCGCAAGCATATCGCTCTTGATTCCATCGAAAGTTGGATTCAGAATCCTGTGAAATCACATTCGGGTGGTTCTATTATATGGAAGGTGGTTGCGTCCTCCTTTCATGTAATTGGACATAATCTGATATGGGATGTTGGAAATGGTCATAAGTTCTGCATCGGGCACCACTCGTGGGTTGGATGTGAACAACAACATCGCTTGTCTGTGGGGACGATGGAAGTCTTAGGTCAGAGGGGATTACATTTCCTTCATCAACTTACTGATATTGAGGAAGTGGTATTTGGTTATCCTACATGGCGATCAACAACATCATTCGGTAATGGGGGTGAAGTTGAGTTGGAATTGGGAAGATATCTTCGGACTCTCTGTTTGGATCATGTTTTCTTGGGGAAATAGGAGGATGAATTAGTTTGGGATGGTGATCCCATGAGCAATTATACACCAAAGGGGGGTTATCTCTGGATTGGCAATGATGTGATGCCAAGGGTTCAAGAATGGTGGTGGAAGTCGCTATGGAAGCTTTATTGTCCTCATAAGTCTTGTCTCTTTATGTGGTGTACTCTTATGAATTGGGTCCTGAAGTGGTATTTTTTGCAGAAAAGGAATAAGCAGGGCCCGGGGTGGTGCTATCTCTGCTATCAGGAGGAGGAAGATGTGGCTCATCTGTTTTTATTTTTCCCATTCATCGCAGCGGTATGGGTTCTCGTTTCCTGGATCTTGAAGGTACCTTTTCGATGGGTCAGGGCATTTATAAATGAAGCTTGGAGAACTTGGAATAAGAACCCATTTTTTTCAGCCTTTAGATCTCTCTCATTATTGGTTGTTTTGGGTGTTTGGCTTGCTCGCAACAAGCGTCTTTTCATGGAGGTGGAAGGTTGTCTAGCTTTAATGGTGATCAATTGCTGTGGTATTTTTCTCACATGTAAACGACAAACACATTCGGTTAAAACTAGGAATATTCAGCCTGTTGATACTGATCACTTGAAGCCGTGGGGTTTCTTTGATTGTGCTTGTCAGAATGGAATTTGTGGGGGTGGGGCTCTTCTTTTCATCTCCCCTTTACATTACTTTGTAATGTCTATGGGATTTGGGGCAAGGAGCAATAACTGGGTTGAGCTTCTAAGCCTTAGATACCTCATTTCCTTTGCATTTGAGAAAGGGATCGTCAACTTGACTACTTATGGTGACTCTCTGAATGTGATACATTGGGTTATGGGGACTCATTTTTGTCACAATCGTAGAGTATCCAATATTCTGGGACAGGTTTTGAATGCCACTCTTACTTTTGAAACCTTTACTTGCAGGAATATTTTCGGGGAGAACAACGCAGAAGCGGACAAGGCTTTGAAAGAGGGGTTGTTGCTGGGGATAGGGACATGGAAAATAAAGGAATTTTTGGATGGTACTATCAGGGAGATTTTTCATAGACCATTCATCGAATGAGGGACTAGCTTCTACTCTGTAGCTATATTTTGTTTTTTGTCACCTTTTGTATCTTTGTTGATGATGTTACTTAGGCTAATATGGTAAAGTTGGTTCCTATCAGTATGTCTGTGTCATGTCCCCAATTTTGGGCTAATTTAGTGACCATGGGTAAGAGGGGATTTATTTTCCTACGAAGATAAATGATAATTTAATCTTGTAACTATATAATAAATTTTAGCCTAAGTTTTGTTGGAGGAATTAATTTTATTAATTTAAATTAATTCCTTTACTTAATATTTCTAAAATAATTGGGCAAGTGGGCCAACGGAGTGGCCTCATGGAGATAAGGTTTCCAAATTGGATCTAGAGACAACGAAATAGAAATATGGCTAAATCAATTTGTGGATTTAGGAAAAGAACAAAATAAGGAAAGGTGTAAGAGTTTCTAAAAGCAAGAAAATGGAAACAACCAGAAAAAGAAAAAGGAGGGGACAGTTTCCAAAAAAGAGTCTAGTTTACAAATCAAGCAACTTTTACAAAGCAGGAAACATATGGAGACAAAGGGGGGCATAGTTTCTAAAGGAGAAAAGCTTGTAAGGAAAAATAAAGGAAAGTATGTCAACTCATGGGTGACCTATTCTCACAGGTCACCAAGCTCTTCAACTTGCTCAGTAGGTCATCATGAAGTTTATAAAAGAAGCCAACCAACTCCATTTCACAACTTTTGTCATTATGAGTTTATGAGTGAAGCATTTTAGCTTCTCAAGGTTTGGTGATGTGCCCAAGCTAATCAATGGGTGATGTGCCCCATTCTTCTATTCTACTTCTCCTCTCTAATATTCTCTTAGGATTTGCAGCCATGGAGATCTGATATGCAGGTCCATATAATCCAATACTAAGAAGAACCCAAGCTTATAAGGATTTATCATCATACAGGGTACATTCGGAGGAGACAACATTGAAGGGCCAAAATGGAGGTTTCGGGTTCAACACTTCTGGTCATTTTTGGGCTGTGAGACCTCTTCCGTTGTGTTTGGAGGGTTGTTTCCAGTAGGAAACACTTTTTGTTTCATCGTAAAAGGTGTTCGGATGACCGAGATACAACCATTTTCACCGGAGCCAAGATCTCATGTGTTAAGGAGCGCACCTGTGTAGTTCAAGTAAAGTGAATCCACCCATTGCAGCTTAGGAAGATTAGTGACCACTACAAACCATGTTTCAGACCTATTGAATACATCAGTACACCTTCATATCAGAGATGTAATCATTCTATCTCTCTTACAGCTCTTGTATGGCTCCTTGTAATGATTTTCTAGTTTATATGACATTGTACTGTTGAGAAGCAATAAAATGAGTACCAGCTTGATCCAATGAATTATATTTCGACTTGCTACTATTGAATATAGTATATTAGATTCATATAACATTTCATAACAGAGTATTACATTTAATGAAGCCATTTATTAATTCTGATTGGAAGACTAGCTAGTTACGTGTTTATTCTAGACTAGTTTCACCACTTTTACTGCCAAATCCATTCGAAGTAATATTTTTACATTCTGTCCATTGGAGATGGTACTTAACTCAGTATAGTATCCATATCAGTCCAAAAAATGATATTTTGATAGCCTTTAGACCATTCTTGGAAAGTTAATAAAAATACTAGCTCAACAATCCCGGGAGAACCCAAAACCACAATTCTTTCAAAACTCCCCAAGTATGCTAAATTACCTTTCTAAGCATAACCAAAAACCCATTGATTGTTATAAACACTGTTAGCCTTCCCAATCTAGTTTGTATATCCGGATGTACCCAGGAAGCATTGCGGTAGGCTTCAGCAGTAGCTGATGTCCGAAACATAAATGGTCTCCGTGCTTTGTACAAAGGATCCAATTTCCCACTGTCTAAGTCGCTACTGCACATTGTCCCATATAAATTCCAAAATTGAAAGTTCATCTTACCGAACTTAGTTTCAGGTCTCCTTACCCGCCACTGACTTCCTTCTCTGTTCGGTGAATTGATAAAAAAATGGACAAGTAAATTTAATTTAAAATTCTTAACTTGAGTTAATATCTTGGACGAATATTCCCAAGGATATTAGAGTGGTATCAGAGCACTTTCCTCCACCCCTGTGGAAAGAAATAAGCTCACCGATGGAAGGAAGATTGAAGATCTTCTCATAGAGGCAAAATGTGGCTCCTACCAGTCAATGAAGAAGAAGAATTTATTTTTGAGCCATATGAAGAGGATCCTTTAACCCCTATTGGAAATTCTTATTTGCACAAAGTTGAACATGATTTCCTTGATGAACAAATGTTTGAAGAGAGCATAGGAAATGACCTACCTATGACTAATTGGGATTATGAAGGAATACTCAAAAGAGGTAGCCCTAATAAATCCTATGAGTACTTCATGGAGTACTCTGCCTTGAAGAAGGAGGTTCAGAAGTCCCTGACCTTTAGAGACTATTGTGATTTAGAAATTCAAATTTTGTTCAAAGACCCCTACAATAGTGATAGAAAAAGAAGGATTGCACATATGGTTGATGGTGTGTGCAAAGAAGTCAAGGAAAGATCGTTACCCTTAGGAGCTAAGATAGAAGGGAGGAATAAAGATGTGTCCACATAGCCAAGAAAAATCAAGGGAGGAAACCAAGATCCACCTAGTTCTTTGGGTGGAGAAGAAGTAAGAAAAACTACAGATGAATTTGAAGCCCTACATATGGATCCATCCCAATCTCATGGAAAAGGAATCAAGAAGGAAGTTTCATCAAAGCCACTTGCAGGGCCAAGCATTGTGAGACTGTCTGGTTTTTCTTCAAGAAGGAAGTTCAAAGGTTGTGATCTGAGCACCACACAATGTGGAGAGACATCAAGTTTCTTGGAAAGAAATGACCAAGAAGACCTTGCTGGTGCCCCATTACTCCAAGGATTGGATAAAGAAGGTCAATGCACAATGGAAGATCCAACAATCAAACATTTGATTGTTGGCCATGTGGAAGGTGAAATCACTCCCAATTTCTTCATGGGTGATTTCAAGATAAATGCAGAAGATATGGGGCAGATTGATGATGGTGAGACATCTATTGGATCTGATCTAAAGGATGAGCATAAATCAGATTCACAGTCAACTCTTAAGCTTCATCAGGAAGCAAAAATCAAGCACACCTCGGAGGGGTGTGAATCAGAAATTGTGGGGGAAAATCATGATGCCATAAACCTGTCTCTTGAGAAGGATAATTGTGCACAGAGGTATGAATAACATTCTGATTTTTGCAGGCCTTTGTTGCAGCCCCATATGGCAGCCACTACTAGTGGGAGGATTGGTCTGGTTGAGTCCTCCAGTAGTTAAGTTCAAGAATCACGGGAGGTTGAATTGCAAGAAGTAGAAAATGAGGTTCACCAGCTAGAATTTCTTGCCCTGATTGGACCATTGAAAATGAGTGAAGGAAAAATCAAGGAGGCACTGAAAAATCTCCATGAACTTAATGCTTTGATCTCTCACTGTTGTTAGAGAACTGCATCAATGGAGGAGCAACCCTTTGTTGAAGATTTTGTGCACATGTGGGAAGCAGTAGGAAGCCTAAGAGGAAATTTCTCTCAGCTACTTTCGGATAGAGATCACTTGTTGGAGCTTGTGAATATGTACTATAATGTTGCAATAAGGAATGTCGAGGATATCAGCAAGCTCACTCATATGTTGGAAACCACCCAAGATTCTCTAATTGGTACTCATGGTGCTTGTCAAGAATCTGAGAATCGAATTGAGTAGTTTAATGAGAAGTTGCCAGAATCACTTTTTACTTCCCAGCTTTCACAAAGTCACAATAACATGGCTGAAATATTTCATGTTCCAAGGGAGGAACTTCATGAATTGGTGGATCATGAGCAACATTTTTTTCGGTATGTGCTTGAAGAATGTGCAGAAAAAGTGGATGAAAAACAAGCACATGATTTTTTCCAGAATGAACCTAAGAGGTTCATTGAAGAATGTCCCTCTTCAAAGGAAGAGGCATATGAGTTCACCATAGATGGGTCAGCCATCAGTGGAGAGGATACATCCACAACTTCAGTGGATTAAATTTTCAGAAGCATGGCTCACCATCCTTCATTCCCCACTTCACATTCAACCACAAATATTGGGAATGAAAAATGGGTAAAAGGATTCTTCCTATTTATGTCACATGATCAGCAGGAGGATCCTAAAATTGAGGCCGATGGCATGTTCCTTATCCCGCAGTAGTTGAGGAAGCCCAACATGTGTGTGAAACCAAATTTGATAAGAAGGCATCAGATCTACACTTACCTTCAATGTGTGGGTCAATTGATGGAGTTTTGCACCCTTGGATCAATGGCAGAGAGTTGGCCTATTGGATGAAGAGGGGAGGACCTGTTGAGTTCCATAGATACCATGATAACTTTCTATTTGAGGGAAACATGAACATGGTTGATTTTGATACAAATTACTCTCTTTGGAGCATTCTTCCATGAGAACCATGGAGGAGTGTTTAGACCCAACCAAATGATCTTTTCCCGAGGGAACCTGAGTTGTTGCTTGAAGAGAGTCACTGTTCCATGGAGAAGATGGATGAGATGAACCCATTTGGACTAGACAATAATGAAGAAGTGGAGGCCATAATTTTGGTTACTAAAATTTGTAGACATACAAAGAAGGTTCATAGTTCTTTCCAACATGATCTGGATTCAACCACATCAATGAGGAATGAACATTGGGTGAAGAATTTTTTCTAGTTGATACCACATGTACAACAGGAGGATCATGTTTTGTCTCTATGCGAGATAGATCCTATTGTAGAAGAGATGGCTGATTATAACTCATATAAATCAACAAGAAATATTTCTTATTCATTCACTGAAGGGATGGATAGAGGCATCACTGAAAAGAAGAATCTGGAAGGTAAAAGTTTCTTGTCTTTCTACAAGGAAATTGTTTTTAATTTAGCTGATTTTTCTATGATTTGCAAATAGTAGTAGAGACATATTTTGCATCCATTAGATACCTCCAATACACATTCACACAAGGCTCGAGTGTACAAATTCATAATAAAGAATTTCATGAGCAGGAGAAATGGAGAGATTCCATCTTGGTATTGGGATCCTGTCATCCTTCAGAATGCCACACTATTTGGAAGAATGTTGCACAATCCATGGGATCCTATCATTCCTTGGGTTGAAAGTTTGTTCTTGATGAAATTTGAGCTTTGGAAAAAGCACCATAAGCAATGGAATCTAGACCTTCGTTTTCATGGTGGATTTTGTTGGATGGTATTCAGATCCATGGGAGTGTCATACAAGCAATGGGATCTTGGCATTGTTTGTCTTTGGAGAGATGATTATGATCAGAGTAGTGCAGCAAAAGCATGATCGACTCTTGGGATATTTTGCTTGAGGACAAGCAATTTTGGGAAGGGAGGACTGTCATGTCCCCAATTTTGGGCTAATTCAGTGACCATGGGAAAATGGGATTTATTTTCCTCGGAAGATAAATGATAATTTAATCTTGTAACTTTATAATAAATTTTACCCTAAGTTCTATTGGAGGAATTAATTTTATTAATTTAAATTAATTCCTTTACTTAATATTCCTAAAATAATTGGGCAAGTGGGCAAAGAGAGTGCCCTCATGGAGATAAGGTTTCCAAATTGGATCTAGATACAAGAAAATAGAAATATGGCTAAATCAATTTGTGGATTTAGGAAAAGAACAAAATAAGGAAAGGTGTACGAGTTTCTAAAAGCAAGAAAATGGAAACAAACAGAAAAAGCAAAAGGAGGGCACAGTTTCCAAAAAAGAGTCCAGTTTACAAATCAAGCAAATTTTACAAAGCAGGAAACATATGGAGACAAAGGGGGGCACAATTTCTAAAGGAGAAAAGCTTGTAAGGCAAAATAAAGGAAAGTATGTCAAATCATGGATGACCTATTCTCACACGTCACCAAGCTCTTCAACTTGATTAGCAAGTCATCATGAAGTTTATAAAAGAATCCAACCAACTCCATTTCATAACTTTTGTCATTATGAGTTTATGAGTGAAGCATTTTAGCTTCTCAAGGTTTGGTGATGTGCCCAAGCTAATCAATGGGTGATGTGCCCCATTCTTCTATTCTAATTCTCTTCCCTAATATTCTCTTAGGATTTGCAGCCATGGAGATCTGATATGCAGGTCCATATAATCCAATACTAAGAAGAACCCGATCTTACAAGGATTTATCATCATACAGGGTACATTCAGAGGAGACAACATTGAAGGGATAAAATGGAGGTTATGGGTTCAACACTTCTGATCATTTCTGGGCTATGAGACATCTTCCATTGTGTTTGGAGGGCCTTTTTCAATAGGAAACACTTTTTGTTTCATCAAAAAACGTTTCCAGATGACCGAGATACAACCATTTTCACCAGAGCCAAGATCTCATGTGTTAAGGAGTGCACCTGTGTAGTTCAAGTTAAGTGAATCCGCCCATTGCAACTTAGGAAGCTTAGTGACCACTACAAACCATGTTTCAGACCTGTTGAAGACATCAGTACACTTTCATATCAGAGATGTAATCATTATATCTTTCTTGCAGCTCTTCTACGGCTCCTTGTAATGATTTTCTAGTCTATATGACATTGTACTGTTGAGAAGCAATAAAATGAGTACCAGCTTGATCCAATGAATTATATTTCAACTTGCTACTATTGAATATTGTATATCAGAGTCATATAAAATTTCATAACAGAGTATTACATTTAATGAAGCCATTTATTAATTATGATTGGAAGACTAGCTAGTTAGGTGCTTATTCTAGACTAGTTTCACCACTTTTATTTCCAAATCCATTCTAAGTAATATTTTTACATTCTGTTAGTTGGATCTGGTACTTAACTCAGTATAGTACCCATATCAGTCCAAAAAATCATATTTTGAAATCCTTTAGACCATTCTTGGAAAGTTAAGAAAAATACTAGCTCAGCAATCCCGGGAGAGCCCAAAACCCCAATTCTTCCCAAACTCCCCAAGTCTACTAAATTACCTTTCTAAGCATAACCAGAAACCCATTGATTGTTATAAACCCTATTAGCCTTCCCGATCTAGTTTGTATATGCAGATGTACCTAGGAATCTTTGCGGTACGCTTCAGCAGTAGCTGATGTCTGAAACATAAATGGTCTCCGTGCTTTGTACAAAGGATCCAATTTCCCACTGTCTAATTTGATACTGCACATTGTCCCATATAAATTTCAAAACTGAAAGTTCATCTTACCAAACTCAGTTTCAAGTCTCCTTACCCGTCACTGACTTCCTTCTCTATTCGATGAATTGATAAAAAAATTGACAAGTAAATTTAATTTAAAATTCTAAACTTGAGTTAATATCTTGGACGAATATTCCCAAGGATATTACAGTCTAATACCGGTGTATTGTTGGTCGGTTGAAAGATCCATGTGGATCATTTCTTATCTATGCACTTAAACTATTCAGCTCTCAGATGATAGAATGTAATGATTTTGGTAAAATTCCACACTTGGTGGTAGAAAATCAAGGTTTTATCAGTCTTGTAATATTAATAGAGAGAATTGACATTCTCATAGACAGTACTGACACTCGTTTAGAGTACAGATGATCAAATGTAATTTCGTACTCGAAAGATGAAATGAAATTGCACTTTTTTTTCCAGGAAAAAAAAAGGCATTTACTTGTTAACATAAGTGAGAAAGAAACTATTAAAAGTATAGTGTCTAATGAACAAATAATGGATAGTGTCACATGTAGTGAAGCTGTAAAAAAATCCAACATTGACATCATTTTTGACAAAGTAAGTGAGATTAATTTTGAGCTAATTGTCAAGTTACAAGGAAAATAAGAAGGAGACAGACTTATAAGCTTCAGATTCTCAAGAAATCCTAACAAACAATTCAAAATTTATTCACATTTGTTCTCATGAGAATAGATTGGATGGTGCAAACATGGCAGCTGAATTGTAGAAAAATACTGAATGTAAAAGTAGTGGTAGTAATAGGTGATATTCATAAATGTCACACTTAACCCATGGACATAAGTGATATTGATAACTATCACACTTAACCCCAAAAAATAAGTGATATTGCACCTAATACCATTGACATCATAACTTATCAAGAAATCGATTGACTCTAACAATTATGACCTTGGACACATAATGACAAAGACTCCATAGCAGCGGTCTTGAACCACTATCTTTTGTCAAAAACTATAGAGACGGTCACATAGCATCATCAAAAAATCATTAAAATGATCAATGGTGACAAACATTTTTCTACAGTCACCAAAAGTAACCAAACATAGTATTGGTGAGGGCCAATAAAAGATCATCACTAAACATGTCACCAAAGAGAGAATTAGCAACGGGCCTTTAACAATCCTCACCAAAACTCACTGAAAAGGGATTTGGTGCTGAACCTTAAAGGACCATCTCAAAAGGAACTTATAATGACAATGTTTTAAGGACTGTCATCATATATGACATTGGTGACAACCCTTAAGGGTCTGTCATAGGCATGACTCTCACCAATGACCTTTTTTCTTGTAGTGTTAATATATCAACTATATAAAACCATACAACGCCATAGTATAAAAGAAACTATCATAAGGTTCACTTTTAACATATGCAATTTAATAAAAATGCATTATATTCATAGCTAGGCCACTTTGCATTGTATAAGCTAGGCCACGTTACATTTTTTTAGCTATGTCACCTACATAAGAATGTTGTAAGGAGAATCAAAACCTTCACACTATAATTGAAAGCTAGGGTGTGACATTAACTCTATAATGTCGTATGTTAGTAGCTCAATCGCATCTCGATTCACATATAGACGCAATACAAACATCACCAGTAGCATTCCAAGACTTATTGTTATACGGCCGCCATTTCTAGAAGAGTCATTTATTCTATGGATGACACTATCTTTCACATAAACCAAACATTTTACAAATTCAAACAGTTAAACTAGGCTATATTACCACTGATCTCACCAATAGTTACAACGAGTCTAGTGCTTAAACATTGTTGACAACACGTGCAAATCATAACCATAAAAGACGATACAAGTAACGAAGTTAATCTGAAGATACATACCATCGACATCTTCATGCACGACATATTTTATAATTATCGTAAACATAGAGACGACAAGTTGAAGCTTACAACTTGTCTTATAAAAACTGGAAATTACTCTATAAACTTACCTGCAGATCTGCGAAAGAATAATCCAATGCTTTAGCTTTCAAAGCTAAGTAAACCCAAGGGCACCCAATAGGAACCCCTTCAAAAATATGCAAACAACTTCATCAGTATTGTTACCAGATCCTTACACATAACAAAAATAAACATTGTTCTGTTGCATCCTACTTATAACCAAGTACATATTTATGTTTAAAAAAATTAACACAAATTGTATGAGGTAGTTATCATTGTTAGCTAATTATTATCATTCCGCAGTTAGCAATTATCTTATAAAATAGGCTACATCAATTTTTTTTTATTTTGCGATTTTTGGGATGTTATAGGGATATTAAAAAAATGGTTTGGGAGCAAATAAAGTGTGATTTTGAGATTGTTAAGTTTAATACCTCTAGATTGTTCAAGCATCTCTCATTTTCGTTATCTCATGTCACTAAGGTAGGGAATTCTCTATCAAGTAGAGATGCAAACTTTGTAAGTTCTTTGAACACTTTGGCCATGTTTTATTTCACTATCGCTTTGGAAATAAATATCCACTATGTGTTAACAACAATAATTTCAGAGTTTGATTAAACTATTTGGAAATAATTATTGTATCGAGAAATTTTGATTGTATCATATACCTTCATCTTGTGAAGGAATATGATTAATGAAAAACAACAAAGCATATTCTAACTAATTATACAAAATCAAATTCAAAATTATTACTATCATTTTTAAAAGATCTTGGATAATTGTATAATTGTAATGAGTAATTTATTTCACAAACTAAATTGTTTGAAAGAAAATCATGAATGATACCCACATCACAATTGAGTGGAAATAAGTAGAAATATTTGGATAGGTTAGATATAGATATAGATGACTAGAGGTTATCTAGAAATTTGATCGAGGTACTTTAGTATTTTAAAATTTAATTAATAAATAACATAAAATTATGATCTTGCAATATGATTATGTCTCTTGGTAAGATTATTTATTCTTTATATATCATAAATTTTTATGGAAATGAGTGGTGTTATTTTTTTTTAACTTTATTCTTAACTACCTTTAGAAGTTCATGTATTTACTTTTCTATCTAAATTTTAAAATTATCTCTTATCATTTTCAAAGAAAATTTCTAATTTTTATTAGTAATAAGACAATAATAAATATCTAAAAGAAAATGAAAAACAATACTAATCTTTATTAGTAATAGGTGAATAATAAATATCTAAAAGAAAATAAAGAAATAATTCTAAATTTTATTAGTAATAGGAGAATAATAAATATCTAGAAGAAAATGAAGAAATAGAAATAAAAATAAAAACACTTAACATATTTCTCTCCTTCTCGAACACACATATTTTCATTACCACACAATATTAAAATACATTTAATTTTGTGTTTAGTATATATTTGGATTTCTTATATACCATTCAACATTATCTACAATCAGATTTATATTTAAAATTATCAAAATGATTATAAAAAACCAATCAATCAAAATTACATAAGATTAATTGAGTTCTTTCCTTTTTTTAGTCATTATTCATATAAGCAAAATGAAAGAGAGAATGAATGTAGCTATATTTGTATGGCGTGGTTAAGTTTTAGTCCTTTGTATTATGATGGTTATGTTTTATATTATTTTGTTAAAATATTTATTATATTTTTTTGTGAAGTATATTTTTTTAATAATTTATGTCAAGATTTAAATTTAATAAAGATATAATTAAAGTTTTAAAACATTATTTCAAAATATATGATGATATTTTTTGAAAATATGAAATTAAATTGTGATTTTAAATAAGAATTGGTTATATGTATATGTATAGGACAAAAACATTCATGTTCTCATAATGCTCCATCCTAGGTATGACTTGATAATCCTAGACCATGCAATTAATAGTATAAAAATATAAAGCTAATTAGATCCATATAATTTATTATACACCGTATTTAATTATATAATAATTTAAATGGGGAATAGAGATTAATTTTAAATGTTAAGACATTTTATATAATTATATAAAAGCTATATAGTTGTTAAAATTTATTCTTGAATTGGTTGTATAAAAATATATAATCTAAATCATAAAATTTAATTTAATAAAAGTGAAATTCCAAAAAATAGAAAATAAAATAAAGTTGAAAATTTTTGAATTAATATTTTTTAAAGTCATAATCATATTTTACAATAATCTAGGTAAATAAGTGGGATCACCACCAAAACTACTTAAGATTTTCATTTGATGAAAAATTTGATTAAAAAAACAATAAAAAAATAATTAGTATCTTTGATTTTGACATTAATTTTACTTTTACTTTGTCAAATTAATAACAAAAATAAAAATGTTTACTACGATATATTTCAAATATTATTCAAGCCTTTCTTCATAAATATGTTAACATGGTTAAAAAAAAACTGATTAATATTAAATGAAATTCTAACTCAACCTTGTTACACCTATGCACCCATGTATCTTTAGATATAATCTACATTATGTGCAAGTGCACCAAATATTTTTTTAGACACTAATATTTTAGTAAAAAACATTTTAATTTAACTTGTTATGTGGCACCCTAGGGTTGATATATGGAAGGCATTAACAAGATTTTTTTTTAAATGAATGACTATTTTATAAAATATCTTAAGTTACTTTGGTGCTTCTCATAAGTTTACACAAGTGTACAAGTACAACAATAGAGATGAAACACATCAAACAAAATACATTTGCTAAAACCTTCAATTACATGCCTTCATGAGAACCTCCTGTAAAAAGAAGAAGGGAGAGGTAGTTCCACATAACCGTGTAATTGGTGTTTTCCTTGTATTGGATATTATACCCATATAATGTGTCATTATTTATGTGATCAAATTATATTCCAATGCATTTATGTTGTTGTTGTTCTAGCTATAGTATAGTTATATACTAATATCTATTATGAGTACAATGTAACTTAATAGTCACTACAATGTCTTTATAACCTTTGGACCTCACACTACTCATAGATCTTAATTTAATTATAAAATAGATCTTAGTTTAATTACAAAGTTTGTGTTTGTTATAAATTGCATTACATTGGACAACATATATATGATATGACATAAAACCATGAGTTGGTCATCATATTACCACATCATCTTATGGAATTCACACTATCAATATCACAATATTCATGTATTTATAAATCAAGTATCCTTACACAAGCTTCCCACTAACATATAATAAAATGCTATAAACATAACTTCCACTTTACAAAAGAGACTCCACAATCCTCCATGTAACTCAACATGGCTTCTCTTGACCATATATATCTCACAAGACAATTTTATTCTTAGAGATTAAATGCATCACCTATATCTCTACCATAATCAATAATGCCAAAAATCTTAATCCAATGAACTTCTATTATCATTGTGATTCATAAAGAATAGAAAAACCTTTTTTTATACTTATCATATCATATGAGACCACTTTGAACTTATAACCTTCCATTTACAACTTCTCATCTCAATTACTCACTAACAATCGCTCTGCCCTTAGTAAGCTTTAACCATGTATTACTTAAAATTATTATTTAATTTCATATTAAAAATATATATTTAACTTAAATTCTAAAAAATCTATTTTAAAATTTTAATTATATTTCATTAAAATTAAATTTAAATATTTAAATATCTTGAATTTATTCTCACTACCATTAACATATTAATAGGAGGAGATGAAAATCTATAACCAAAAAAATAAAAATAAAAATAAATCAAATCAAATCAAATCATAATTCACAAACAACTAAGAAGTAACTAACAAACAATCCAATCCAATCTAAATATAATCATGAAAAATAAAATATAATCATAACTAATAGACAATCTGGAAACTCGAAACTCCACGTTATTTCAAAAGAAACTCGACCAAGACTTGTTGTCATTGCACGTGTAGCGAAAACCCTGTCTAGAACGTCAAATTTAAATTGTAAATATACGACCTGGAGGATATCAGCGGTGGTGTTTACTCCAGGTTGCATACGATACAGATGGAGCGTTGTCCATGTCAGAATATTATAATATTGTAGTAAATCACAAAAGCAGCCTGAGTAGCCATCTTATGATAACGTTATTCTTCATCCAAAAAGCCACGGTGATTTATCATATGGAAAATCCTCAAAATCTCTTCCTGATTCTGCCTCATGAAGGTTAATCGTTAGTATTCCTGAGAGCGTACTAAATTGCTGCTAGCTTGAATTTCTTAATCGTAGTTGGGTTATGATATGCAGTACATTAAGTACAGTTGTATGATATGAATCTAACGGCGCGTTGGAAAAGTTAAGTGGAGGGTGATATGAATCTAACTTCTCTTCCGCCATCGATCTCCTACACAAGATCTGTTTTAACCGTCCTGAAGCATAACGAAGTGGGTGATTAGTAATCGACCTTGGTGAACGATGGGAGGACTTCTAAAATTTAAGAACAACGAGTGGGTGACTGCCCAGTTCGTTCCCAACACACTTATCATCCACATCCACGAAGAGGGTATGTTTGTTTCTCTTCTGGTTTGCAATGTGGTAAAAAATGGTGTTCGACTTCTGAGATTTCTTTAGTGAACTGCTACTCACTGTCATTTGTTCGATTTCCGTGGTAAAAAATGGTGTTCAATTTCTGATTTATGTAGTGATTTGATGTTCATTCCTTTGCATTTGAATGGATATTGGGGTTAATCAGAGTCTCAACTCTGTTCCTTGTATTATTTGGAAACAAGGGTATGTGGTCGAAACGGTTATTCCATTACAAAGAGACAGTCTAGAGGAAGATTTTGTCTTCAACATCGTTACCAAGTAAAGTAAAACGGTTCGCTTCGTTTCAGGATTGAATTCATATAAAATTTCCTTTGCATTATCTATAGGAGTTGAATCCTGAGTTATATTTGGTTTCTGGCTACCTCGATGCTTCCTCAGTTAAACTTCCTGCACTATCAGGTAAAAGTCCTCTCTCCGAACTGTGGCATTTTAGTCTCATAGATAAATACCAACTATCAGCATGAACTGTGCATGCACATTTGGTCGCTCAGCTCTTATTTCATTACCTTTCTTGAGCTGCCCACTAGGGCTTTTACCTGTAGGGTTTTTATTTAAAATAATTTTAAGGTTTATTATATGTATAGGGTTTTACTTTGTGCTAGTAATAATCACTATTTTTTTATATGGTTAGATGATAGTACAGAAAAATGTACTTAGTCGATTTCATGTTCGATGATTGAAACCCGAAGGTAACTTACATGATTAATGAAATAAAATAGAAAAATCATTGACTCAAATTAATAGATTATTTTGTTATAACCATTGTATTTTACATAACTCTGTACAACTAAACACATTAATGTTATTGGCTTTCATATATGTTATTAGTTTGTTGTGCGTCTGCAGTAATTGAATCGTACTTATCCAATATGTATAAGAACACCTGGAATGAGATCGTGGATGACATCATGAGTCTGTGAAGATAAGGTGCCATCATATATGTGGTGAGGTTTAGTTTTTAAGGCATGTTCTTATTTTCTTCATACCAAATTTTGGCAGTGTAATAATAGTTTTATTTTCATTTTTGACAAGAACCGAAGATAGGTGATAGGTGATATTTCTGGTCCATTACCTGGTATGTATAAAATCGTAAGAGTTGTAGCTGTAAGAGTTCTTTCATGTTCTAAATGAAGTTAAATAAATTATTTTTATTCCAATTTTAAAATGAGGTGGGAAAATGCAAGAGTTTACTGTTATTTCGATTTCAGAGTAATTCGATCAAGTGATAATTCCAGATAAAGCTAGTTTGCATTTCATTTTTCTAACAATTTTTCTTTGTTATTGATTTTAGCATATTTAATAATCTGAAATGAATTCTAATTTGAAATAGATTAAAATAAAGGGTTTCGCCATTAAAGAGACAATGGATGTTTTAGTTTCAGCCTATGAACTTCCTGATTTCTTCCCAAGGTTTCCCTAAGTTGGCTTGTTTGCTTCGGTTGTTTCTATCATTTATATATAATGAGAATGGAACAGAGTTGATTCTTGTTCAATCTTTGTTTGCAGTGGTTGGGAAGATGAAATGACAGGCCGTCGAGAAAGAGAGACCACGAAGAATCCAAAGAAACTGAGATTGAATTGAATCAGGTAGATAGACACCTTTTCAAGGTTTGAATCAGGTAGATAGACACCTTTTCAAGGTCTCTATTAAATGGTTAATGAATAGAAAGTAGCTAACCCTTAGGCTATATTGCTTTACTTATTGCCCAGTCTTTTATTGAATTAGCTTTGTCTAGTTATTATTATTGAAATTATTAAGAAATCTATTTAGCTTACATTATTAAAATTATTTAGAAATCTATCTTGCTCAAATTTCACTAGATGACTAAGTTACCCTTCTAGAGGTTCATATCGGCCACACTTTTAGGAGACATTTTTTTGACAGGGATTCCTCTTAGATGTGCATGACCCTTCAGAATCCCATATTCCCTCATCGCAGCACAGAAAAGTGGGTAGGTTTCTTGTTCAAAAGATAACTTTGGCTTCTGCTTACTCCTATTCGTGGACAGGTTGTGCCCTCCCAATCCAGGCTTGGAGTCTTTTTGCATTGAAGAAAATATTGCTCTCTAGTAAGCAAATGAGATTTATTGAAAGAGCAAAAAAAGGTGCTGTTATATACATAAATTCAAACTAAAGTACCTTATAACACTATTCATGAAGATTGTAATTGTTTAACCTCGCACTACAAGAAAAAGGGTATTTTAGCCTCACATTAACACCACTATTTGTAAAGGATTTGGGAAATCCTCAATTTTCATATAGTGGTGCAAAAGTGGTGATAATGTGGGGATACGCAAGTGGTGCTAAGATTTATGATGCAAATATGGTGTTTGTAAAAAAGTTGATTTTGGTGTCAAATCAATATGTGGCATCCCATGGTGTATGGTGCAAACCACCAAAACCAATCCTAGCTGGATTAAGATTTTATGGTGCAAAACACCAAAACCAATACAACATGGATTGGGATTTTCTAGTGCAAAACACCAAAAATATTATTATTATTATTTGATATATACCAACTTGTATATGGTGCAAAGCACCATAAAATAATAAATTATGCAAAAAATATATATATAAACCACATTTTATATATATATATATATATATGATTTATATTGCAAATTTTGAACATCCTTCCTTTCCTTTTCCCAACTGAAAATTATGATCTCCCGTTACCTCCCCTTCTGCTGCATGGAATTTCCAAAAAGACCTTTCGGTGTAGCTAGGTACAGATTCCATCTAGAGTAATGATACCATTATTGTTATAATTTTTTTTTTATGAAAATGGCATTGATCATAGAAACTAAAAAAGTTCTGAAAGGAATAGTTGGTTCCCAGAATATTTGTAGTGACGATCCCTGGATGTTCAACAATCACTTGGACGGCTGCTTCTGTAGGAAGTTTGCTCGACAAAACTCCAAGGAACATCAACTGTTTATGAAATGATAGAAATAATTAATTTGTCATGAAGATTGGAGTGATTTACATAAATTATTGAGTTTGTTAACGAAATAAATTGAAAGGATATATACATTCAGATTAACTAGTACATTACATATTAAGAAATCTTCTAGATTGAAAAAAAACACTATTCTCCAGTGGTGTACCAAGTTTAAAGGGCTTCCAAGTGATCGGATAAACTGAGATGTTGGACCTTGAGATACAAAATATTCTATTGTATTATGGTTGTATACCAAGTTTACAGGGCTGGCCAGTGATATGATAAGTTGTTGGAGCTTGAAACTAAAATCACTGAAATTGTAAATATTGTAAATTTTGCTTGATGCAAAATGGAAAGGTTGACGCTATCACTTGGAAAGACTCTTACATGAGCAAGTTTACTTGCAGCATAAGCACTGAAGTTGTTATAATCTTTCTGTTTGACCTCTCTACAGAGAAATTCAGATTCCGCCACCGCACAGTGATGAGCCTGCAATTGCATGAAAAAAATATCCATTTGTTGACTTACAAGAATAAAGATAAGTACAGATTCACCCTAACCCAGATCTAGGGATAATTAAAAAAACTCAAGATACAAAGACGGTGGTAATGTAGGAAAAAAGAGCAGTGATAAATCTATTTTAAACATTTTAAATTAGTTCATAGTGTGGGACAAGTCTAAGGTCAAAAAAGGATCAATTGGTCTAAAAAAACAGTTGTATTTAAATTCTATTCCTTGAATTAATTACCACAGAGTTGACGTGTATTATTCGTGAAGGAGATCCTCTGAGCAGAGAAGGGAGGAGGAGGATTGTTAGGAGTGCAGGCCCCAGATGATTACCTGCATGTGCTGCTGAAATCCATCCTTGGAGAACTTCTATGGCTACTTCTCCAAAGTGTATTTGTAATTTTTTTTTTTGGAAATGCAAGAACCAAAACTCACCTCCCATCAAGAAGATCCCAACATTGTTGATTAGAAGCTGAAGGGGAATCCCACGCAATAACCAATTATCAGCAAATGATCGTACTGAAGCTAAAGTGAGAAGATCGAGCTCCATGACCTAGTGTTTCACAAGTAACACCGTTAAATCGTACATTAGCTGAATTTAAAAATGGCTAAAGCATGGAAAATAAGTTACAAAGAAAATGTACATGAATAACTCAATTTGAATATAAAATTGAATAAAGCCAGCAGAAATTATTAGCCATTCGAAGAATTTATATATGTTCTCATGAGAGAATTCAAATTCAATTATGGCCATGTCAAAACCCTAGCGATGCAAAATTTTACTATAAAAGAACCATTAATGGACATATTACAAGATGACAACAAAGAATTCACCAGAACATCATAATGGGCATATCAGAAACGCAGAACAGCTAGGAATCTAGATTTCTTACCGTTGTGTTTCAATAAATAGTTATATTTTAAAAAACATATAACATAAGCTTATAAACATTGATGCAAATGAATTTAGATACAAGAAAATGCATATGTTTACACTACATCTATCGACAGTAGATTCCGATTCGCTTTTCTCTGATTTTCCTGCCATTCCTGGACAAGCTTTGAAGCCATCCTTGTGTTAGGACACACCATAAAAACTAAAGCACTTGCCATTCACTACTACATAGAGGGGGTATCAAGACAATATTTGAGACAATATTTTTGTAAATTGTCTCAACTTAAGACAAAAAAAAATTGTGTATTGTCTTAAATAGTCTTTAAGAGAGCGTCTTAAACTATTGTCTTAAATTTAGACAATAGTTTAAGACACTCGGCTTAGAGACAATATTTAAGACAACACACGATTTTTTTTGTCTTTACAAAAATATTGTCTCAAATATTGTCTTAATACCCCCGCTATGTCAATAAAACAATGCACAATGCAGAGAGATATATAAAACAATGTACAATAAATATTTAATCATTTCAACAAAAGGACATAGTGGATTTGAACCACCCATCTTCTGCTCTGTAATGCAGATGCTCTACCATTGAGCTAGTACCTTTTAAAGAATTCAGGGGGAGATGTAGGTTGTTCTGTAAAACCTAATAATTCCTACTGTTACCAAATATACAATATTTATTTTATTTCTTAAATTTTAAGCAATAAAAAATGTATAAACAATTGGAAATATGTTGTGAAATGAAAGGAACAATAACATAAACTATTCACAAACCATTGACTAGGTCCGGTTAAGGTGGTAGGAAACTACGAACTGGATTTTTTGTAGAAGAAAAGATCTCGCTTCTTGAAGAACATAGGGAACCTGAAAATTGTCATAAAAAATCTGCAAATCCATTGGACATATTGGTCATAATATTGAAAAATAGATCTCCAACGTACATATTTGCATCATTTGATGCGTTATGATGCATTTAAGTCCCAAAGAATACAATGGATCCAATGACGGGAAGAATTATAATGTACAAAGAGATGGTTCCAATAAGCTATTCTTTAACCTACGCTGATTATTCTCATCTAAGATTGACATTTTGAAATAGCCTATAACTTATCTCAAATTAGATGAAATTCTAGTGGTCTTAAGCATCTCACCTATATCGTTCTGAAAATGTAAACAAAGGAATTAATGAAAATGTAAACAAAGGAATTTCACTTGACAAGAAGTGATTCTTCCCAAAATATGCCTCGGAGATCTCTCTTGGTTCCTATTGAACACCAAATATATTGTGACTTATGTTCTTAATATAAGGAACTGGTAATTCATTTTTCAAATATGAACCTTTGTTAAACTACTTGAATCTAAATACAAATTCCTTGATCTATACATAGCAATAACTGAATAAAGCCCTCTATTATATGTAACCTGTAGCCATGGGATATTGAAGAGGAAATGTATGGATAATTTACAATTCTAAATGGAAAGAACTAATTAGATAAAATCAATAATTATTTTGAAATTTTACCAACTAACTAAATACCTCTGGTAAGAAGTTTGCATTGACCTTTCTTTTAGAGTATTTGAATCCACATCTTTCTAAACATTCTAGCACATTCTCCTTAGGTCATTGTTAGACAATATGCTCCTCGATAAGGGTATCATATTATCATTTCCTCAAAGAGATCAAATGATCCAGTCATTAGCTGCAACATAGACATGAGAATTGTTGCATCCATGAGATGGGTAAAATGCTGCAAGCATTTATGCAGCATTTAACTATATGATATGCAATAGAGTTGTCAATTACTATTGAGATCCGATCCTTGAAGAGTCTCATTAGGTCCAACAATCATCTCACCTACAAACTGAACACTTAAAGAATTATTTTAAAACTCTAATGATTTTTGTGCATATACCACATCTCTAGTTTGTTCACGATACAGAATTATTTTAAAACTCTTATGATTTTTGTGCATATACCACATCTCTAGTTTGTTCACGATAATTTTCAATATGACTAGTAGGCATACTAGTTGTGGCACATTTATTTTTCCCACCAGATATCTCTTTGTAATGTCATCACTGACTATTGTATCACCACAGATATGCACATCTAGAATATGCTTAGGCACATAGATATTAAAGCAATGAATTAAGATCATAAGAAATGTAAAAATATTTCAAATAGTTCATGTTAATCCTACTTGAATCTTACAAGTTTTGTCTATACAGAACATAGTTGCAAGTAATATGTATAATACATAAATGTGAAATTCATCCACTCCCGCCAAAAAAATAGTGTCATTAATCTTTAGACTACTGTAATTAGCATAAGACTTCGAGAAATCAAATACCTGAATATTCTCTGTATGATTAAGAAAAACACAATAAATAGATGCTCTGTGACCTTCAAATGCATACTGTTTGTGACCTGTTTCTACATCCCATATCTATCTACACAATAGACAATAAGTAGATTTAGCAAATCATCAAACTGTTGAACAAGCACATTAGTAAAATAAGTTCAAGTTGACTATTTTTTATAGCACTAAGTGATCATTGGGAATGCATACATTAATGAAGTCAAGAGGCATGCACTAAATTTACCTTGATGGTCATATCATCCCACAAGTTACAACATGTGGTTGTTTTTTAGGGTGCACAAAGGCAATCTCATTGACACCAACAATATGTGCACCAATATGCAAAGTTGTATTAGCATTGCCACTACAACCATGTGTCACATTTAAAGAAATTGCAAAAAAAATGCAAGGCTTCTTAGAGCTTTAATATGGACCTAAAGTTGTTTCTTCAACTCGTTGGTTGAAATATAAGAATATATGTGAATGATATGCTTGGAAAATGCCACTGCTGCAAATCAAATTATATCAATGAGCAATATATCCCATAAAGTTATTTCTATAGTAATAACGGATTCATATGTATACCATATGAAAACATTGTCATGACACCTAACATTGACACCTTGAAGACAAATTTATATACCAACCAATCCTCCATTTGGTCTCCAAATACACTTGTTCACTGACATGGCTGATTATTTCTAAGGAGACACCTAAACAAGTGTAGCAGAAAATGTGTCATCCAAAATCCTCTATTGCTAAGAATCACCATATTGGAAAATACTTGTATTGCAATCAATAAAAAATAAAATATGTTCCTTCACCCAACTCGGTCAAAACTAAAACTATAGACAATATTTGCGTATGTGCATATGTACATCCATTGTGCAATTTGAGGCATCCCAAAATTTAAATGAGTTGTGAGCTAACTTTTTACAAGATCCCACTTTCAAAATTCCAATAACATCAACATCTTTTTCAACTGCCACTTGACTATGTTTATAAATCATTTCATCTTTACAGCACATTTTAAGAAAATATATAACAAAGAAACTGACTTGACTAGCATAATAGCATAACTGACCTGAAAGTTATTATTATAAAATCATTTATAAATTATATATGATTTTATTTTAATAATTTAACTTTATCTTTATAAGAAAAAGGTTAAATTCTTTTTTAATTATTATAATGGACCATTATTTAAAAGGTTGCTTTTATTCTCAAACGACAACTGTAACTCTTCACTCCAAGCCAAACCCATACTAAGCACTATTTAGTATTCGAGCTATCAATTCATGTATCCCAAGTGTCAAAGCAAGCACTCATGAGACCATCTGTCAAGTGTGGATCATCATGCATTGAAATACTTACCATATTCCGCCATATGTAAATACTTTCAAGTTATTTATGTTGTATACGTGGCTCCTGTCCAAGTGCTATAATGCTTACAACATTAACCAAATGCCAATTCAAAGGATGTCAAGTGAGCATGCTCAGGACAACGCCAATTCAAAGGATGCCAAATGGAAAGCACGCTGATGGAGATCACTTCTATACTGAAAGATGTATTCAAATAAAGGTCAAATTATAGCTCGTCTTCAGCGGTATTATTCACTTGATTTCCTTCTAGTTAAGGCATATTTTCAACGCCAATTTTCAGAAATTGTTGCTTAAAGCGGCCAGTGATTATGGATCCTTAATTACAGTAATTACAAATTTTCAGTCGAATCTGAGTTTTAAAAATTCATTATTTTTCTCGGGAAAAATGTTGTGATTGCTCCAGTTGTCTCAGCCTCTTAATTCAAATACATACACTAATGGTGCTCAAATGAAATGCAACTCACTCTACCACAAGCATCATATATGTCCCAAAATCTCAAAATGCCTAAGTGCCCAAGTGCTAAGTATGCAAGTATCAAGTGCCAACGAGTTCATGATAATTGATATGTGATCGATGACAAGAAATATGTCCTGAACAAAGAGGGAAATCACATTCTTACAGCCTACCTACTTGGATGCCCAGTATGTGGACTGATTCTGGAGCCATTTCAAGCTGTGCAGGCACCCAATTTTGGGATGAAACACTGGAATCTGAACTATCCCAGAGTCAACTGAGTAGTGCATATTTTGACAGGGATTGCAGCTGAAGCACTTGTTTATGGGGACGCACAAGGTGGTGAAAGCGATGAGAATTTATTCAAGGTAGTGTTCATTTCTCATGACCCGAGTTTGGTTTTGGGAACTTCTCATAAGGAATGTAAAATGGTAAACCTCTATTCTGCAAAAATGATGGTAAGCGCCAAGGAAGAGTCCTCCACAGGGGAAATTCTTTATGGATTTATGGTAACCATAACTTCAACTGTCATGTATATTCATGTGTCTCCAGCATCTTGGGGTTCAATCCAGAGGAATTTCAGATCATTTGCAGGAAATATCCTCTGGAAAACAAAAAATTGCAGAACCCCAAATGAATTCAAACCTCTCAGAGTACAGAAGAATCATTTTTGTAAACAGTACTGGGTTAGGCATCCATAACTCCCTCGTCCTAGGGTTGTTCCGGTCAAAAGCTAAATTAAGGTTGGCCAGTTTAATTCCGACCCGATTTCTAAAAGAAATGGTAAGCCAGATTAGTTTCTGCCCCCATTCCTGTTGCCTAATGGGAAGAGAGAAAACCAGACACAGCTGCTGGTGCTGGTTCACTAGCATTATCAACAGGGTCTAGATCCGCTGCTAGCTATGGAACTGGGGACTATGCATGCAATGGATCATGGATTTGGAACCTAGCGAAGGGAGGAAGCTGGTTCTACGATTGGATTAAGAATTTGGTCAATTTACTAAACTCACGCGGAGGCGTTTCAGCGGAGATCCCAATCCATCTATAGGCGATTCCAAGCAAATGGATACAACCATGCCCACCATATAGTAAACCCTAATATGACATCAGCAGCATTTTAAAGATAGAAAATTCAAATACACAAATCCCAAATTTGAGAAAACCCCTCGACGAACACTTACGGCTACAAACATCACTCAGATACTGAACAGATCGCAAAATGTAGCATACAGACAGAGACAGAAATGCACATTACCTGCATTGGATTACATATTACAAATATAAAGATAACCTGTAAGCTAAATCTCTATCTCGATCATTCTGTCAAATCTACCATACAACAGAGGAAATTCGGAGGGAAGGTAATTTCCGGTGGACATGGTAGAAGCATAAACACGAACACCAAAAGCCATCATCAAACCAGTTAAAAAAAGGACAAAGAAGAACAAAGTATGTATGTGAATTAGGGTTGAAACAAGTTGTATTCCCACATAATCCACCGACCAATACAATTATCAAAAATTACAGAGGTTCTTTACACAAAGGTAAAAACAGAACAGTAGTTAGAAACGAGGAAACCCTCGAAATATTTATTAACATCCCACAGGAATCCTGCCAGATTTCTTCATGATTTTCACAAAAATCTGTTCAGGCATTTTAATAATTTTCGATTGATGATGACGAAGATTCCTGAAGGCATTTTCATTCAGGCAGCAATCTTGAATCGTTAGAACTTACAGTTGATGACGAAGATTCCTGAAGGCATTTTTGAGTTCCTCCTGGGCGGATCATATCATCCCCATAGCATTTGCCTCTTCCAGACTTTCGAGCTCGCTCATATTAGAGGGAATTAGTGCCTGCGTCAACAATTAACAAACTGAGAGCGTAATCTTTACTCTTAATTCAAGACTAACCGACCCAAAAACTGTTAAAAGAAAAAAATACTGGTAACGAAACCCTAGCCAAAAGAGAAGGCTCCCGAACAAGAACTCAAGCCACCCGTCGAAGAAGTTTAAAGAAAATATTCTAACGGCGACATAAAGATTAACTCCAAAGGACATTTTTCCACTAATTCTGACCATACACACAAACGGACTGGATTTCCCTCCACATCCGAAGCGCTTAACCTTGTGCTGCTTCACCAGCCTGCAAAATACATACATCGGCCCCGTTAAACACGTTTATCACTGCATCTGGCTTGAATTTGTGACCCTGAAAAGGGGAAACAAACATTTTTTTCTGTAAAATTTTTTTTTAAAAATGCCCGCTTACATTCTGAGAGCCTTAAGGTGATGATCATGGCTTTGTATGCTTAGGAAATATTCCTGGAAGCTTCTCCCTCCCCTCAATTTATTCCTGAAATCATATTGTAAAACCGCTTTCATCATAGCGATTGAGACCTACCTTTATTGCCTTCCTTCCAGCTTCTCTCTTTCGTGCCTTCCTCCTCCCATGGACCAGACCAGTAGCGAGCTAACCCTCGAATCCAGCTGTACAATCCCCTGTCCTTGTTAAAATTCTTAAGAGTCCATTATTCCAAAAGAAAATATAACTTTCAATGTCCATTTGGAGCTAAATATCATAGGTTTAAAATAGTGTTTCTAGAGAGCAAAAATGTCTATATAATTTATTTATCACATCTTCATCTTCATCTTCCTTTGAGATGATTTGTACGGGTTTGAGAGGGCACTTAGACCACCTTTCTTATTACCTATGCTTTATTACTTTAGTTGCAGCCCAAATTTTCTCTTTTAAGAATTTTAGGGACCTAAATCCTATGCGAGTGTTAAACCTCATAAGGACAAAGATATCCTTATAGCTTGTAGACGGGAGACACTCTTTGGAGAGCATGGCTAGTGTTGCCTTGGATTCTCAGAAGCTTATTTTAGTGGTCATGGATTTGGTTTGACAATGTCCAAGGTCCTAGAGCCAAAAAGCTAGATGCATAGTGCCATGGATACCCTATGAAGTCACACGTGATGCCATGATGAATACTCAAAATACTTGGTGAAGTGGAAGGAATATAACTCAAAATATAACCCTTGTTTGGTAACCACTTCAAATTAGAAAGTGATTCAATCAATGTGTAATCAATTTATGAATATGAGATTGCATTGATCTATGTGAAATTGCAAGTGCATTGAACTATTGTATCATATTTCTTCCTTTTATGTTACAGGGTATGCAACAACCAGGAGAACGAAATTGTTGTGTTACAGTTCATCAAAATTTTACTAGTTTGGAGTCAACGTGCTTACTCAAAGGATGAGATACATATCATGCTTGATATTCTAAAAAATGGAGTCCAAATAGGAAGAAAGCATTTAAATCACTTGCCTAGTTCAATTCTAGTAGCTATTCGGTTTTCTAGTAACCATTGTTCAATTCCTGTAGCATTCATATAATTCTGGTAATGCACTGTATGATTCTTGTAGCTTTCACATAGTTTTGGTGATTGTGTCGAAGAGGTGCATTTTACAGCCCAGTAGGAGGAGATGTGTAACTCCTTCTGTGCTCATCTTGGAGGTGACATGTGTGTCCTTTAAAAAAACATATATGTTATAAAAAATAACATGTAGGCTATTTAAAACATTTACAACTGTAAATAATATAAAATTAAATAAATTAGATAAGTTAAAACTCTTCCTCAATATTTGCACTCTAAAAAGGGGTTTGCACTTAGAGATTGGATCCCTCTCGGCCCTTGGTAGATCCCCTTTAAGATGGATCTATGCTAGTGATTATTCCAACGCAATTATTCTCGATTTAATTAATTTCTTGCATAGATTGCTCAATGAGAAAGCATTGTCTTGAGTTGTGAATGATCTAGAAACTTTGAAAAAGATATGAAATCAAATTTAGAAAGGCCAAGTAAAATCTGAATACAAAGAATGCTACCAAAGAACATAGAGTTTTAAAAACTACTCATTTGAAGGCATAAAATCACAATGAATTTTTTATTGAACAAAGGTAATTAAAACTCTGTGAGTTTTCTGGCCACATAGAGGAGAACGTTGGAGCTTGCATCTGCACCAATTGTGTCCCATGGATAGGGCCCTATGGCACTGCACATTGGTAATCTTGGGCGCAAAAGTGAGATACAAGTATGATACCAAGGCTTGGCATACTAAGGACATGTATCCAAGACTAGAACATCTTTAGAGCTTGAAAATAGGGCCTTAGGCCCTAAATGTTGCATCTATGTCTTTTAATCCATGCATGAGACATTGGGTCACAACATATGACCTCCATAACATATCTTTAGTGAAAAAAAGGTATAGATTCTCAATTCATATGTCCAACATAACTTGAATGGGCTTCCTAGGTTTGGAAATTTATCAAGGACAAAAAAACATGGAACTAGGCTTTATATAAAACTTCTAAGGCATTTAGGTTGTGCATGAGTCTCGCGATCATGACATGCAACATCTAAAATTAATATTTGGTTTAAGGACTCACTTATGAGGTTGACACGTTAAGGATAAGTTGCTTGGCCCAAGACATGCTTTCTACTAAAATCCAAGATACGTGTCCTTAGATAGTAGATCTAAGGCATATGATCCATGCATGTTGCCTAGATTATGAACCTTATTAATAAAATATTTGGACTAAGTGTGCAATGTGAGCCCAATCCATGGCGTAGGACACTAGAGATGGGTCATCCTCAGGAACTATACATATTTGGACTAATTAAGACTACAAAATGAACCCAATCCAAGGGGTAGGACACTAATTAATTAATTTAAGAATGAAAAATGAGCCCAATCCAAGGGCTCTAAATGCCCCAATAATTAATTTAGGGACAAACACATAGTCTTCTTCACTATAATATCATTCCCAAGGCCTTGACACACAAATATATTACTCAAAACCATCTAATTGCACTAAAATCCTCAATCATAAGCCAATACTACCTTCATGAGGCCATGTGTGGTTCATTGAGGTAGCTTTCTTATCCCTGGATGGATAGATGATTCCTTGAGGGCCTAAGGTTGAGGCCTCCTCCCTTGACAATGTCCAATGCCCCAAATCAAAATGACTTGGATGCATAGCACCATGGATACTCTGCGAAGCCATGTGTGGTGATTTGTGGCATTCTTAATGGCTTTGGATGCCCAAATGGTTTCTTCGGGGTCAAAGGCAAGGTCCTCTTTTATAGAATGTCATTCCTAAGGCCCCAAGATATGTGTGTATTTCTCAAAGCCACCTAATGGCATCAACATCCCCGATCATAGACCATTTATACCCTTAAGAGGCCAAGTGTGGTTGGTGGAGGTAACTTTCTTAGCGATGGGTGGCTAGAAGCTTCCTTTAGGACCCTATGTTCAAGTCTCTTCCACTGACCATGTTAAGACCCTAATACCACAAGACCTAGATACATAGTGCCATGGATACCCTTTCAAATTCATGTGTGGTTATTCGAGGCATTATTCATGGATATAAATGCCTCAATGATTTGTTTAGGACCAAAAGCATGGTATTCCTCTCTAGAACTTCATTCCCAACACCCCGAGACATGTACATAATTCTCAAAACCACCTAATGGAAAGGATATCCTCAATCATAGGCCAATGATACCCTCAAAAGGCCATGTGTTGTTGGTGGAGACAACCTTCTTAGCCCTAGATGGCTAAAAGCTTCCTTTAGGGATTGAGCTTCATGCCTCGTCCCATGACCATGTCCATTCCCTCAAGTCCCCAAGACTTGGATACATAGTGCCATGGATATAGACACATGGTGCTTTAAGGAATTGTTCACGGTTTTGGATGCCTCAATGGTTTCTTTAGGGCTAAAGAGAAATACATATTTATGAAACCCACCTAATTGAATCGTCATCGTTAATCATAGGCCAATGATACCCTAAAGAGGCCATGTGTGTTTGGTGGAGGAAACCTTCTTAGCTTTGGATGGATAAAAGATTTAGTTAGGGCCCAAGGTTCACGTCTCTTCCATTGACCATGTCCAAGCCCTCAAGGCCCTGAGACCTAGAGAAAAATCTCAATGGATACCCTTGCAAAGTCATGCATGGTTCTTTAAGGCATTGTTCAAGGCTCTATATTCATCAACGATTTATTTAGGGCCAAAGGCATGGCCTTCTTCTCTTAAGAACAATTCCCAAGGCCCTAAGGCACTGACATACTTCTCAAAAACACATAATGGTGTTAATATCCCCAATCATAGGCCAATGATACCCTCAAGAGGCCATGTGTGGTTGGTTGAGGTGATATTCTTGTCCTTGGATGGATAGAACATTCCTTTAGGGATAGAGGCTCAAGTCTCCTCCCTTGACCATGTCCAAGGCTCCAAGGCCCCATGGCATGGATACATAGAGGCATGGATATCCATGCAAGGTCATGCATGGTTCTCTTGGCATTGTTCATCACTCTAGATGCCCCAATTGTTTCTTTAAGGCCAAAAGCATGGTTTTTTTCCCTATAACATCATTCCCAAGGATATCCCTAGATGCTACCACTTGATGACAATGTGATGGTGTACATATGCGTGATATGGAGACCTGGAGCCCTTGATGTGTTGATAATGAATCCATTACCCTTGAGATGTCCTTGATGCTTATTGCTCATAAGAAATGCTTGAATCCGTGGTCATAATGATGTTGAATCCCATAAGATCTCTTGGTGCTTGGTGGTAGTGTCTTTGACGTGGTCCTTCTCCTCTTCAAGCAAGTAACGTTCCATCTAGAAAATGTTGATGTGGCACTTGTGGTGTCTTAACATGGCTTACTTGTTTGATATGTTGCTTATTTGTGGTGGATTAACTTGGATTAAATGTGAAGTAATGAAGCAAGGTAACCTTTCCAGCTTGAGGGCTAAAATTTTATAAAGGGTGCAATCTTGCTCATGAAGATCTTTCATTCCCAAAGGGATCTTGATATGGCACTAAGAATGTTTAAGTAATGCCCCTACTAGCCCAACTATTGACATGGATGGGTTATTTATTATAAGAAGAAACCCTCACTTAGAGATATCTGCCGAGTAAAAAAAGAGAGAGATATAAACAAGAATTAAATTCAGCCTGCTAATTAATATTAAATTGACCATATTGTAAATTCGGCCTAGCTTTAGAAGATATTTTTTAATTATTAAATAAACACACACACACACATATATATAGCAGGTCGACTCAGTTAAAAACCTTATGGAAAATCTGTATAAATAGGCAGCTCACCTCACTTTATTTGGTGGGAATTTTTGAAGTGAGACAGCTTTGAATTTCGGGTGGATTTTGTCCACTGAGGCAGCCGCAGTAATCAATAGAAATACTCTCTGAAATTCGGGTCCGAGTATAGCAGACTGAGGCAGCCGCAGGCACAGTAAAGTGTGGACTGTTTTCATGTTACAATTGTATGATCCTTAACTCATTGGGTTGTCTTCTTCCTAATTCAGTGGTCTTTACTGAAGCTTCTATAGGATACAAAAGAGATATTTTCAGGTTGCAGCAATACTCATTTTTACAGTTGATTGAAGAGCAAACTTGTGTATTGATGGACAACAGTAGCAGATGTATTTTTTGAAGTCTGATTTTTGGGGTTTGTTAAGGAAGCCAAGTTGAAGTTTGGTTAAGTAATGATAGTTAAGAAATACAATTGAACAATGAAGAAATTTTGAAGGAGCATTGTCCATAGTGGCACTCCATTATGAAGATAGTTGAAGGAGGATACCACATACTATGCATTCAAAGACATGATGAAATTCAATCTTATGTTCAGTCACAAAGGCCAATTTAAGTAGTGAGCAGACTCTTGATGACTTGACTTGTGCAGACCTTTGACATGAGCTCACTTGACAAGCAGTATATGACTGTGACAATGCTATGTGATTGATGACAATAATCAATATGTGAGGGCAAGACGAGTCTTGCACTATGAGGTTTGGAAACCTCACACTTTCTTAGTTGGTGCTAAGAAAACCAGGTTGGGCCTTGGAATAGGAGATGGTGCTCTTTCGTTAGTTGGTGCTGATTTAATTGAAGATTGAATTCTTCATTGTATTTGATATGAAATTATAAATAAATTTTACTACATTCATCTTATGATGTGTCTATTATGATTTATGTTGATGACATGCTTGATTGATGAATGTTGATGTACAGTTTAATGTAAATGATGAACTATGTTAAAGTTTTGAAGTGAAAATTGTTAAAAGTGATAGCACACCGATTCACCCCCCCCTCATTGTGCCATTGTGTCCAACACATCCCTCTATGCAAAAACTCTTGATTATGCTCATATCCAACTATTATGTCAAATATCAACTTTAAATGGTGTATGGTTCATGGTCTTGATCATTGCCCATTACCTCAATAATATTATGTTAGGGTATAATTCTTTCAATTTCTTCCCCAACTATTTACTCAGACCCATCGCGAGTACGCAAAACCACATATTTCCACCCATATCCCACCTTGAGAATAATGATATCCTATACATTGCATGATCTGCTAGGTGATAGTTTGAGTCATTGCTATTAGCCTGATATGCCTAAAATCGTCCTTTAGGGCCTAGTTCCTGTAATTCCTCTCATGATTATGTCTAAGGTTTCCATACCTAGTGTCACTTATATGAATGCCCAAATGCCAAGGATAGTGTTTGGAGTTCATGGGTGTGGTTTAAAGCTTCCATTAGGGTTTAAGGCCCAAGTTTCCTCCTATGACATTATACAAAAACCTAAGACCCGTGCATACTAGCAAAAAATCATAATGGTGTTGATTTCGTAAATAATAACTCCAATATGTCATGTGTAGTGCTCTGAGCTTTTGTATTTTTCCTTGGATACACAAAATATTTTACTAGGGAATAAGGCCTAGGTTTCCTCTCTCAATCATGTTAAGGGCTTAAACACCCATATATAATGCTTAAAAACAACCTCTTACTTACATTAATACCCCCAATATCAGGCCAAGGATACCCTTAGGAGGCCTTATGTGGTGTTTCAAGGTATACTTGTTAATCTTATATCCCTAGAGGTTTCCTCTAAGGTCCGAGGCATGGGGTTCCTTCCTTAATCATTTATATGCCCTACAGACTTATACCTAGTTTTAGTTCCTCCAACTCCCCCCATTATCCATATCATAAGGCCATAGATATTCTCAAAAATTCATTCGTGTTGGTGTGACAAATCATTATTATCCCTACATGCTTCAAAGTTTAATTTAAGCTAAGGCCTAGGTTTCTTCTCTTAACTAGGTCGAGGCCAATAGACCTATCACTAGTGATCAAAACGTTATAATGCAATCAATATCCACACATAGATGTTAAGAATATTCTTAAGAATATGTGTGTTGACCATATTTCTTGGTCCTAGATTCCTAAAAGATTCATTTAGGGCCCAAGGAAGAGGTTTCCTCCCTCGAACATCTCCAAGGATTTGACCCATGCCTTGTGCACAAAGCTTAGTAATGATATTAATATCCATTAGAAAATTTAAAAATATCAATAAAAATATACCCTATCAAATAATGAAATCTCAATTCAAAACATTTTTATTAATATTTTATAATAGTAATAAATTAAAAATGGTTGTCTTTATTTATTTGTCAAATTTAAGAATCATGGGTATTTATATGCTTGAATAATATTGAAAATGAATAGTCGACTTGAGCTATTTAGAAATAATTATTTGTGAACTTGTTGTGTTTGTGGTGCAACACCTCATAAATTAATCATGTGAGCTTATTGGTTTAAATAGTGATAAAAACAAATAATTGAATTTGCTATGATTGTGGTTTAAAACCTCATAAATTAATCATGGACATTTATTCGAATGAAAAAAATTGAATTAAGTTATTACAAAATAATTATTTGTGATGTTGTTTTGTTTATGGTGCAAATCATCATAATTAAATCCTTTGTGTACATGTCCATGTGACAAATATGAGCTTAGCACCACTATATTGTACTTGACAACATGGCATTTCTTTATACTTAGGATTTATTTAGGCTAAGGCCTATGATTGTTCGCTTAATAATGTTGAGGGCCATTGGACCTATCCCTAGTGATTAAAAACTTATAATAGTGTGAATTCCCATACTTAGAGGCTAATAATACTCTTAGGAATATGTGTGGGGACCTTTGTGGTGTCTTTCTTGGTCCTAGATTCCTAAAAGCTTCTTTTAGGACCTTAGGTAGAGGTTTTCTGCATTGATCATATAGATGGATATAAGACCCATGTCTTGTATTAAAAACCTAATAATATTACTAATTTCCATCAAAAAAATTTAAGAGGATAAAAATATCTCAAATGAATATTCAAATTTAAATTCAAATAATTTTATTAATACTTTATAATAGTAATAAATTTAAAATAGTTGTTTTTATTTATTTGTCAATTGTATCTATATGTTTAAATAATATAAAAATTAATATAAATGAATTGAGAGATTTTCCAAAAAAAAAAATTGAACTTGTTGTGCTTGTGGTGTAAATCCTGATAAATGAATCACATGAATTTATTTGCTTAAATATTCTACGTGAATTATTTGCCTAAATATTCTAAATATAAATATTTGAACTTCTTGCAAGTATGGTGCAAAAACTCATAAAGTAATCTTTGATCATTTATTTTAATCAATGAAAAAATAAATAAATATTGAATTGAGTTATTTTCAAAATAATTATTTGTGAATTTGTTTATGGTGCAATTTCGCATAATTAAATCCTACTTGTACATGTCCATGCGGAAATAATAGCTTAACACCACTTTCTGATACTTGCCAACATGGCATTTCTCATAAAAGTAAAACTCAATTTCCAATCATATTAACAAATATAACACCATATTAACACCACAAAATATAAGTGGTGCTAATACCACCACTTTAACACCACAAAATATAAATGGTGCCAATACCACCACATTTACACCACAAAATATAAGTAGTGCTAACTTGTGGTGCTAAAAGATGGATTTTCTTGTTGTGTCGTAAGATTCAAACTAGTTACAAAACTAAATTTTCTTACCAAAATGTCTAATACGGTTTTCCCTTATGAATCTCCACACAAAATAGTTTTTTTTCGGTGACCTTTTTTGTTCATCCAGTCATTTATCTTTATTCCTCATGAATTTTCATGACCTTCCACAAGGATGACAGATAGTGGATGAGGTAGTATGTTAGGTAAAGTCTGACCAATCCAATGCCCATTGGATCAATGAATGAGGGGGAGTCTTTGTTACTGTAAAACCACCAGATAGAGGATGGTGCTTGAAAGAGTGGAGTTTGGAAGCTTACTGCTCAGTTGGAAAGCCAGGGCACTTTCTAGAGATTTGTGAGCTAAGACCGTAGTGCACAGAAAGCCTCCTAGAAGGGGCTTGCTCTCTGCATCTTTCCTCGCTTCGGCTTGCATGTTCAGCCACAGATTATCCGATGTAAGTTGATTCTGAAAGACTGAATTCTTCGGGAAATGGGTTTTTTGCGGATCAAATAATTTGAGTCGCTGACAGAAATAAGAAGGGGTGTTGCTAAATAAAATCTGTGATATGTAGCAAGCCACCACTGGGGAGAAACATGTGCTCCAATTTGGTTTCATGCTGGTCGAGGACGAGGTCATGCCCAAAACTGTAGAAATTCCATTATAATTTCAATTTGGAGTTAATTCCATTATTATTAGATCGATCGTGATATGGCGGGTTTGGGGACCACCAGGGTGAATACCTCTTCGAAGCGGTATGATTCGAAGGACATCCGTCGAGGATGAGTTAATTATTACATCGATCGTGGTCGATAAGCGTTCTTCCTGTATTAAGACCATTCGAAATAATGAATTCCCTAAGCGACTGCTGAATGCTGTGAGTTCTATACGTGACATGCCTCTTCTTCAAAAACCATCTAGAACATATAGGGACTGTTTTCTTTTGCATCTAGTGATCGTTTTCTTGTTGCATCTAGGGACTGTTTTCTTTTTGCATCTATTCGGCACCCTTTATACGGTAACCCATTTTCGGCCCCCTTTATATGGTAACCCATTTTCTCATGTTCGAGAAAGTGTCTTAATGCTCGGTAGCTGGCATTTTGAACCTTCGATCCCATCTTCATCTAGCCAGGGCATTGATGACGAGGTATCGAACTTGCAGAACCAAGAATTACTCATGAGAAACAAAGGGCGTCGGACGGTTTGTGCAATTTGAAGGTTACAATCATGGAGATGCGTTTTTTATTTGCAACCATGGAGATTCTTCCTGCGCACATCTGTTCCGATGGTTAGAACAAGGGCCGTCAAGTACACGTCATCGAATTTGAAGGGCGGCCATTGTTTCCAACCCTTGCGCCCCCGCACGTTTGGTTTTGTAAACGTTACTCTATTATTACAACTATCCGTGCCACCTCACCGCTTTCTCTATGCTGCCACTGTGCATGCATTTATTCCATTGTGCTACCAGAGTATGGTTATCTGCAGTGTGCTTTCTCACCCTCTCTGACTCTTTCTCTATGTACCAACCTTAGTATTGACTTGTTCTTGTTTTCTTGTATATAGTCCGCATATTCTGTCTTTTTCTTTGGCTAAAACTTTTTTTCCATTCTGACCCCTTTTATTTATCTCTACTCTCCAAATAATGCATATTTATCTCTACTCTCCAAATAATGCATATGTGGGATCCGTTTTATTTATCTCCCCTCTCCAACTTTTTTCGTTGAATACCTTTTCACTTTATTAATGAGATATAGCTTTAAGACCTAGTCAAAGGAGGTAGTATTTTGGGGATATTAAAAAGGGTTCAATTCGGTCTTTCCATGTGCTAATAAGGGTGACGGGAGGCAATACAATGTGCCACAGATATCAAATCTACCCGACATGCAACCAAACCTTAATGTGATGCCACCTGTAAACCAATAGGAGTGGAGAGATTTAGACTTTAGGATTTCTTGAAACAGAATAGGAGTGGAGAGATCTGGACTTTAGAATTTTGCTTACAAAACTTATAACTAACTCCTTTAGTTGCGATTAGTTGCGATTATGTGATAATTACATATATATTATTTTTATTATTAAAAGTAAATGATTGAATTTTTTTTACAAAATTTATAACTAATTAATTCATTTAGTTATTACATGATAATTATATATATACTATTTTTATTATTAAAAATAAATGATTGAATTTTTTTCCCAAAATAAATGATAAATTTAGATTTGATTTGGAAAATTAGATTAAGTTGTCATTATTTGGTTGGTTAGAACATAAATTGAAATGATGCATCTAGTATGCATGGTTACAAACAGTTTTGCACTAGGCTTTCCATTGGTACCCCATAAAATACATGATCTATAAATCTTAGTAGAAAATCATGGATTTCCAGTATTTTTGTTTATTTATTGCTTTTTTTGGGAGTGGAAATCTAGATTTTCCCATGTATTTTATATGGTTTATTTAGATTGAATATCTTAGATCTAATCCATTTTGTGATCACATTATTTGTTTATGTTTTTCCAAGTGAATTGTTTCATTAGATTACAAGTAGGTAGGCCCATGTTCATTCTAGGGAAAAAAAATTCGTTATTCCATGTCCACTATAGTCAAAAAATAGTACACAACTAGGTAAGTCCATGTCATGTATTTTTTAAATATAAACTTAACTTATCAATATTTCTCCATTCTATATTTTAAATTTATAACCTATGTAACTTTGCATGTTATTCGTGTATACGGGTTCACATTTTAAATTTTAATTTTATAACCTATGTAACTTTGCAGAAACCTTAAGGGAGAAAAGAGGGATATTACAGAAGTCCAAGTATTAATCCCTATACCCTCATCATAAATTTCTAGACCTCTCAAGGGATAATAAACAACATTAAGGTCCATATTCAGAGTTAAATAGTTTTATAATTACTATCTAATGATATCAACCTTATGTACACAACTAACATACTTATTTAACTACATTTATTTTCTCGCTAACAAACCCTTTATCAAATATGTGTAAACACATAGTAAGGAAACCATACTCATAATTTCTGGAAATTTTTGCATCATTTGAAACATTAAGGCATAATTCCAATTCAAACTACAATCAAATATGACAATACGTGAAACTTTATTACAACGAGTTAATATTATGCATTCATTGAATTTATACTATTCATTAGGCATTCGTTGAATTTATACTATTCATTAGGTAATATATTAGTTTCCCTTGTGATTACTAACTTTTAAAAATGATACATCTTCAAAGATACTATCACCATGTGATGATTCTTAGCTAATTAAACATGGAAAGAGATCTTGATACCATAAACATATTCATAACATGATCATTATAAACTAAATAGGAATGAGTAACACAATAACACAATGAATAAAGAATGATTTAATTAATTAATCACAATTTAGTTATCAATAACATAACATAGAATAAATATTTAACCGAATAAAAAATTACGAGGCCACAAAATACGCAACTACAACTTTCTACCCAATCCTAGACACTCTGTGAGCCTATAATATTTTAGCTAAGAGGCCACCCCCGAGTTGGGAATTGTATCCACTAGAGTAAATGTACTAGGGAAATCACTTATAATGATTCCTCAATACGGCCTAGATGTTATGTCCATGCCCCCCATACTAGATTTTCCAGTAAAGAAAAGTGTTTGAAAAAACTCAATGGCTTATATCCTACCTCAATATAACCATCTTGTTTACATTAATAAATATTGGCTTGTCACCACCAGGTTAATAAGTGGTAATGGATAATAAGCTCTACTTTTTTTAAGAAAAGACATAAGACATAAGACACAATACAATAAATTTCACTATTCCTAATTAAACAAAGTTATAGTATTGAGGGACTCAACTCTTATTAAATGATAGAATCCCCCATATATATATATATATACATATATACATATTAGCTTAATTTTTCATATTAATTAGTTAAGCTAAACTTTTAATTCCAATAACTTAATAAAGTTATTAAACCTTTTATAATTCACATCTAAATTAATAATATTTAAACTTGGGTTGATTCTCTCACAAGGTTTTCCTTCTATCTTCCTTAAATATAAGTTAACATCATATATGTATTTGGATGAGACCTCCCATAGATAAGACTCAATCCATTTTATAGGTAAGACTCAATCCATTTTATACAATGAGTTAGTATTCCAAAGGGTAATCTATCTAGCGAGAATGAACCAATAAATTTCATTTAAATATAAGTTGGGAGAGCAGTCCAAAATAAGTCGACTTATTTGATCACAATTACTTTAAAACAACAATGGACAGAGTGAGTGTGGCTCTTTCACAGAGTCGGGACTCTCCAAAGATCGAAACAAAGTAGTTAATGAAGAAGAAACTGAGGGCACATCTCTCCCACCAATTGTAATTAGAAATAGATAAAATAAACAATAAATGAAAGCGTGACTCTCTCATACCGAGTACATACTGTCCATAACTAAACATAATTAAAATAAAAATAACATAGAGCATGTCTCTCCCACCAAATAGAAAATCTACATAATAATGAGAAGGATTGATAGCAAAAATCTCCACTACAAAGGATGCCCCAATTTGTTTTTGAAAATATTGTTTGTTTTTGAAAATATTGTTGGTGAAGATAATAAATCGGGTCAATATTTTTGTAGAATTCACCCTTATATCAATAAACAATAATAGATAACTATTACAATAGACTCACGTCCTTCTTCACAAAGTGAGAGAGACTACATTCTTCAATCACAAAAGAAGTTCAGTTAATTTTAAGGATAATCTTGGAGCTGGTTCTCAGACAGACCCCTCTCTTTATCCACATATCTCTTTTTTTAATTATATATATACACATTTGAGTGTAAAAAGATAACAACGGAGTATACCATTCTCTTTGATCTAACATTCATCAAAAAAATATTACATTACAAAATGTAGCAACATAACTTAGTAATAGATTGCATTACAAGTGGGCAGCATAGGGTTTGAATTTACTCTAAGAGACAGACCTTCTATCTCATAGTGTTGAGCCTCTTTCCACTTTCTATGTTATCTGTTGTAGAGAGTGAACAATGCATATTTCTTCTCACACTCCCTTTGGAATCCATTCTCCAGCCTCCACCACCTCTTACATTCACTCTTTCTTATTTAAAGTATACCAATGAAATCCATTAACTTCCCGACAGAGCTCACTCTCTCTTGAACAAAATGTAAAAGTATTGAGAAAGAAAAGCATGGAGCCACTCTTCTTCACCAACCAAAAATAATATAAGATTAACTGTAGAATCTAAGAATTAGTTTGAACCTCACTATGGAGCGACAACCCTTCCTTCTCCTCACACCTAGCCAAGGTGGAAATGATATAATAACAACAGCGGACAAACAATATTTATAACAGAGACAATAATTGTAATAAAAGCCCATATCCAACACGTAGAACCTGACACTTTTGTAAAGAGACCGCAAAGTATGAATTGAGCCAAGATCCCATTCAGATTTATCACCAATATTTGTATTCTGTTAATCCGTGGAATGTATTGAATTTAGTGGTCTACAACCATTGGGATCTTCTTTTCTAACCACTTCCAACCACCTACTCGAGACCACTCCCCACTATTAATTAATGGAGACCGCTCCACCCCATATCTACTCTCATGATGTGGTTGAACTTCCATCCAAAGGAAGAACCCTAATTGAAAGCCTTCTTCTACTCAAGGGGTAAACCCTAACCACTTAAAATAATTTAATTGAACAATAATCATTTTCTTCACCATTTGCTATAAATTTAGCTAGGCAAGTTATTTATTTTTAATATACATATATTTAATGTGCTCCTACACACACACATGGTGACTAAATCATTTCTTAAAAATGAAAATTAGTTCCATTAAAATCCCAATGAACCCCTAGGAATCGAGTGGTTATTAACAATGCTCTTATTAATAAATTATCAAAACTATGAAAACTCATAAACACACTTATTGACTTAAGCTAACACCTATAGGTTTTTAGGAAATCAAGTGATCAATAGAAGTTCACTTTCCCTTGAGTGCCTAAGGCACCATGATGACAACCTATCATCATCAATTAGGTTCCTACAGTTTCCTATCCCTCAACCTGCCCCCCGTAGTAGATTCCATTGTGCATGTCAATTCCTTGCAGTGCACTTCCTTCTCCTAGATCGACTTTTATTATTTTGTCATTTCCAATTTTCATCATACATTGCCATGCTTTAGTTATGGCATGGTTCAACTTAGGGAATCATAACAATACTTACAATGTTCATTGGTAGGGCCTTGGCCTTGGGATCCTCGTGAGGAACAATTACATAACTACAATTTACATTTTGTATTACATTTACAATAAGAAAGGGGTCACAAAGGAATATTACAAAAAAATGGTTTGGGAGAAAATATGGTGGGTTTTTGAGATTGCTAAGTTTAATACCTCTAGAGTGTTCAAGCGTCTCTCATTTTCATTATCTCATGTCAATAAGGTAGGGCTTCTCTATCAAGTAGATATTCAAAGTTTGTAAGTTCTTTGAACCCTATTATAGGGAAAAGACTTCGAGTTGAGGAGCTACAACCCAATTGAGAGTCTTTATGCTTATTTATATCTTTATTCCATTTAAAAACTTTTTGTTGTTTTATAAATTAATTTGTTTTAGATTTAATTTGTAAAATTTATTAGATTAATGTTATATATATATATATATATATATATATATATATATATATATAAACTTTTTAACTTACAATATATTTATTTTTAAATTAAATAAAATTTTAAAATAATTAAATTAAATGCAAATAATTAAATTACTATAAATGGTATTCATATCACAATTGAGTAGGAAGAAATAGAAATATTTGGACAAGTTAGTTAGAGATATAGATGGCTAGAAGTTATCAATGAAAATTGATAGGTACCTTAGTATTTTAAAATTTATTTAATAAATAACATAGAACTATTATCTTGTATCATGATTATGTTTTTTGTGAAGATATTTATTCTTTAAATATCATAAACTTTTAAGGAAACTAGACTAACTTTAGCCATAACCTTCTTTAGAATTTTATGTATAGAGAAACAATTCTAATCTTTATTAGTAATAGTAGGTGAATAATAAAATTATGTTTATGTATAGGAAAACAATTGTAATCTTTATTAGTAATAGGTGAATAATAAGTATCTAAAAGAAAATGAAGAAATATTTCTAAATTTTATTAGTAAAAGGAGAATAATAAATAGTTAGAAGAAAATGAAAAGTTAAAAATAAAAATAAAAATAAAAACACTTAACACAAGTCTAATTATGAGGTTGAATTTGAGTTGGGAGTCATGGCACACATATTAACTAGGATAATTGAATTGATAACTAGGTTGTAATAGATTCCTCTCCTTCTCCAACAAGATATTTTCTTTATCACACAATTTTAAGATGCATTTAATTTTGTGTTTCTAATCAATACAAATTACATAAGATTTAGTGATTACTTTTTATTTGGTCATTATTCATATAAGCCAAATGAAAGAGAGGATGGGTTTACCAATGGTTGATGATTATGTTTTATTTTATTTTGTTTAATTGTTTATTATGAGTTTTTATGAAGTAGATTTTTTTAATAATTTATGTTGAAATTTAAATTTATTAATGATGTAATTGAAATTTTAAAAAATTAAATGATATTTTTTTTAAAATGTGAGATTAAATGGCAATTTTGGATAAGGTTATATGTATAGGATAAAAAAAAGTTTACTATTGAAAACCATAAATCAAGAGTGATTATTTACAACCACAAATTGATTACTTTAAAAAACAAGGTGCACTCTTGTAAGATTATATATAATTTAAAAGCTAATTAAATCAATATAATTTATTATACAACACATTTAATTATATAAGGATTTCAATGGTAAAGAGAGATTAATTTTAAGAATTAAAACACTTTATTTTTTTATATAAAAATTATATACTTATTAAATTTTTATTCTTGAATTGGTCATATATACAAAGACATCCTCCAAATCATAATATCTAATTTAATAAAAGTGAAATTTCAAAAATATTAAAAATAAAATAAAGTTAAAAAATTTGAATTAATTTTTTTTTAAAATCAAAATCATATTTTACAATAATATAGACAAACAAGCTCTATCACCACCAAAAACAGCTTCAGACTTCCATTTGATGACAAGTTTCAAAAAAAAAAACAAAAAAAAAATTATTGGATATGGTTCATATTTAAACATTGTATTTTATTTTGACATTAATCTTAACCTTACTTTGTCAAATTGACGAAATAAAAATAAATAAAAAATTACCATGATTCTCAACCTTATTCTGAATCATATATTTCAAATATGATTCAAGTCTTTCTTCATAAATATATTAACATGGTTTACATTGAAAAAAAAAGGATTAACATTAGATGAAAGTCTAACTCAACATTGTCACAAGAGTGTATCTTTATATAATATACATTAAATTAAAAAATATTTTAAAATAAAAATCATATTTTACATCCATTTAAACAAACAATTGGGATCAGCATCAAACCTAATTAAAAAATTTATTTCCTAAAAACAATTAAAAAATAAATATTTAAAGTAAACATAAATAAAAGCTATTTATAACCTAAATAAAAATCAGACCATAGCTGACAAATAAGTGACTGACCAACAATCGAATGATAAAATCTAATCGTGACTGACGAACAATATGGAAACTCAAAACTCCACGTTATTTCGAAAAGAAACTACACTACCTGACTGTATTGTTGTCATTATACGCGGAGAAAAAACTTGACAAATTTAAACGGTAAATATCAGGCGTGCAGGCAATGTATGAAAAACTTCACCGATCTCTACTCCGCGTTGTCCATGTCAGAAAAGCATCATTAGTAAATCACAAAAGCATCATTACTAGCCGTTGCATGACAACGGTATTCTTCATCCAAAAAGCCAACGGCGATCTATCAAAAGAAAAATCCTTTAAACGAATTCGGGTCTTGTTATTGAGATTTGGAAGCTCAATATTTGGATGCAGCTACCTTTGATAGAACAAACTTGGCCGATGAGATCTGATGGAGAGGGCCGAGATGAAGATCACCTCATCTATATCTGAAACTGCTGCGAAGCTTGACCTGATGCCCAAATGCGCGAGTCGCCTTGTGAGTATTCGTGAGAGCGTACTAAATTGCTGCTAGGTTTAAGTCTTTTTCTTAGCTTGAATTTCTTAATCGTTGTTGGGTTATGATATGTAGTTAATTAAATACAGTTGTATGATATGAATCTAACGGCGCGTTGGAAAAGCTAAGTGGAGGGTGATATGTATCTAACTTCTCTTCCGCCATTGATCTCCTACACAAGATCTGTTTTAACCGTCCTGAAGCAGAACGAAGTGGGTGATTAATAATCGACCTCGGTGAACGATGGGAGGACTTCTAATAATCGACCTCGGTGAACGATAGGAGGACTTCTAATAATCGACCTCGTTGAACGATGGAAGTACGTTCCCAACACGCTTATCATCCACATCCGCGAAGAGGGTATGTTTGTTTCTCTTCTGGTTTTTAATGTGGTAAAAAATGGTGTTCGACTTCTGAGATTTCTGTGCTGAACTCGCTGTAGTTTGTTCGATTTGTGTGTTAAGAAATGGTGTTCGATTTCTGATTTCTGTAGTGATAAGATGTTTATTCCTTTGTATTTCAATGGATAACAATATTATAGCCTCAACTCTGTTACTTGTATTGTTTGGAAACGGTTCTTCCATTACAAAGCGACACTCTGTTAAGAAATTCCGAGACGAGGGTTTTGCCTTCAACATCGTTACCAACTAAATTAAAAAAATCTATATCCACATTATATTTCTCCGTTTAGAATTTTATTTGTTTTACTTGTATTACCAAACCCTTATGAAGGGTTGTTAGCGTCGTTTCAGGATAAAATTTCCTTTGCATCCTGAGTTATATTTGGTTTCCAGTTACCTTTATGCTTCATGAGTTAAGCTTCCTGCACTATCAGGTAAGAATCCTCTCTCCGAACTGTGGCATTTTAGTCTTATATGTAAATATCAATTATCAACATGAACTGTGAATGCACATTTGGTCGCTCTGCTCTTATTTCATTACCTTTCTTGAGCTGTCGAGTAGGGTTTTTACCAGTAGGGTTTTGGGTTTGAGCTGCCGAGTAGCGTTTTTACCGGGTTTTCTTTTTTTTACCGAGTTTTATTTTTTTCACTAGGTTTCTTTTCGCTGGGTCAGCGTTCTTTTCTCTGCTGGATCTTCGTTTCAGTCTTCAACTATGGATGAACCCTAACCTGTTTCCGAGCTACATGATCTTTTTAAAACCATGGTAAAGTTTACCTACACACATTTGTTTTACGGCATTAATTTTCCAATTTGGCCCTCATATTCCAACTATACTTAACTACTTATAATAATTGCAGTATGTAAGGGTTCTTGACGACATGGTATCCCTTTAAAAAGTTACTTACCTGGCTTATTACCCTCTAGATTGAATTTTTGAGTTATAGTGATGAATATTGATAGTTTCTTATCTTAGTTAGGGGGACAACGTCCGAGTACAAACCCTCAAACTTTGGTACAATGGTTTACGTGTACGGGTTGATTCCACGACGAAGAGTGTATGTTCGTTGATTATTGTTGTGAGTAAAATAGAAATTTGATTGAATAAAGGTTCGGTATGGTCGTTTTAGCATAATGCTAATTTATGCACATTTTCACTATTTCCAGCTTGCTTCTCTGTCAAGTAAACTATATCTATCTTCTACCCTACACGAGAGAAGATTCGGGACAAGGTAATGGTCATATCAACTGTCTCTATATTTTGATGGGTATTGCAACGCACATGTGACTGTCATTGGATTTCATAACTGTTAGTGTGTGCGTGTAGTAATTCATAAGTGTTGTTGTGTGCGTGCAGTAATTCATTGTGCAATATGTATAAGAATTTTAAGGTTTGCCTGTAGTTTGAAATTCAATGTAACCTGTTATTGTTATTGTTTTTCTCATTCAAATTTGATGTTATATTGTATTTAAAAGCCTGGATTTCATATATGTTATTTGGTTTGTTGATTTTGTATAGTAATTAATAGCTTTTTTTTAATGACATTGTGATTCGGAATACTTATTTTAATGACATTGTAATTCGGTATTTTAATACGTATGAGAAAGTCTCGCTAAGTGGCTGACATTCTGGGAATATGGTGCCATCGTCTCTCGTCTCTGTGGTGAGGTGAGGTCCGCTTCGTAGGAATCTTCATATTTTGTGTATAGCAAATGTTTAGCGGTGTAGTAACAGTTTTATTTTCAGTTTAGATATGGTATTTTTTTCAGTGATTTAAGATTTATAAGTCTTTTACAAGTTTTTGTTTTTATTTTTATGATTTTTAATATACTTAATTTAAGGTTTATCCCTATGTGTATAGTGTTTTACTTTGAATTAGTAGTAATCATTATTTTTTGATAGGGTTATATGATCCCACAGAAAACTGGGACTTACTGGATTTTTTTTATTAATGAAATAAAGTAGAAGAATGGCTAATCAAATTAATAGATTATTTTGTTGTAACCACCTTGATAACTTCATCTGAGAACGCTGGAATGAGATCCGAGGGTTTGAATGCAGTTTGAAATTCAATGATATCATGGTTAAGAAAGCCTGGAATGAGATCGTGGTTGACATCATGATTTTATAAAGGCATATGTTGCGAGGTCTGCTTTTTAAGGTACGTTTATATTTCGTTCATACCAAATTTTTCGAATTATAATAATAATTTTATTTTCAATTTGGATAAAGTAATTTCATTGATGTTAAGATTTATTAAGATTTATGGCAGTGCAGTAATAGTTTTATTTTTATTTTGGATAGAGTAGTTTTAAACCGATGTTAGGATTTATGGCAATGCATACAAATTTTATTTTATTTTTTATAAGGTATTTATAATAGTATTAAGATTTATCTCTATGTTTATGTTTTTATTTCCCTATAATTTCTTAATATATTAAATAATTTTTTAATATATTAAATAATTGTTATTGACTTCTAGATTTGTCGTTATGTTGTTTAAAAAATCTTATACTATTAATGGATTTCATAAATGTTATTTATTTTGTCGATTTTGGATTTCATAAATGTTATTTATTTTGTCGATTTGGATTTCATATATGTTATTTATTTTGTTGATTTTGTAGTACTCTTCCCATATGTTTCAGAACCGCTGCGCAACTCTTTTTAGTCTTGGTGGACGACATCATGATTTTGGAACTATTCCAGGCATTACTTGCCATCATCGTCTCTGGGGAAGTCAGCTTCTTTAAGGTATGCTTATGTTTTGTTTTGGTTTTATTTTGTTTTTAAGGTAATGCTTATGTTTTGTTTTGATTTTATTTTGTGTTTTTTACTAGTAGTAATTACTATTTTATTCTTTTGTTCTTTTCACATGGTTGGATGATCCCACAGAAGACTCGACTTGACTGTTTTGATGATAGACACTTAAAGGTAAGTATATTTGTTCATCATTTCTTTTAGTTAGTATATTTTATTAATGAATGAAAGAAAAAAATTCAATTCTAGTGATTCTCTCTGAGCATCGAGCATTAGTTCTGATGCATTCATTTTTTAATGGAGCCATTGCATGCCTTTGTTGATCCTGGTCCTCTCCACTGCCTCCTCGCTAAGTTACCGCCATTGTGTCTACGGGTCTATTCAGTCACTTGAGTGTTACTGTAGGTTTCTCTACGCATGGCCGTTGAGGCCACCAAGTATGGAAACATTGGTATCTTTGAGCGTTTGGGCTGTCATGGCCGGCTGTCTTAGTCCACGGGCGTTGCACCTGCCAATTCTCTGCTCGATATACCACTGTGTGCAATGGTTCTCTGTCGACGGTTCTCGATATACGATTGTAGATCTTCCGCTCCGCTCCTTCTTTCTGCAATGTGAAACTGCCCGAGCATTCGACAGACTGAAACTGACGGGTGACCATTGTCCTTGTACAGCCTTAGTGTCATCCATTGCCGATAGCACTGGTGCATTTTTTACTTTGTAAATTGTCCTTGTCACGGGTGACCATTGTTTTATATTCCAACCCTTGGGCCCAGCAAGTTTGGTTTTGTAAGCGTTCTCAATTTTTCAATTTTTGTGTTTTCGAGTAACTCCATTCTTACGAATATCCCCTGCCACCTCACCGCTTTCTCTACGCTGGCACTGTGTATGCATTAGTTCATTCCGAGTGTCGTTATCTGCAGTGTGCTTTCTCACCCTCTGCCCCTTTCTCTATGTGCCAACCTTTTCTGTATAGTCAGCATATTCTGTATTTTTCTTTGGCTCAAACTTTTTTCCATTTTGATCCCTTTTATTTATCTCCCCTCTCCAAATAATGCATATGTGGGACCCCTTTTATTTATCTCTCCTCCAACTTTTTTCGTTTAATACCTTTTTACTTTATTAACGAGATATAGCTTTAAGACCTCGACAAAGGAAGTAGTATTTATGGGGACATTAAAAAGGGTTCAATTAGCTCCTTTCATGTGCTAATAAGGGTGACGGGATGCAGGACAATGTGCAACAGATACCAAATCTAGCCGACATGGAACCAAACCTTAATGTGATGCCACCTTTAAACCTATCCTATGTCTTTTCGCAACCTCTAAACAAAACTTATTACTAACAAAATTATTCAGTTGCTATTACTGGATAATTACATATATATTATTTTTATTATTAAAAGTAAACCAATATAGGTTTGTCTTAAACCCGCATCTACCAAGCACCAAAAGGAATCCAATTTCTTGAGGTGTATTTCTATTTTTAAAATTAAACTCAAGAAATTTGATCTCTCTTCATTGATAGATCCTAGTTTAAGTTTTAAGTTTTTATTTTATAAATGAACATCTATTTTTTAATTACTTTTTATAATATTTTATTTTATGAACCAACATGGATTTTGTTTAAATACTTTCCAAATACTTTTTACTTTTTATTAGATGGTTATACAATTTTTTTTAAATACATTTTAAGTTTTATTAGATGTAAGGCTACATCACACACTTCACCTCCCCAATACTAAGCTGTAGAGCACCTCGTTTCACTAGATGCAATGATTGAATTTTTTTTACTGTAACATAGAACATTTCATGTCATGTGCTGGCCACTTCTTTAAATTATTCAGTTTTTGCCCCAATCCATAGCCGTTGAAGCCACCAAGTATCTTTGAACGTTTGGCCTGTCATGTCTGTCATGGCCGGCTGTCTTAGTCCACAGGCGTTGCACCAGCCAATTCTCTGCTCGATATACCACTGTGTGCAACGGTTCTCTGTGAATGGTTATCGATATACCATTGTAGATCTTCCTCTCTGCTCCTTCTTTCTGCAATGTGAAACTTCCCGAGCATTCGACAGACCCTTCGTGTCAAGATCCGATCTGGAAAGGCAAAAAACCCTTTTACGTTTGGTTTTAAGACATACTGATTTTGTTTTTGGGTGGATCCCAATGTAAACAGCCCTTTCTACTATCCCTTCTCTTTGTCCAGATTTTTGGGTGGACCCCTTGCTAAGTTGGAGCTCAAATAAAAATAAGCTACTCCGAATGAAATTTTTATAATCACAAAATGATCCCAAGGAGCCTTACGTGCAGCATTACATAGACCAGAACTTAATCCACTGGTGCATTTTTTATGTTGTAAATTGCCCTCGTGACGGGTGACCATTGTTTGATATTCCAAGCGTTCTTCCTGTATTTTCTTGGCTTAACCATTCGAAATAATGAAATTCCAATTTGATGGGCGACCGGCATACACGTCATCGAATTTGATGGGCGACCATTGTTTGATATCCCAACCCTTGTCGCTGGGTGCCAACCTGCGTGTAAGCCTTCGTGTTGACTTGTCCGCATATTCTGTCTTTTTCTTGGCTCAAACTTTTTTTCCATTCTGACACCTTTTATTTATCTACCCTTTCGAAGTAATGCATATGTGGAGTTTGTATAATCATTGAATACCATTTATTAACCCGTTATAGCTTTAAGAAGGTTGTCATTATCTAGTCGGTCAGAAAATAAATTGAATTGGTGTGTATTGGATGGATCCTTTTTTCAGAAGAAGGTTGTTCATCGATTTTGAATATTTATGTTTATTTATTGTTATTTTTTAGAGTGCAAACCTAGATTTTTCGATGTATTTTGTATAGTTTATTTTTCCATGTATTTTGTATAGTTTATTTGGATTCAATTTAAATTTAAATTTATTGAAAAAAAAATCTATTTTGTGATCACATATTAGTTTCTGTGTTTGCAAGTGAATTATCTCATTAGATTATAAGTAGCTAGGTCCATGTTCGTTTTAGGGAAAAGAAAAATTGGTTATTCCATGTCCACTCTAGCTATAAAGATTGGACAACTAAGTAGTTCCATGTCATCTATTTTTTAAATATGAATTTAAGTGACCAATATTTCTCCATTTTGTATCTTAAATTTATAACCTATGTAACATTGCATGTTATTCCCATGTTCACATTTTGTATCTTTTTTAGTTTTATCCATAGATCCTAATCATTTATCTAATTTTAGAAATAAAATTTTCAATTATCAATAAGTTACTAATTTCGTTTGATATAAGTTAGTAAATAAATTTGTTTAAAATTGTTGTTAGCAATTGATTTCGCAAATTATTAGTAATTGAGTTGCATTGGAATTTGTCTTGGATGCATATTTTATGGTATGATAAGGTATTAACTATTTTCAATATGATACTATATTGATTATTTTGCTATGGGTGTTGAAATATTTTAGAGTATTGTTAAATTATAATTGTTCTCTTATTTACTTTAATGATGGTAAACCAAAATTTAATGTTTTTTAATAGTTAATTATATATTTCTTTTATATATAAAAGTTTAATTAGAATATTTAAATTAGAATAGGATTGCAGAAAATCATTTTTATGGATATTAAATTCTATATTTTTCTTATATTGTTTGCATTAGTATGTTGACCATAGGGTTTCTATTAAAGTCATGTGTAGAGTGTTTTCAAAGGACCATTTTGGGAAATTGCCTGGAAACAATTTCCTAACTCGGTATCTTGACACATGTGCCTTTTGTTGTAGCTGGGAACTGGGACGCCGTTGCGCTAGTAATAGGTGGAGGGAGGTGACTCCCAGAGAAGCCCTCCTAGTACGCCCCAAGTTGGGTGGTCGACCATGTATACACAAGGTTTTTGAAGTGGTCTAACGAGGGACCCCCCTTTGTTGACACTCTATTCATGCAACCTAGGAGTTAGGATCTCTTTCGTTGGTAATTATAGCATACACTATACCTTATTATAACACATATAATTTATAACCCTCATCAACTTTAACCCCTATGAGACCTAATTCCTCTAAACCATATATACTTTTGCCACTATATCATCCACCTACCACACTTACCACCCCACATCTCTCTCTCTATCTCTCTCACTTCTCCTCACTTTTCCATTAACTCCCCTCCTCTCTCTCTCTCTCCTCCTCTCTCTAACCCTTACCAACCCCTTCTGTCACTCTATCCCTTACCAACCTAATCTCCCTAACTGTTACAAATATCTCCCTCTATCTCTATCACACACACACACACATCCATTTTTTCCTCCCATACCATTAACCCCTCTCCTCTCTCTCTCTCTCTCTACCTACACCTCATACCCACCCCTCTCTCTCCCCCCCAATCCCCTAACACTACCCCTCTCTCTCTCCCTCACTCTCACTATATTTAAACCGCACAATCTCTCTCCATTACCCCCTTCCTACTCTTCTTACCCCTAAAAACCTCCTCCACCCCCCCATCTCTTTCCTACTCCCCCTACCACTAAATATATCTCTCACTCTCTTTATCCTAGACGCCATTGTACTACAACTTACCACACCCCATCTCTCTCTCTCTCTCTCTACTCCTCCAATTACCTCTAAACCCCACCCCTCTCTCCCTCTCTCCCAACCAACATTCTCCCTCTCTCTCCCCTATTCTTCCTAACACTTCCTAACCCCATATCTAATTCTCACACCCCCTACCTATAGAAAACCCTCCACCTCCCTTCCCCCTTCTTTCTCTCTCTCACCTCTTCCCACTAACCCTTATTTACTCTCTCTCTTGCTCTCTCTCTCTCTCCCCTACTCCTACACCTACACGTAAACCCTAGCCCGATATCTCTCCTCCAACCCCCTAACACCCCCCATATCTAATTCTTGACACATGTGCCTTTTGTTGTAGCTGGGAACTGGGACGTCGTTGCGCTAGTAATAGGTGGAGGGAGGTGACTCCCAGAGAAGCCCTCCCAGTACGCCCCAAGTTGGGTGGTCGACCATGTATACACAAGGTTTTTGAAGTGGTCTAACGAGGGACCCCCCCTTTGTTGACACTCTATTCATGCAACTTAGGAGTTAGGATCTCTTTCATTGGTAATTATAGCATACACTATACCTTATTATAACACATATACTTTATAACCCTCATCAACTTTAACCCCTATCAAACCTAATTCCTCTAAACCATATATACTTTATCCACTATATCATCCACCTGCCACACTTACCACCCCACATCTCTCTCTCTATCTCTCTCCCTTCTCCTCACTTTTCCATTAACTCCCCTCCTCTCTCTCTCTCTCCTCCTCTCTCTAACCCTTACCAACCTTCTGTCACTCTATCCCTTACCATCCTAATCTCCCTAACTATTACAAATATCTCCCTCTCTCTCTATCACACACACGCACACACATCCATTTTTTCCTCCCATACCATTAACCCCTCTCCTCTCTCTCTCTCTCTCTACCTACACCTCATACCCACCCCTCTCTCTCTCCCCCAATCCCCTAACACCACCCCTCTCTCTCTCCCTCACTCTCACTATATTTAAACCCCACAATCTCTCTCCATTACCCCCTTCCTACTCTTCTTACCCCTAAAAACCTCCTCCACCCCCTCTCTTTCCTACTCCCCCTACCACTAAATATATCTCTCACTCTCTTTATCCTAGA